>JAFMOC010000126.1:615000-1200000 GCA_019802505.1 Corydoras sp. C115 | reverse complement strand
TCAAACGACTCGCTTTTGGCGAAGAGAGAAATGGTTGAAGGTGTTTTATTAACTGTGTAACAGGGGGTGGGGTCCTGACAGGGCTGAACCCAACAAAACCTGTCAGAAAACAAAACTAAAATAAATAAAAGTAAGAAAATTTGTGCCCTTCTAAGTATGAGTACCGGTTGGAACTAAACTAAAAAGTTAATCCGGCAGTAAGTTTAAATTTAAGCTTGTGTCTAACTAAAGCTAAAAATTTTAAACAAACTATACCCCTTATAGAACGGGAAAGGGTAAGCAATTAAAACACATGTTGGGTGACATGATTACGATAATGTATGGACTGGAAACAAATAACAAAATGCAGTAAACGGCGCTCTGGTGGAGACCAGCAAATGGCAACACAGATATAGAAGGACACTGCCCCAGTCCAACAACCGCCAACTGGCGTGAGAAACGGTAGAGGGTAAAGAGATGCCGACCCAGTCCTAATGACTGGCAACCGGTGTGAGAAAGGAAGATTTGGGAAAGCAGAGAGCTTTCAGGTCTCAAGTTGAAACACAGGTGCACCTGTAACCACTTCTCCAATTACCAGCCGTGGACCACCTGGCTCGGCCTCTTAGTGGAACCTGTTACTCTCTGCTTATCGGTAAATGTGGAAGATTCCGCTGAATCAGGAGTAGTATGTTCAAATCTTTAGCTAAACAAACCTCACAATTGCTGCACAAAGCTGACAAACCCGCACTGCTTCAGTACAGCTGGAATTCACTGAAAGCCTGAGTCTGAACAGTTTATTAATCTCCAGGGAAATGGAATACTGCAACATTCCAAATTACCTTCTTCTACTACTGTTTCTTTGTTGGTGAATATGGTGGTTTAAAGGTGTATTACCGCCACCTACTGAGCTGGAGTGTGAGACTTCACGTCTAATGCACCCTTACATATTTTAGGGTGACCAAACGTCCGTATTTCCCGGGACATGTCCGTTTTTCACGTCCTGTCCCGGGCGTCCCGTTTTTTTTTTTTTTTAAAAAGTGAGGAAATGTCCTGGTTTTTAAATTACCTTCATTGGACCATTAAATGTACAGGCGCTAGGGCCCAGCGCACGGCGCTGCATGTCAGTATGCAAGCAACATGTCAAAGTGCAAGTGTATGTTTACCGACGATTTACAAAAGAGTTTCCCCGCTTTCAGACCGGGTCGAGACAAATGGGAAGCCTTGTGCACAGTATGCAAAGCAGCACATATGTCTCGGTGTCCAATGGAAATGCAAGGGATCTGAAAAACCACCTGGACACCGTTAAGCATAAAACAGCTGTCCTAGGTGAGAGTAGTGCTAGCTCGACTGAACAGACAATATTTAGTTCATTACTGAGGGTAACTGAGTATCATGTGTTATTTGGAATTGACTTTTGTTGTTAAGTGAGGGATGTTTAAATGATACATTATTTATTTCAGTGTGCTATTCATTCATTACAGGAAATGTTAATTTAAGCATTCTAAATAAATGCATTTTGAATAAAGTCATTTTTTATTGGAGTTTTTGTTGTTGACTTTTACTAAAAAGCATTTTTAATAAACCAAATGTAAATATCATGTTATTGTAGGATTAAGTGGGCCTATGTTAAATGAGTGCATGCCACAGTATATGTACCCCCCCATTTCTATATATTTAAATGGTTAATTATTTTAATTTTAATGACTATAACTGTCATTTAATGATAAAAATCCCAAATTCAATATATATCCATCCATTATCTTCTGCTTTATCCTCTACTAGGGTTGCAGGGGGGGTTCCCCATGCCCATCCAGGGGAGAATATTTCGGGGGCTGGGCAGATACACCTAATACAGGGCGCCAATCTATCGCTGGGCACACACTGACTCACACAGACACGCACACAGACACACTCTATATGGGGTCATTTGGAGAATTCAATTGACCTTGATTAATATTTTTGGACTGTGGGGGGAAACCAGAGAACATGGAAACTGCCTGAAACACTTCCCTGGGGAGGTGCCCAAGGGGCATCCAAACAAGATGCCCAAACCATCTCAACTGGCTTCTTTAGAAGTTTCTCCGAGTCTTTTATGAATGACCAAGCTTCTGACCCTATCTCTAAGGGAGAGCCCAGACACCCAGCGGAGAAAAGCCATTTCGTCCGCTTGTATTCCAAATCTTGATCTTTTGGTTATTACTTAAGACCAATAGAAAAAATTATTTTTTGAAATGTTGAGCAACTGAAAATTATGAACGTGTACAGAACTCAATATTTAGTTGGGGCTCCTTTGACCTGGATTATTGCAGCAATGCGGCGTGGCATGTAATCAATCAGTCTGTGGCACTGCTCAGGGGTTATGCGAGCCCAGCTTGCTCTGATAGTAACCTTCAGCTCTTCTGAATTGTTGCGTCTGGCGTATCGCAGCTTCCTCTTTACAATACTACATTTTTCTAGATTTTCTATGGAGTTTAGGTCAAGTGAGTTTGCTATCCAATTATGAATTATGTAGGGATACCATCCAATTATCAATTATGTAGGGATACCATCCCTACAATTGTACACTTTTTTAATACTACATATTTTCCTTTCCTTCGCCTCTCTATTAATATGCTTGACACAAAGCTCTATGAACATCCAGCTTCTTTAGCAATGATTTTCTGTGTCTCGCCCTCCTTGTGCAAGGTGCCAATGGTCATCTTTTGGACAACTGTCAAGTTAGCAGTCTTCCCTATGTTTGTGTAGCCAACAGAATTAGACTTAGAGACCATTTATTTGGTCGTTGTTGGTATTTTGAGTTAATTAGCTGATTAGAGAGTGGCACCAGGTGTCCTTATTATTGAACCTTTTCACAATATTCTCATTTGCTAAGATACTGTCACGATAGTCTACCTCGGGCTGAAGCGGTGGCGCGTAGGAAGCGCACACCGCCGCGTAAACACGCGCTGAAGGGAGCCAGCACGCAGGTACCAGTGAACAGGTTTATTTAAAGGTGCAGTACACCACAAAACATGAGGTACGTAAAAGACTAAGGTGACATAACACAACAACCAGCACCGAAGACAAGAAACAATGGACATAAAAACAAAAAGACACCCGATCACGTGCACAAGACAAACCAATTACAGAAAAGAGTTAATTAACTAAACTAATGAACACTGAACGTTAATTAACTCAAACAAACGGGACAAAACACAAAACAGGTGACAGGTGCCCTAGGCACCTGTTACATTACCCCCGCCCCTGCGGTCGCGCAACGGGGGGACGCGACCGAGAGAAAAAAAAAAAATAACAGTCCTGGGGGGGGGGGGGGGTGGTCCTCCGCCCTCCTTGCGCGGGGCTTGGAAAGTGCCCTCGGGTAGGCGCCCTCTGCGGGTGAGGCGTGCCGAACGCCCTCTGGCTGCAAAGTCCGGTGGACGCCCACGGCTGATCAGAAATGGGCCACGCCCTCTGGCTGCGTGGTCCGGTGGACGCCCACATCGGGCGCGGGGTTGGCCACGTACTCTGGCTGCGTGTCGAGGCGGGCGTCCCCGTCGGACGAGGAGTGGGCCACGCCCTCTGGCAACGTGGTCCGGTGGACGCCCACATAGGGCGAGGAGATGGCCACGCACTCTGGCTGCGTGGCGAGGCGGGCGCCCCTGGCTGCGTGGTCTGGCGGGCGCCCACGTCGGACGAGGAGTGGGCCACGCCCTCTGGCGGCGTGGTCCGGTGGACGCCCCCTGGTGGCGTGGCGAGGCGGGCGCCCCCTGGCAAAGTGGCAGGGCGGATGCCCCCTGGCGGCGGGGTGAGGCGGACGACCCCTGGCGGCGGGGCGTGCGGCGTGCGGCCCCTGCTGCTCGGGCGTGCGGCGTGCGGCCCCTGGACCTCGGGCTGGGCGGCGTGCGGCCCCTGGACCTCGGGCTGGGCGGCGTGACGCCCCTGGACCTCGGGCTGGGCGGCGTGACGCCCCTGGACTTCGGGATGGGCGGCGTGACGCCCCTGGACTTCGGGATGGGCGGCGTGACGCCCCTGGGCTTCGGGATGGGCGGCGTGACGCCCCTGGGTTTCGGGATGGGCACGCGCGCTGGTAGGACCTCGGCGGGCACGCATGCTGGCTGGACCTCGGCGGGTTCGCACGCTGGCAGGACCTCGGCGGGCACGCACGCTAGCAGGACCTCGGTGGGCACACACGCTGGCAGGACCTCGGTGGGCACGCACGCTGGGCGGATCTCGGCGGGCACGCACGCTGGGCGGACCTCGGCGGGCACGCACGCAGGCAGGACCTCGGCGGGCACGCACGCAGGCAGGACCTCGGCGGGCACGCACGCAGGCAGGACCTCGGCGGGCACGCACGCTGGGCGGACCTCGGCGGGCACGCACGCTGGGCGGACCTCGGCGGGCACGCACGCTGGGCGGACCTCGGCGGGCACGCACGCTGGCCGGACCTCGGCGGGCACGCACGCTGGCCGGACCTCGGCGGGCACGCACGCTGGGCGGACCTCGGCGGGCACGCATGCTGGCAGGACCTCGGCGGGCACGCACGCTGGCAGGACCTCGGCGGGCACGCACGCTGGCAGGGCGTTGGCGGGTACGCACGCTGGGCGGACCTCGCCGGGCACCTCGGGCTCGCCATCCTGCACACAAACCATATACACCCCCACCGCAATGCCAAAACACACAGACATCTCCGACATGGGGAAGACGGACTGGACACACGAGACAGGGGGACACGGATTCACATCTACCCCCCCGAGTGTTGGCTCCGGTACCGCCCCCTCGCAGCGCGATCCAGACACAGCGCGGTCGGCGCGGGCGCGTCATGTGACTGCCCCGCAGCACACGTACCGCGCTCAGCAGCTGCGCGTGCACGCTGCGTCTTGGCACCGCGCCGGCACGCTCTGCGTCTGGATCTCGTCACGTTGGGTTTAACAAGCTGGACCGGAGCGTCCGTCCAGAACTCCTCAGAGTTGAGGAGGGTTCGTATGGGCAGAATATGCCCATACAGGTACGACTCGCCCGTCTCATCATCGGAGATCGGGACCAGTTCCAGACCCTCCTCAGCGCAGAGCGCTTCGTACCCGAACCTCCATAACCACTCATCATCGGAATCATAATCCCACATCTCTCTGTACGAGCCGTCCTTACGGCTCTTGGACGGCGTGCTGCGCATAGCGGCGCACTCGCGGACACGACGGAACGCGCCGCGAGTACGAGGCTACACGGCCCCCGCAAAGAAAAATGTAAAAATTCGCTTACCTGGGCTCTGGACTCCCCAAATTTCCTTGGGCTGGTTGTTCTGTCACGATAGTCTACCTCGGGCTGAAGCGGTGGCGAGTAGGAAGCGCACACCGCCGCGTAAACACGCGCTGAAGGGAGCCAGGCACGCAGGTACCAGTGAACAGGTTTATTTAAAGGTGCAGTACACCACAAAACATGAGGTACGTAAAAGACTAAGGTGACATAACACAACAACCAGCACCGAAGACAAGAAACAATGGACATAAAAACAAAAAGACACCTGATCACGTGCACAAGACAAACCAATTACAGAAAAGAGTTAATTAACTAAACTAATGAACACTGAACGTTAATTAACTCAAACAAACGGGACGAAACACAAAACAGGTGACAGGTGCCCTAGGCACCTGTTACAGATACTGAATTTGAGATTTTTATTAGGTGGCAGTTATTATTATCAAAGTCATTAAAATAAAGAAACATTTGAAATATATCAATATATCAGCAGGATATACGATGGACACCTGGGGGAAATTGCAGATTGTGAGTCAGTGGAAGATGTAGATGATGTTTATCTTTTTGGATCATGGGTATTCTGTTGATTGAATTAGGCAATGGCCATGGTGTATCGAGAAATTAAGAGAGTTGGGTCAGTGGACAAGAGCCCCCAGACACTACCCAACATGACTGATGTGAGGATTGTGAGATAAGGAATTCATGGTCTGTTTCGCTGCTAAAATGGCGGAGCGTCAAAACAAGACTCCCTGATATCAGCTTGAGGGGCAAGCTGCTTAGTGAAATTCCCTCAAAACAACTGTTATATTTTCTTCATGGTTAACTTGCCCAACCCAATCTTTCCTACGGACATTTCCCCTCTCCTTCCTGACCCCCTTGAACAACACCTTTTATAGCTTCACAATCTACATATATGTGACACAATATGTACAGTGTGTATATATATATATATATATATATATATATATATATATATATATATATATATATATATATATATATATATATATGTGTGTGTGTGTGTGTGTGTGTGTGTGTGTGTGTGTGTGTGGTGTGAATGTTTTGTTACTTAATAATAAACACCTGGATTATATAACAAACATTTTAATGTAAAATAATTGTGGCACATTGCTGTGAGTGGGTTAAATAGATCCTTTGTACAGTGTTTTAAATTGTGAAGTAGAATATATATATATATATATATATATATATATATATATATATATATATATATATATATATATATCTTTATGTGTGCAATGCCTATAAATGTCTACCTTTAGCTTTGTGTTCTATTCTCTCTGCCATTGGTTCTGTAAATATCTCTTTATTAGTACTTATTAGTACTCTTTATTAGTGCAACCTCTGTTTTGCTTGGGGGATATGGCAACATCACACCTTTGGCATTGTTTTGCAGCTGAATCTACCGTTTAATTTTACTATACTTCTACATGAGCTGGGACCCACACAAATGTTACTGTGAGATTTTGCATTTGAATTCTAAATAAAGTCTGAGAGACGTCTATTAGAAGGTCTGGCCTATAGGAGGACTGTCCAGTTTGGATACTCTGGAGAGCAGCTAAGGAGTCAGAGCATATTACATTATACACCTCATTGAACAAACCTCCTTAGCTTATTGTAGTCCAGTGGTTCTGATCCTATAGTACGCGTACCACAATGTGGTAAGCCAGATAATACATTCTATTTCCCGATATATTTTAAAAACTGCGTTCTTTAACTTTGCCACTATTTGATTGTTAGAGAAACCAATCAGCGTTCACTTTAAAAACTGGACTAGTTATGTCGCAAAAGTCCAGGTTGTCAGCGTTTTTATTTTCAATAAACGCATTTATAAATCAAACCTTGTTTTTATCATAGTGTTTGTAACCGTTTTATAAAAGCATAAGGCACTCGAGGTCGTGTATTCTTGTGTGATTCTTTTATTATCTTCCACTTAATCTTCTATGAGGCAAACTATTGCTGGACACACACACAGCACACACACACACACACACTATAAAGGGCAATTCACTTTGAATCAATGTTTTTGGACTGTGGGAGGAAACCTAGATCAGGATTCGAGACTGGATCCCCAGCACTGAAAGGCAAACATGCTCATAAATCATGGAAAAGAGGTGTAACTGTACTCTGGCATGCGTCATGCCCTCTTTTTTGTGATTTATTCACACTAATGCAAGTTCAAGTAATTTATTTATATAGCAAATTTTACAGCAGTACACGAAGCAGCTTTAAATTGTTATAAGGCTTTAAAGCCTTTCTGCTGACTAACTCGGTTGTTTACTGCTAATGCTTCTCCGTTTATTATTTTTTATACTACGTATATTCTTTTTTAAATAATACCATATATTAATAAACTAACCTTCATCTGATCTATTTCGCCGGATTCATCGGTTAATCGGATTTTATTGGATTTGATGCCGATCTTATCAAACTGCATTGTGAGAACCTCCAGGACTCAATCTCCATGAAAAGTTATTAACTTTAATTTTGTAATTTCCTTACAACAACTTTCTTAATATACAGTGAGGTTAAGTACTTTATTTCATTTAATAACTTTTAATTGTTTATTAATTACTTAATCTGGTAATTTATAGATACATTGAGAGTTATATTCAGCAATCATTTTTATTTTTTATTCTAGTAAATTAACCAGATTTACAAAGTCAGATCTCTACCAGTGAATCCCCACAATCCAGCTGCTGCTAATGCTTCGTCTTATCAGCTGTAACAGGAGGACCTAACCCTACATTTTCGTCCAAAGCTAAGTTTATATCATTTATATACACCCTATACAATGCCACCTTTTCCCTCTGGTTGTGTTCCCTCAGTGCACTATGTACATTCAGTCTTCCTACATCACTACAGAATATTTAGCCTTTTGTGAAGTGTAGCCAAGTCCTTAGTCTGACATAGAAGATCTCAGTGCTAGAAGAGCGTATTTGGGTTTTTGAACAGGATCATGTTAGGGAAGATGTGCCAGGGACCGCTTAGCCAGCCCGAATGCCACAGGTTCAGGTCTTACATCTCCGGCTTTAGAGCCCTCACAGCAGGGCGAGTGGGTGACGCTCAGGCGACATAGACGTAGAGCTGATAGCTGATCATCACTCTTCTAGTATCCACATGTCCAATCGGTTTTCCACCCTCTGTGACTACCCACTGAAACCCTCAGGTTATTGGCGACTCCCAGCACAGAAACAAGAGAACTGCTACCCTACAGCAACCATAGTCTGGTGCATCCCGGGGGCCAGGGCTTCAGACATCAGGGCAAAGTAAGTAAGTGCCAAAAATCTTCGAAGCTCTTGTACTCACATAAGCAGACCAGGCCAACTACAAAGAATTTGTGCAGATGACGACAGGGAAGTGACGTCCTTGTACAGAATCTCTTGTATAAAATATCTGCCTTTTTCTTTTTAATGTCCTGGTTTTAACCCTTTACACTCCGGTCCTGTGGGAACTGCATGTCCATTCTTCATCCTCTCCACATTTCGGGTTGTTAATGTTATAGCAGGCTATCGTGGGAAATGTTTTCGCACAATCCTTCTTTTCGTGCTTTCTGATGTCTGAATGCTTCCCCGCCACCTCATGTGAACTGCTCTGCATGGAAAACAGACTACATGTGTGTAAATTAATAACCATGAATTACATAGCGGGTTTATCAGCAGAAACTTGCACACTATAGTCTTTTTGTATCTGCTCTCTCGTTCTTACTACGCTTTTTATTTAAATGCCAATGTTTTCCAATAAAATAAAAAAATGGAAGATGGGTTTTTTCAAGATGGGGTTTTTCATTTCAAGGTGATGTTTTGCATACTGAACTACTACCACACAACGTTGGTAAAAGCAACAAAAAAATTTAAAGACAAGTGACTGGCAGGATCAGCAGGAAACAGTCTATAAAAGGCTGTTAGCCTACGTTTCATTTAATGTTAGCACTGTATGCATGGTAATTGTAGTAATCCTAAAATAATGACTTAATAACTCAGAATAATGGCTTAGCATCTCAATAAACTGAACTAAAAATCACTACTTATCTTAAATTAATGACTTATCTTTAAATATTGACTTAGTTTTTTTTTTTAAAAAAACAAATAAAACAACCAAGTATCTAAAAAAACAACTTAGGACCTCAAAATAATGACTTATTATCTTAAAATAAGACTTAGTTACTCAGAATAATGACTTAGTATCTGAAAATAATGACTTAGAATCTCAATAAACTGACCTAGTATCTCAAAATAACTACTTATCTTAAATTAAAACCTACATTTATTTAATCTTGCGTTTAATTAATCCCCTGTAGATAAAGATGTAGATCTCAGGCTTGGCTGTGTTGGGAGGGTAATCTGTGATCAGTGTATTCTGGTGTTTCACCTCTTCACCCACCTCATCATTAATGGGGGGGGGGGTGTGGCGCTGAAATGATGCTGTTCCGGGGCGCAATCTCAACTATGTAGAGTCTGCAGTATCTGCCTCTTTTAGTTATGCTGCTCTAGTCAGTGATGCCGGAGTCACATGCTGCACTGTGTCAATAAATTACTTATTAATTAAATGCCGTGCTTTATTATTAGCTCTAACTGCCTTCCTTGTCTGTTTCTTTTGAGGTGTCCCCCGGCTTCCTGGAGATCTTCAACCATGGCTCTGCTGACGAATACTGTATGGAACCTGACAAGGCGGTCCTGCAGGACGCCCCCTAATGGACTCACATATAGTTTTCCAGTTGTTAGCTTTTCCATTTGTTTAATATCTGTACATTAGTGTCCTACATTGTTGTTGCTGCCTGGCTGCTCAAGGAGGATGAGTCCCCCACTGAGTCTTGGTCCTCCCAAGGTTTCTTCCTTAAATAACAACATAAAAGGGAGTTTTTTCTTGCCACTGTCGCTTCGGCTTGCTCTTTGGGGGTTTAAAGGCTTTTCATTCTGTGAAGCTGCTTTGTGACAATGTAATGTAATGTATAAATAAATAACTTGAACTTGAACTTGAAATTAATGACTTCTCTTAAAAAATGAGTTAGTATCTCTAAATAATGACTTATTATCTTAAAATAATTATACTTATTATACTTAACAACCTACAAATTGTAGGTTGTTTTTTAATATCTTGGCATTGATTAACTGTTCAGCTGCATCGAACATTTTGATTAATTCGACTTTAGCTTCCGACTGCAGAGGCGTTGACCCCATACATGTACACCTCCTCACGGGAAACTCGCATTTCCAATGAAACCGACACCACACAATATAAAGTATTCCTCTTTCGTGACAGTCTGAGGGATAAAGCGTGCGCGGTGATGAGCCAGGTTTTCACAGGTCTCCGGTTACACAACTTTTGGTGTTGTTAAAACAACTCGTTTCACCAGGAACTCACAGTTATTTCTGGATATTTAGCGGAAGGTCCGTCAAAAGCCGCACACAAAGACGTTTCACCTCCTCTCACCACCAGCAGCACAACACCACACATCTGCAAAAGCGGCGACACAGCAACTGCGCATGTGCACATGTCAACATAAAGGTCTTCATCGGACAATAAAACTTGACCATGAACTGTTATCAAAATCACTAACTAACATAATATAAAAAAAACACTGCCACAAAACTAAATGGTCGAAAAACTGCAGGTAGTTTTGTGTCAACAATGGGAGGGAACAGAGATCCTTCACGGGGAAGCAGCATATCCGGCCATCTAAAATAGGGAAGGAAGTAGGTGGAGACAGTCGAACCACCTGAAATTAATAAGCGCATGATTGGTGGGGACACGCGCGAGCTGTGGGGGCTCTGTCATTACACTTCCCGGACGGAGGGTCCTGAGACCGGGTTGCAGACTGGTCCTCTGACGCCTGGCCTCTCGGGAAAATTGTGGTGAAATTCTCATATCAACTCTTTGTCCAGGATGTCCTCCGCAAAGACCCAGCTGCGGATCCTTCCAAATCCTTCCCATTCCACCAAATACTGAAGCCTACGGTTACGTTTGCGTGAGTTGAGCAGGCAGGATACCGTGTACGTACTGGGCTCAATTTCACTAGAGGGCTCAAAATTGGCCATACCATGTCCCCTAACTGATATTGGGGGGTCTTCCCCCGCGACCAATCGGCCTGTCGTATGGTGCATTGGAAAACTGCCTCGATACGTCGGTGGACCTGTTCACAAATTCTGTCGCTACAGGATTACCCAAGGACAAATACTGATACCCAAGGACAAATTGATACGCCGTTAGCCCGGTGGAAGAGTGTCTCAAGGAGTTTTGGGCAATCTCAGCCCAGGGTAGGTAACGCGAGCAGTCCGTGGGATTCCAGTGCGTGTATAGGCGCAAAAATTTAGACACATCCTGGTGAGCCCGCTCATAAGCCCCATTGGATTCGTGGAACCTGGACGTGAGACTGACCAACACCCCCAGTTTCTCCTTAAATGCCCGCCAAACCGCCGATGTTAATTGTGCTCCCCGGTTGGAAAGGATCGACTCAGGGTTGACTCAAGCCGTACAAATGCAGCGGTCTCAAACGTGGAAGAGGGATGAGGCGGACCGTGGTCGAGAACGGAACAGTTGACCAAGTAGCCGTTTGAGGGGGTTAGACCTGCGGCACAGAGGGAGCAAGAGGGCACCAACCAACCTACGTCTGAGTGAAAAGACTCCCACCAGCATTTAAGAAACAACACCTCAATGGTGAGGCTGACTCCCTGGTGGCCCGAGCCGGGAGACATGTGAGCCCACAAGATAAGACGACCGCGGAGGGCGTGTGGCACATAAAGCATGTTGGCTGCGCGCCCGGGGGGAGTGAGTCTCTTGGACGCGGTGTTGTGAATAAGATGGGTAATCTCCCATTGAATGGGGCAGAAGAAGACTGTGTTCCAAATTATTATGCAAATAATATTTTTTCAGATTTTCCAAAATTACCAATATGAATTGCAGCCATTGTAATTTTCCAGACATCAACTATTAGAGTACAATTGAAAGGTTTTTGAACAAACTGCCAATGATAACAGTATATATATTTTTTTAAATAAAACACGTGTTGCAAATAATTATGTAAAGCAGAGTTTTCAACCTTTTCAGTTTTATAAAGAACAAACAAATGGTCAATTGTGAAATTATAAGCATTAGCAGGTTATTACAAACTGAAATCAAACAGTTTTCAAGTCAAAACTTTATTCTAGGTGATGTTACATTTGCACATAGGACCCCATGTTCGAAAGGAGCTTCAGAACTCTCTCGTCCATTGAATTTGTGAGGTTTTGGATGGTATCTGCTTCAATTGTTTTGCATGAGGACAGAATACCCTCCCAGAGCTGTTGCTTAGATGTGAACTGCCTCCCGCCATCATAGACACTCCTTTTGATGATGCTTTAGAGGTTCTCAATGGGGTTGAGGTCAGGGGAGAATGGGGGCCACACAATAAGTTTGTCCCCTTTTATGCCCATAGCAGCCAGAGATGCAGATGTGTTCTTTACAGCATGAGACGGTGCATTATCATGCATGAAAATGATCTTGCTGCGGAATGCAAGGATCTTCTTCTTGAACCATTGCAGAAAAGGCTGTTTGAGAAACTCCACATACATGGAGGTCATCTTTACCCCTTCAGGGATCTTAAAGGGGCCGACAATCTCTCTCCCCATGAATCCATCCCAAAACATTACTCTTTTTCCATAATGTATGTGGAGTTTCTCAAACAGCACTTCCTGGCAGTTTGTTCAAAAACCTTTCAATTGTAATCCAATAGTTGATGACTGGAAAATTACAATGACTGCAATTAATATAGGTAATTTAGGAAAATTTGAGAAAATATTATTTGCATAATAATTTGGAACACAGTGTAATAGCGTTGCCCGGCTCAGGATCAGCCTCAGCGGGTCCATCAGGATCAGTCCAGCTCAGGATTAGTCCAGCGGGTCTCCCAGGACAGAATGAGATGAGGAGGTCAAAGCTGTTGAAGAACAGGGACGAGTGGGCCTGACGGGCGTTCATCCATCGCGGTCCCTTCAAAAATTCTAAATTTTTATGATTAGTGAGCACGAGGATAGGAAACATGGAACCGATATGCCAGCGGCAGCCATATGACGGCAAGGAGCTCGAGATCTCCAATCCCGTAGTTGCATTCAGCGGCGCTAAACTTGCTGGAGAAATAGGCTACTGGGCAAAGCCCTGGACCGTCTACCCCCCTCTGGGACAGAATGGCACCTACCCTGCTACATGAGGCATCCATCTCCACCACAAATTGTTTACTGCAGTCCGGTGAATCAGAACGGGAGCCGAGGTGAAGCAGCCCTTAAGCTCCTGGAAAGCTCACTCGGCCCCGGGGTTCCACCACAGGACTTTGGGTTTGCCCTTTAGCAACAATGTGAACGCCAAAGCACAACGGCTAAAGCCCTGGACAAACCAGCGATAGAAATTCGGAAACCCTAAAAACCGCTGCAGCTCCTTCACCAAGGAGGGTGTGGGCCAGACAAGGACAGCCTGAAACTTTAGTGGGTCCTTCTCCAACCCGTCCTTGGAGAGCACAAAGCCCAGAAATGAGATCTTGCTCGCATGAAAGATACATTTCTCCCTTTTAATGAATAGCCAATGTTGGAGGAGGCGAGACAACACCTGCCGTACGAGTCCAACCTGACTCTCTAGGTCTTGGGGAAAAAACGAGTATGTTGTCCAAGTAGACTATTACATTATCTAAGAACTCGCTCAAGACATCATTAATGAATTTTGGTACAGATAAACCAAAAAGCATGACAGAGTATTCATAGTGCCCCGTGGTGGTAATGAAGGCGGTCTTCCACTCATCCCCCAGCTGTATGCGAACGAGGTTGTATGCGTTCCTTAGATCTAACTTAATGATTACGCGAGCCCCGTGGAGGCGTTTCAGGTTTTACGATATTAGCGGGAATGGATATGGGTAGCGTTTAGTGACTTTGTTAAGCTCACGGTAGTCAATACAGGGGTGAAGCTTCCCTCCCGGCTTAGGGACGTTAAAAGCACTCTGTTCTCTGTTCAAAGTCCGTCTGTCGTTGAAGGGGATGCAAAGCAGCAGTAACCTCCCTCAAATCACTCTGTAATGAGAGAAGTCTGGTCCCGGTGTGGGCTGCATCGCACTGTGATTCCATGACCACATGCTCTGGGCGGTCCTACTAGGGTGACCAGATGTCCCGCTTTGTGTATATATATGAGAGAGAGAGGAGTTTCCTCTTTTTTTATGTTATTTTAGACTATGCATTGGTCTCACACATTGTCCCACACAAACTTAGTCTTTATCCTGTCACAATCTGAGGAGATCAAAAAATAAATAAAAAGGTTGGACACCCAGTTGCAGAGCAAGGAGGCTTCACTTTATTAATATTAGGCAGCACAGGGAAAAAAAACTCCTATTTGGAGCGATAACCGGGTGAGGAAAAAGGGGGTGAGACCACTGAGGAGAGTTGGGCCTGCTGGTGAGGAGCTCGATGACACCTAGAACCCTGATCCAATCCTCGATCCCTAAAACAGAAACTTAAACATAAAACGTATGACTCACTGGCAAGTATGCACACAAGGGCTTGCACTTACTGCATAACAGATGATCCTGACTGCCAAAAAAGGGAAAAGAACAAAAAACAAACAAACAAAACCACTGTCCCTTTGAAGTCCTAGGGTACGTGTTCCTAACTGGGCAGCCAGGATCCTGAAAGAAAAACCACCATGAGCAAACACAACTCACAAGCACATGTCTGCCTCACCACTGTGGCAAACAAAACGCGGCCTCGCCTGGGTTAAGAGCAGGGGGATATATATAAGGCTCAACACAGGTGAGGCCAATGATTACTAATTGATTCTCCTAGGCAGCGTTTTCTGATTGGTGGAACGATTAGTGCGCTTCCTAGGAGACGAAGCCAGCATTTGCTGGGCGCCGCCATTTTGTGAGGCAAAATGGCACCCTTGCCGGGAGTCAGGCTTCAAATAGAAGTCCCGACCCGGTGCCTAATATATCCCACATCTGTTGAATTGGAATCTGTCACCCTAGGTCCTACCCACTTGCTGCAGCTTTAATAGGAGGCAGTCTCACTTGCTCCCTCTCCGTCCTATCATTCCTGCTTCGCTTCTGTGTCTTGTCTGTGCGGGATTTATCATAACACTGCTCTTCAAAAATATGTAAGAAATTAAATGGTCTCTCAATGTTATTGACACTGTCTTCTCGACAAGAAGTCGTGGTTCAGGGGAACCAGATTGCCCAGACAGCACGTTGGCAGCTGGATACACGATAGACACGTGGAGGAATTGGCGGAATCGGTGTGTCTAGCCCCTCTGTCCATGGAAGATGTGAAAGATTTCTACCTATTCTGATTTATGTTCTTGGGATTTCTGCTGATTGATTATGCATGGCCCTGGTGTATCACAAAATTAAGAGAGTTGGGTTAGTTGTCAATAGCCACAAGAAACTGCCCAACATGATTGATGTGCTAGGCAGAACTCTAGAGACTGCAACATTTAATTGCAACATGGAATCATGGAGAGGCTATCGGCTCTGCGAACAAGTTTTGATGAGTTGGAGATGAGCTGTCGAAACAGCTGTTTGATGAGCTGTTTCGAGATGCTAAAATGGCTGCGAACTGTTTCGTCAAAACAGACTGAGTTTTATCTGCTTTTTCGGAGTCCTTATCAGCTGTCCTTGAGAGAGCTGCTTACTGAAACTCCTTCAGAAAAACTGTTGCTATGGTTTCCTGATGAACTGCTTTGCCCTTTCTCTCCTATGGACTGCCCCTTCTTTCCCACCCCTTTTGGACACGTCTCCTACAGCTTCTTGTCCATGTCCTTATGTTTGTATTTGCTTGTGTGCTAAAAAGTGTTTTTTTCAGGTCCCCAACCTGTGCTTATTAAAGCCTGGTTTTGAAGCGGGGGTTTTTTTCTTTGCCTATTTGTCACACTCGCTTACCTCGGTCTGAACGACTGCGCATTGGAAACACTTTAACAGGCTGAAGGGAGCGTGGCACACGCAGGTAGCAGAGAATCAGATTTTATTAAAGGTGTAGGGACACCCAAAAAATAAAGAGGTACATCAACGCAAGCGGACATAAATAGCGACGTGCTCAGAGACAAACCAATAAACAAAACAGGTTAATTAACTAAAATGCTCAACCTAAACACCTGCAAAACAGGTTAATTAACTAAAATTCTGAACCTAAAGTTGATTAACCTAAAACAAAAGGTTCGCTAGGCACCTGTTACACTATTCTCCTAATGTATCACATTTTCTGCCTATTTCTAAAGATAGCGCTGCTGTGTTCGGCTGCCGTCGCGACTTCTTCTCTGGTCGTACAACGTACAAAGTATATTTCACTGTGTATACAACTATGCATGTGAAGAATAAACTTTGACCCATGTTTTTGGACTGTGGAGGAATCCAGAAAACACCCACATGGACATGAGGAGAATATAAAAACCAACCGGATTGGGATTTGAACCAGAAATCCTAAATGCTGAGAGGCGAACCACTAAGCTACCGTGCCACCTGGAAAGTTAGCTTAGGGTCCACTTTAAACACCCTCTTTTTGAAAAAAACCCTGACACAATACTACTTAATGGTCGAGAAATTATATATATATATATATATATATATATATATATATATATATATATATATATATATATATATATATATTAGGGTGTCTTCAACTAAGGATTTTCATAGTCGAATCTAATTCGTCAGATTTCCCCTATAGTGGACTGATAGTCGAATCAGTTAAAATTTCACCACAAGATGGCACTACAAGCGTGGTTTTTAAAAAATATATATTTTTAAATATTTTACTTGTTTTTCTAGAGCACCGTAAATGGGATCCTCGTTCTGGACTTTTTAAAAAAAAAATATTAACAGAAATTAGGATGATATTATTTGACAAAAGGCTATGTATATAACGAAAACAAAGACATTTCATGTAAAAACTAATGCTTAGCAGCAGCCATGGGCACCCCCATGTGGTCAAAATTGTACATTCGACAATGAGGGTCATAGTCGACTACGGTTCTCCGAATCGAATAGTCGAATCAGCGAATATTGCAGCTCATCCCTAATATATATATATATATATATATATATATATATATATATATATATATATATATATATATATATATATATATATTCTTTCTATAAATAGTTCTATAAATGTTACAGTTCTATATATTTATCTTAATTTATTAATGCTTAGGTGTAAACTGTGGAATTGTGTTTAACATCTTTAATAATTGTGAATGTGAAGTTTACAGTTTGTTTAAAATCTAACAGCACTAAGTAGCGCATCTTCATGCCATTCAATATAAATGATGTACCATGAACCTCCATATATTAAATAATCAGAGTTAAGTCTTCAAACTATACAAACTTTTTTTTGAATTACAGAGAATCCAGAAGATTGTTTTATGGCTGGAGACCAAACAAAATATTTTTTATTTAAATAAGAAGTGTTATGCTTGGAGATACACTGCATTCCAGCATAAAACCTAAAATCTGGTGGTGCTATTATTGTGGTTTGGTCCTGTTTTGCTGCATTTGCTCCAGGAGAGCTCGCAACAATTAATAGAACAATAATTTCTGTTTTATACCATTCAATTGTAAAGAAAAATTACATTATATATTTGTAGAGCATGTGGATTGTGGAGTACATCATTAGCGGTGGTTTAACATTTTTTTTTACTTTTCATTAAAGTGCTTTGAAATCTCGTTTTTCATGTCATCATACACATCCACAAACATGTAAAGATCCAACTTTGAGGGAGTCTCATTCTTTAAATAAAACAGGACTTCCACTTACCCCTGACCATCATCTGTTTAATTAAAAAAAATTTGCCTCTAACTTTAACAACAAATTATCTTCTAATCTCAAATGTATCCACCTGCTTTAAAAAATAGATCAATCAGTCTATGTGTCATAATCCGTCCATCCTTACTTTAAAAGCACTCTACCGCGCTGAGTGAGGCGCTCAAACGCGCTGTGTGGAGTCAGGCACCCAGGAAAGCATCAATAAGCTTTAATTATAGCAAAAGGACATTCAAAACAAAGGACCGGGAACGCGCGACAGAACTAAATTTAATGCTGGTCTGCTGACAAAGGAGAAAGTGGAAACATAAACAACCGAAGTAAGACCACATGACTGAGAAGGGGACCAATAAAGCAAAACAGTTACATTACATTTGGTCATTTAGCAGACACTTTTATCCAAAGCGACTTACAAGGTGAGCACAGGGTTAATCACAACATCCCTGGAGCAATGAGGGTTAAGGACCCACATTGGTAACTTCAGTAGACCTGGGATTTTGAACCCTATGAGGGATGTGAAATGTTAATTAATTGAAAATGGAAAAGAAAAACAAAAAAGATGATGAATGGCCTGGCACTCCTAACATCCCGCAGGTGGAGCAAAAGCCGATGGTGAAGGCGAAGAAAGATGGCCCTGGACCTTGCAATAGTGCATCCTGATGGAGAGTAAGGCAGGATGAAGAACTCACCTGTGTTCCCGAAGGGGACCATCAGACGTATAGACCCCATGAAGTTACCCAAACGCGGCAAGCCTTTCCAGGACGCGAAGGCGCGGGGGCCGTTCAGGGTCACAAAGGAGGTGCGGGAGCCATTTAGGGTCGCGAGATGCCGGGGAGTCTGAACCGGAAGCGGACGCCAGGGAGACTGTGACGAGCTCAGACACATGAGGGACCAGAGAGAGCTTGGACACACGAAGGACTGAAGAAGGCGCGAACGCGGGAGGGACCAGAGAGGGCGCGAACGCGGGAGGGACCAGAGAGGGCGCAAACGCGGGAGGGACCCGAGAGTGTGGGCGCTAGAGAGAGCCTGCTGGGCATGTGCGCTGGAGAAAGCCTGGCAGCTGGGCAGACAAGTCACAGGTGCTGGGCCATTTCTGGTGGGCACTGATGCTGGGATGTTGCTGGCGGGTGCTGATGCTGGGCCGTTGCCGGCGGGTGCTGATGCTGAGCCGTTGCCGGCGGGCGCTGACGCTGGGCCGTCGCTGCCGCTGGGACGTTACTGGCGGGCGCTGCTGCTGGGCTGTCACTGGTGGGCGCTCTCACTGGCGGGTGCTGCCGCTGGGCCGTCACTGTCGGGCACTCTCACAGGAGATCACTTGGCGGGCTTGCTTACCGGCCTCATGAGGCACCTGGTACGGAACAGAGGACAACTGGTCCGGAGTGAAGGACAGCTGGTCATCCTCTGGCTCTAAAATAGAGCTCCCATAGACAGGGTCACTAGATGGACCAGGGAACCGACTAAATGTCACGAGGGGCCCGTGGGACACTCTGGAAGGGGAGCGAGATGCGGGGGACACTCTGGGCGCGGACCGAGGCACAGGGGGAACAGGGTGCGCTGACCGGAGCGCTGGCGACACGGGGCACAGTGAACGGATTACTGCCAGCATAAGACTATACTTTTTTGTACAGAGTTTGGTCCTATGAACATCCACCATCAGCTCTTTGGCTTTGCTGGTGTTAATATGGAAAAAATTGCACTGGCATTAGTCCACAAAGTTCTTGGTGACTTCTCTGTATTATTTCTCGTTGCCATCTGTGATGTATCCAACAATTAGAGTCATCAGAGAACTTCTGAAGGTGGCAGGAAGTCACGGTGTTGTGAGTGAAGTTCGCAGTGTACAGTGTGAAAATAAATGGGACCAGCCCAGTGTGGCATACATGCTGCAGAGGATTGTGTCATACACATTGTTTGTGAGGTAGTCTACAGTCCATGTGGTCAGACTGCAGTCCACTCCAGCACTGGAGTGGTGTTGAAAGCACTGGATAGATCAAAAAACCTGATACCTCACTGTGCTTCCAGCCTTGTCAAGATGCGAGAGGGTTATATTCGACAGATGATTGCATCATTCACCCCGATGCCTGGCTGGTATGCAAACTGCAGAGAGTTTATTGTTGGTTTTACCAGTGGGCGCAGATACCCGAGAATATGTCTTTCCATGGCCTTCATCAGGTGGGAAGTCAGTGCCACTGGTCTATACCCATTTAAATCAGTGAGGTGTGGGGTCTTTGGAATAGGAACCACACACGTTTTCTAGAGGACTGGCACTTTCTCCTGTTTTAGGTTCAGATTAATGATGTCAGGCATGATTTCACATAACTGGTCTCCACAGTACTTCAGGAGTCTAGGGATGTCAGGGCATCATTAACAAAATCTACATTAGAAATTCAAGACACAATGAACAAATTATATAATAAATTATATGAGCACTGCATACAAATATTTTAGAGCATGTGTTAAAGTGTTTTAAGCCACATACATAAAATCCCAACCACAAAATAATTTATTAAAAATTTATTTATTAATTCTATAAGACAATTACAAACATTTACTCACTTATTAAGTACATACATTGTTTTTACCATAGTTGGAGGTAAATAAATACATTTTTAAGAATCAGTATTATTATTATTATTATTATTATTATTATTATTATTGAATTACATAGGTTAAAGTTGAACTACAACAATCTACAATCTCTTTAAAAACAAAAACATAATGCACATTTACAGCAGTTACACAAAACACCTTATTTTCAATCTGGGTATAACGTGGAACACTGACTCAAGTTAAGCACAAATCAAGAGGTAAGAAATCTGCTACATCCTTCAACCCTTCAAAGAAAAGGGTCTTAAGCATAGTACGAACAAGAGAACATACAAAAAAGACTATAGTGTATGTGTTCCTGCTGATTAACCTGCTATGTCATTGATGGTTATTTATCCACATTCACATGTAATCTGTTTTCCATGCACAGCAGTTCCCTCACTAACAAGTTAAGAAAAATAAAAACAGAAACACAGTGGAGATGGGGGGAGCAGGGTTGAGATGGGGAAGGAGGGGCAGGGGCATGGGGGGGTAGCTCACACGAGGTGGCGGGAAAGCATTCAGACAGCAAAATGTCACTTTCCAATCATCATCTGGACAAATTCTTCGTAGTTGACCTGGCCGTCACCGTCGATGTCTGCTTCACGAATCATTTCGTCCACTTCCTCATCTGTTAACTTCTCCCCCAGGTTTGTCATGACGTGCCGCAGCTCAGCAGCGCTGATATAGCCATTTCCGTCCTTATCAAAAACTCGGAACGCTTCTCTGATTTCCTCTTCGCTGTCCGTATCCTTCATCTTTCGAGCCATCATCGTTAGGAACTCTGGAAAGTCGATTGTTCCACTCCCGTCTGAGTCCACTTCATTGATCATGTCCTGCAGCTCGGCTTCTGTCGGGTTTTGGCCGAGCGAACGCATCACTGTGCCGAGCTCTTGGGTGGTTATGGTGCCGTCACCGTCTTTATCGAACAGTGAAAAGGCCTCTTTAAACTCCGCTATTTGCTCCTCTGTGAGCTGGTCAGCCATTTGCCTCGATTTGGTTGCTTACCGCCCTCGAATGACTTGCCTTTGGTGAAGAGAGAACTTGTCAAAGGTGTTTTATGAATTCTGCGTAAGGGGAGGTGGGGTCCTGACAGGACTGAACCCAACAAAACCTGTAAGAAATTAAAATGAAAATATATAAAATAAGAAAATTTGTGCCCTTCTAAGTATTAGTAGGTTTAAATTTAAGCTTGTGTCTAACTAAAACTAAAAATTTTAAACAAACCCCTCTTATTGAAACGTTTCCCATTATAGAATGGGGAAGGGTAAGCAATTAAAACACGTGTTGGGTGATTACGGTAAAGTACTGATTGGAAATAAATAGCAAAATACAGTAAATGGAGCTCTGGTGGAGACTAGCGAACGGCATGAATGAGCAACACAGATATAGAAAAACACTGCCCCAGTCCAACGACTGGCAACCGGCATGAGAAAGGAAAATTCGTGAGAAGCAATAGAGGTTAAAGAGACGCTGCCCCGGTCCAATGACCGGCAACCGTTGTGAGAAAGGAAGATTTGGAAAAGTAGAGCGCTTTTAGGTCTCGAACGGAAAAACAGTGATATGGCTTCTCTTCTTAGCGGTGAGGCTTTAAGATTTTAGCAGGCTCAAGCACTGCTTAAATAGAGTCAGGCGCACCTGTAACCACTTTTCTAATTAGCAGCTGTGGACCTGTGGAGGCCTGGCTTGGCCCCTTGGTGGAACCTGTTACACTATGCTTATTGGTACGTGTGGAAAATTCCTCTGAATCAGCGTTAATATGTTTCAAATGTTTACCTAAACAAACCTCACTGAACACAACTGCTGCACAAACCCAACAAACTAGCACTGCTGGAATTCACTGTGAGCCTGAGTCTGAATAGTTTATTGATCTCCACGGAAATAGAATCCTGCAACATTCCAAAGATCCCATTACTATTACTGCTTCTTTGTTGGTGAATATGGTGGTTTAAAGGTGCATTACCGCCACCTACTGAGCTGGAGTGAGGAGTGAGACTTTACATCTAATGTTCACTTACATATTTGTATATATTCAAACGGTTAATTCTATTAATTTTAATGACTATAACTGACAACTAATATAAATCTCAAATTCAGTATCTTAGCAAATTTGAATATAACCTAAGACCATCCATTATCTTCCGCTTTTCCGGGGTTCAACCAAGCAGGTTCAACCCAATGTCCGGGGTTCAACCCATTTCTGCTGCTTGTATTCTAATCTTGTTCTTTTGGTCATTACTTAAGACCAATACAAAAAAAAGGATTTTTTGAAATGTTGACCAACTGAAATGTATGAACACGCACAGCACTCAATATTTAGTTGGAGCACCTTTGGCCTGGATTACTGCAGCAATGTGGCATGGCATGGAGTTGATCAGTCTGTGGCACTGCTCAGGGGTTATGAGAGCCCAACTTGCTCTGATAGTATCCTTCAGCTCTTCTGAATTGTTGGGTCAGGCATATCGCAGCTTCCTCTTTACAATACAACATAGATTTTCTATGGGGTTTAGGTCAGGCGAGTTTGCTCACCATTTAAGAACAGGGATACCATGGTCCTTAAGCCATGTACTGCTAGCTTTGGCATTGTGTGCAGGTGCCAAGTCATATTGAAAAAATATTTCGCATCTCCATCTCCAAGTTGGTCAGCAGCATGAAGTGCTCTAAAACTTCCTGGTATACGGCTGTGTTGACTTAGGGTCTCATAAAACACAGAAAAATGAACCAACACCAGCATGACCATTACTGAATGTGGAAACTTTACACTGGACCTCAAGCAAACTTTGAACCACTCAGCAGCAGTCCAGTCTCTTGTGTCTTTAGTTCAGACAAGAAGCTTCTCATGTTGTCTCTTGTTCAAGAGTCGCATGACACAAGGAATGCGACTGCTGAAACCCATGTCTTGCATACATCTGTGCGTGGTGGTTGTTGCAGCACTGACTCCAGCTGCAGTCCACTCTTTGTGAATCTCTACCACATTTTGAATGGGTTTTGTTTCACAACACTCTCCAAGGTGTGGTTATCCCTATTGATTGTACACTTTTTTAAGACCACATCTTTGCTTTCCCTTTTTCTCTCAATTAATGTGCTTAGACACAGAGTGCTATAAACATCCAGCCTCTTTAGCAATGCCTTTCTGTATCTCGCTCTCCTTGTGCAAGGTATCATTGCTCATCTTTTTGACAACTGTCAAGTCAGCCCTATGATTGTGTAGCCTACAGAATTAGACTGAGAGATCACTTAAAGGCATTTGCAGGTATTTTGAGTTAATTAGATGATTAGAGTGTGGCACCAGGTGTCTTCACTATTAATATTCTCATTCATTTTCTGAGATACTGAATTTAGGATTTTCATTAGATGGCAGTTATTACGATCAAAAATCATTTAAAGAAATAAACTTGAAATAAATATTTCGGCTGGATATATGATGGACATGTGGGGGAAGTTGTGGATCGTGAGTCTGTGGAAGAAGTAGATGATGTTTATCTATGTGGATTTATGATCATAGGTATTCTGCTGATTAAATTAGGCATTGCCCAGGTGTATCGAGAAATTAAGAGAGTTGGGTCAGTGGTCAAGAGCCCCCAGAAACTACCCAACACAACCGATGTGCAAGGTAGAGTCATAGGAACTCAGACTGTGACTTTTAAGCACAACATGGAATCGATCTTGGATCAGCTCTACAAACGAGTGGAGGATTGTGAGATTGAGAGATTGCTAAAATGGCTGCGCACCATCCACCAAAATGTGACTTTTGGCTCCCTGCTATCAGCTGGCCTTGATGGCCAAGCTGCTTAGTGATATTCCCTCAGAATAACTGTTGATATGTTTTTTTTTTCCTGCCAGACTTGGCCAGCTCAGTTTTTCCTATGGATATTGCCCTCCTCCTTCAGGACCCCCTTGAACAACTGCTTTCTCATCTACTGTATGTCGTATTTGCTTGTGTGCTAAAAAGGTGTTTTTTTCAGGCTCCCAAACAATGCTTATTGAAGCATAGTCTGGAAGCGTTCTTTTTTATCATCTATTCTCCTAGTATTTCACATTTGCTACCCACATCTAACTCATGGTGGTGGCACGAATTATTGCAGCAGTTTCCTCTCTCTCTGTCTATAGAGAGGAGGAACGATCTATTGATTCTCTGTATGTCCTAGATATGCGGTGGAATCAACAAAAAAAGCATCCTTGTATCCTTGTAAATAAAATAACTTTTTCATGATATTGTAATAACATGTGTGTGTGTGTGTGTTTTGTTTCTTAATAATAAACACCTGGATTAGATAGCTGTTACGGCCGGTGGAGACAGGAAGTAGACAGTTCCAGTTGTTTCACAGCTGCTACTTTATTGCAGGAGTAGGTGGAACATAAAAACGATGGAGATCAACCAAAAACATGAACAGGAGCTGGAGTGCCGCAGACTCAAAAAGTCGGAAGACGATCGGCCGGTACAAATGAATGTGGGAACTGGGTCACAGGACGCAAGTGACGTAGGTGTTGGGGGAGGCGTGGAGTAGTCCACCTCCTCCCGGTGTGTGGGAAATGGGTCATGTCAATCGACCTCCTTCGGAGGACTTCGTACTGCCAGAACGCCGTCGGACGGGATCGTGGCCGAAGGCGCGGGGAGCAGAAGTGTTATTCCGAGCACCTGTTAGAGACGGAGTCCAGGGTGACAAACAAAAACTGCATTTAGTCGTGTGCCGGCAACAGGAGAGAACAAAGATACTTTGCGGGGAAGCTGCATATCTGGCAGCCTAAAATAGGAAAAGAAGTAGGCTGAGACAGTCAAACCACCTGAAATTAATAAGATAGGGAAACGGCGCGTGATAGGCGGGGAGAAGTGCAAGCCATGGGAGCTCTGAAGTACTGTAGAATACAGTATATATCCTTATGTGTGCAATGCCTACAAATGTTTACCTTTAGGCTTATGTTCAATTCTCTCTGCTATCAGTTCTGTACCCATTTCTTTATTAGTACTTGGCGTCTGTTTTTATTGGGGATATGGCAACTTCACACCTTTGGTATGTTAAGAATTGTTTTGCAGCTTAATGTATCGTATTATTTTACTCTAAACCTACATGAGCTGGTGTGACCTCTGCACTTTGTCCCACCATATGAATGACACAGTCGTCGGATGAAGCGTCTTTACTGCAACAATTTCAGCATGCACATATTTCACATATCAAGATATGTATGGTCAGTTGCCAGCCCGCAGCAGGGATACCTCAGTCTGCTGCTGGTCTCACTTTCACAGTATATACATGAATCTCTAGGCCAGTGATCATATAATAGTATATAATATAATAGAGTCTGTGGAAGAAGTAGATGATGTTTATCTATTTGGATTTATGATCATAGGTATTCTGCTGATTAAATTAGGCATTGCCCAGGTGTATCGAGAAATTAAGAGAGTTGGGTCAGTGGTCAAGGGCCCCCAGAAACTACCTAACACAACTGATGTGCAAGGTAGAGTCATAGGAACTCAGACTGTGACTTTTAAGCACAACATGGAATCGATCTTGGATCAGCTCTACAAACGAGTGGAGGATTGTGAGATTGAGAGATTGCTAAAATGGCTGCGGACCATCCACCAAAATGTGACCTTTGGCTCCCTGCTATCAGGGATATCTCAGTCTGCTGCTGGTCTCACTTTCATAGTATATACATGAATCTCTAGACCAGTGATCATATAATAGTATTCTATATTTTATAATTGTCTTAATAGAATTATAATTATTATTTAACAGTATTAATATAATAGCATATAATATTAACAACAGAAATAGTAAAAATAAAATAAAAAAAAAAAAATCACATTACCCCTGAATCTCGTTAAGACATCATCCATTTTATATATTCATAATAAAAAGAACACTGAAAAAGATGCATAATACTGCCTCCTGATGGTGATAATAATGCTAGTGAAGTTAGGCTAAGCTAGAGCACATTTCAGCATTGCTCTACAGCATACTTTCAACTAACATGAAAGAACAAAAAAAATTGAAAGAAACCCATCTGCAACAATTTCAGCATACACATATATCACATATCAAGATATGTATGGTCAGCTAGCCAGCCTAAACAAAACAGGTTAATACTAGTATGGTGCACACGTGGCTTGCCAGCTAAATCAAAACTGGCAAACTGACTTTACTACCGAATGCATGCACATTTATTTACAGTTGCTTAGCTCTGTTAATAAAAGAAAAGTAGAGCTGAGCAGTTATATTGTTATTTTAGCACTCTACTTGGAGCTCTGCTGAGAGACAACTTACCCACAGCAGGGATACCTCAGTCTGCTGCAGCTCTCCCAGCATTCACTCTGTTCGATAAGGAGCTAGCAGCTTAACCAACAGGTGGTGCTGAACTCATTTGCAGGAATTTCACCTAACTACATACATACATATATACATGAAAACACACTTTTTAACACTGGTAAATACACCTCCCTGAAATTCTGTCAAATGGGTGAAGCATAATAAAAACAATTATGACAGGGAATGCATAAAGAAAAGGAAAAAAAATGTTTACACTATGGAACATCAGATTACATGTCAATTAGAAAATCCTCCCTGAGGAATATGTGAGAAAAGGGTGGTACCAAGCCCCTTTTCCCCTACTCAAAGAGCTCAACTGTAGCAACTGATATACTGAATCACACAACTTACACTGAAATCATATCTTTCACAAACCCAAACAGAGAACCAACAGTGGATCTAGGTCTAAGCAAAGCTTGGTCATTCATCTCACAAATAAGACGCAAGAGAGGCCTAATGACTCTACCAACCCGAGTGTGTGCTCTAGTGGGCTGAGTGCAGATCACAGAGACCCGAGTGACAGAATGCGTTGTGTTTACGAGTGGCTGAATGCAGCGAGTGGCGATGAAATTGAGCCAACAGAGCTGCGGACTGTGGAACTGTCACTGCAACTATCTAGGTCTGAATGCCTGGGAACACTATCTGAGTATTCAATGGGAGTGGTCATATCAGGTTCCTTATTAAGATTGTCAGTCGAGCATTGGGACATTGTGTTCACATCAGCATGTGGTTCACCAGCATCACCACACTGCATGAGCCAGGACATTGTACGTTCTCCACTCCCTTCTACCTCATCAAGGCACAACGGCATCGCTTGCACCAGCGGAGTCCACTTTATCCAACTGTGCTGGAGTCACAACCATCTCACCATCCACAGGAAGGAAATTAACAGGTAGCATAAGGTTCGTATGGACAACCTTCTCCTTGCCTGTCAGAGAATCCTTGACTCTATAGCAGGGGTGCCCACACTTTTCTGGCCCGAGATCTACTTTTCCATTGGACAGGTCATCAAGATCTACCAGGGTTAATATTTTTTTTAGGCTTGTATATTGAAACCTGTTTACACACATCATGTTAGTATTGGGGGGGCACTTTGGCTTAGTGGTTAGCACGTTCACCTCTCAGCTCTAGGGATTCCAGGTTCGAATCCCAATCTCGGTGGAGTTTCCATGTTCTTCCCTTGTCCGCGTGGGTTTCCTCCGGGTTCTCCGGTTCTCTCCCACAGTCCAAAAACATGGATCAGAGGTCAATTGAATTCTCCAAATTGCCCCATATAAATTGTGATTTTGTGCACAGTGATAGATTGCCCCCCTGTCCTGGGTGTATCAAACTTGCACTGGCTACCAGTTAAGTTTCGTATCGAGTACAAAATTTTATTAATAACATATAAAATTCTACATAATCAGGCTCCACAGTATCTGAGTGAGTTGATTCAATCGTACAAGCCAACACGTGAGCTCCGATCTCAAGGTGCTGGTTTACCCTTAGCTCCTAGAATAAATAAAATTACTGCTGGTGGAAGAGCGTTCTCCCACAAGGCTCCTCAACTTTGGAATAGCCTTCCAGTTACTGTTCGTGATTCTGAATCACTATTAATCTTTAAAAATTAATTAAAAAACACATTTATTTAATCCTGCGTTTAACTAATCCCCTGTAGATAAAGATGTAGGTCTCAGACTTGGCTGTGTTGGGGGGGTAATCTCTGATCAGTGTATGCTGGCGTTCCACCTCTTCACCCACCTCATCATTAATGGGGGGGGGGGGGGGTGTGGCGCTGAAATGATGCTGTTCCGGGGCGCCATCTCAACTATGTAGAGTCTGCAGTATCTGCCTCTTTTAGTTATGCTGCTCTAGTCAGTGATGCCGGAGTCACATGCTGCACTGTCAATAAATTACTTATTAATTAAATGCCGTGCTTTATTATCAGCTCTAACTGCCTTCCTTGTCTGTTTCTTTTGAGGTGTCCCCCAGCTTCCTGGAGATCTTCATCCATGGCTCTGCTGACGAATACTGTATGGAACCTGACAAGGCGGTCCTGCAGGACGCCCCCTAATGGACTCACATATAGTTTTCCAGTTGTTAGTTTTTCCATTTGTTTAATATCGGTACATTGGTGTCCTACACTGTTGTTGCTGCCTGGCCACTCAAGGAGGATGAGTCCCCCACTGAGTCTTGGTCCTCCCAAGGTTTCTTCCTTAAATAAAAACATAAAAGGGAGTTTTTTCTTGCCACTGTCGCTTCGGCTTGCTCTTTGGGGGTCTAAAGGCTTTTCATTCTGTAAAGCTGCTTTGTGACAATGTACTGTTGTAAAAAGCGCTATATAAATACTTGAACTTAAGCTCTCCCCTGGATGGACACACACACACACACACACACACACACACACACACACACACACACACACACAACCCTAATAGAGGACAAAGCGGAAGATGGATGGATAGATGGATGTTAGTATTGTCGAATCAGCATAGAAAATACGGCTTCAGATTGCCATTTTCACAGAAATTGCAGCAAATAGCATGGCGAAAACTTGGTTTTAGTACACCTAAACGACCAAACACAATGGAAGTGCAATGGCTACCTGCAAATTAAGCAAAGGCATTTTGAGTTTGACATTGCAAAAAAATATTCATCCTTCCACTCTAAATGAAAGTGATATTTTAGTTATTTTGGAGCGAAGTCCTTCCCTCGTCTTGTCAGTCAAATAAAGTGAAAAACACAAACAGAATGTATCTAATGTAGATGATTTGCGATTTAGGCACGGAGGCGTGGCCATGGGCCGGTTTTGGGAACAGCGAGAGAGACCGCGCAGACCGCTCGCTTGCATAGATCGCGATTCAGAATGAATCACATTGTGGAACAAATGGCTGTCGACTCAAAGCATCAGCAACAACATTTTTGGGACCAGGGATGTACTTCAGGTCAAAGCTGAATGAAGCAAGCTTGGAAATCCACCTTTGTTCACACGCATCAAGCCGCGGCTTGGTCAGTATATAAGTCAAGGGATTATTATCTGTCCAAACTACAAAGTGTCTGCCCTTCAGCCAATGGCTAAATTTGTCACAAATCGCCCATTTCAGCGCGAGAAATTCAAGCCTATGTGCTGGGTAGTTCAACTGAGACCTGGATAATGGTTAACTTGCAAAGGCCACGGGCCTAGCTATTTTTGCAGCAGGTGACATCTGAGAAAGAACAGCTCCAATTCCGTCAAATGAAGCATCCACTGCCAAAATAAATGGTTCGTTGAAGTTAGGATGGGCCAGAGTAACACTTGTCTTGATGTCATGCTTCAGGGTCTCGAATGCCTCTTGACATTCTGTGGACCAGTCAGATGGAGACAATTTGATAGGTGATGCTTTCTTGAGGGTTCTACGCCCTTTCTTCCCTGACTGACGCGTGCCAGGTTCCGCAGTGAGCTTGAATAAAGGTTTGGCCTTTGCAGAACATCTCTCAATGAAGTGTTGATAATACATGATCATACCCAAAAATGACCTGATCTTTTTTGCACAAGGTGTCTTATCAGATCCCATTAGGTCAGTGGCCTGGATGTCAGTGATAACTTTTACCTTATCTGGATCAGTTTTAACACCATCTTCACATATGATGTGACCAAGAAACCTCACAGACCTCTGAAGGAACACACATTTCTTAGGAGCGAGTTTAAGGTTGTGCTCTTTAAGATGGGAGAACACCATCTGCAACTTTTGAAGGGCAACCTCCTCAGTACGAGCAAACACCAGAAGATCATCCAGGTAGCAAAGTAGGCTTGTAAAGTTCTGATCTCCAAAAATAGACATCATCATACGCATGAATGTGGCAGGACTGTTACACAAACCCTGAGGAAGACGGGTATATTCATGAAGCCCAAAAGGTGATGAAAAGGCAGTGTATTTCCTGTCTTCCTCGTGTAGAGGGACGTTGTAGAAACCTGACGTGAGGTCCATAGTGGAGAAGAATGTATTGCCACCAAGTGCCGCTAGAGAATCAGCTTGATGAGGTAATGGATGGGCATCCTTCACAGTTCTAGCGTTGAGCCACCTAAAGTCAGTGCAGATCCTAAGGTCACCATTTTTCTTCCACACTAAAACGAGTGGTGATGCATATTCACTGTGTGACTTCTGAATAATGCCCCTTTCTTCCATTTCATTCAAGGCAGTTCTCAACTTCTCATAATGACTTGGAGGGATGCGACGGTAGGGTAGACGAAAAGGCTTACTGTCAACCAAGTGAATACGATGCACAAAGCCTTTAGCTTCACCACAGTCCATTTTGTGTCGGGAAAACACCGTTTCATGCTGTTCAATGAGTCGTAGCAGCTTGTCCTTCCATTCAAGGGATACCTCACAAGATTTTATGTCAAGATCCATCAGTCCTAGGGTCTCTAAAACATGTGCCATATCTTCCTCTGACCTGGGCTGCGACTGAACATTCTGATAATACTGCATGGCACATTGGACTTCTTTAGGGTTGGATAGATCTTCTACTGCCACACAGGGAGAAACATCTGCAATCTTTGCATTCCTTCTCAGAATAACAGCATGATTGGTGGGGTTAATAACTTTGACAGGCACCCACCCATCACCCCACAACGGAGTGATTACTCTCCCAACAAGGATGTGTCTTGGCCTGGCTTTTGACTGGGTAGGCTCCACAAGCACAGTGCTGCCTGCTGACTTCGATGACAAAACAGGTAACTTGCCCCAGACGAGATGCTCACTTTGTGGTTCAAGAACCACACATCTTTTGATCTGTACTGTGCCCACTTTATCAGGGACAGAATCACCTTTCCATCTTTCAGTATTGGACAACAGTGACATGAATTGCTCAGCATTACAAGGTAAGGACATCAACTTCCAATAACTGTCAGTGTTTTTCAATGATGTTAATAGGTGCTTGATTGCATTGCTGCCCAAGATCATCTGCTCTGTTTGACCTGGGACAACTAGTGCTGGAATGATCATCTTGCACCCATAGACAGTGACCATCAGATCGTACAAGCCCTTGGGGGTAACATAATTACCACCACATCCAACAATAACAATATCTGTAGTCTCTTTCATTGTAATGTCGGGGCAATGAAGCAAGAGGCTTGCCTCAGCAGCTTCACTTAGGGTACAGGCCATCGATCCACTGTCTATCATTGCTCTGAGAGTAGGCCCATTGTGGACATCCACCGAGGTGTAAAACAAGCTATCAGCTGTCAGAATTCTGTGAGATCCATGAAAAATTACGGTTTTCGAAGACATACTGCTACTGTAGAATTCATAAAGTGACTCACAATTGTGTACATCATCGGCTTTTTTTTTCTCATTGGGAGGCTCTTCATTTCCGTCTGCGCTGCCCTCCCTTAAGTGCAGACTGGTCAGTTTCCCTGATGCTCAGAGGGAAATCTTGTCATCTCAGTGCAGTTGCGCCGCGTGTGACCAGCTGAATGACACTGAAAACACAGTTTCTTCTCACGGCAGTGAGAAAGGGCAGAGTGAGTGGCATCACCGCAGATAGAACAGGGTGTTTTGTTGAAGCCATCGATTCTAGGAAGCCTGTTATCGGTTCGCTTCCGAAAATCAGACTGCACTGCACCAACATCACGTTGCAATATTTTCTCCAGCATTTCTACAACACGAGCTAAACTTGTATGCTCAGGGCATGGAGTTGGCTGTGCTACTTGACTATTGGAGGCAGCTACTGGGCTAGTGCCCACCTCCGCTTTGTTCACAGTGATGCTCACTTTCTGCTCAGTGAACACGGGAGTAGTGGATGCAAAGCTTGTCTCAGCATGATACTCATTCAGCACTTCCTGTACCTCTTCCACTGACCACTTATCAACAGGTTTGGATCTGAATGTAAGGGCCAGGTCTTTGCTTGGGCAGTTTCTAATAAACATACGTGACACTTCCATTCCAGGATTGTCTAGGGTCCTGCCCTGTTCATTCAAACATTCTGCAGCAAAATCAGCAGCTCTGTTGAGTCTCAGCCAGTAGTCATAAGGATTTTCTTTGTCCTTGGGCAATGTAGTGTAGAAGTCAGCCAGGGGAACAGAACGATACTTAGTGCAGCTAAAGTGTTTCCTCAGAAGACTATAAATCATGTCAGGGTGGCTTTGAATGTCAAGATTACTATTCCGAATTCCAAATTTCACAACATCTTTAGCCTTCCCTCGCAGATGCACAAGAATCTCTTCAGCCTGCTCTTCTAGTCTAAGATTTGATTTTTTTATGAAGGTTTTCATAAGGTCCTCCCATTCATGTATGGAGACTGTGTCCGACCCATCCCCTTTGAAGGTTGGTGGTTCTTTAACCTTCCTTGGTGTAACCAACTGAACCTGGGACAGATCAACAACTTGACTGTTCATTGACTGGGACCTATGGCTGGTGTCAGCTTGTGTATTGGCTGAATGAGGAGCTGGTGGGCTGGGTGATGAAATGTGTGTTAAGATGCTATTGGCTAACTGTTGGCCAATCTGCTGTATTACACCGCTCATCTGATTAATCAAATTAGATGGATCATGTGTGCAGTTTGGTGTAGATACAGTGATAGGGTGTAAAGTATGCGCAACGCCATTTTTATGAGATATAGGAGGAGGTATGCTATCCATATTTGCTACAAGCATTTCTTCAGAATCTGGTGAATTATCATTGTTGACAGAGCCACCATTTTTCTAGAGCACCGTAAATGGGATCCCCGTTCTGGACTTTTTTCCACTTCAAAGGAAAAACCTAAAACACTCAGATCAATGAGCTTTAGGATGATTATTATGATTTTATTTGACAAAAGGCTATATATATATAACAAAAACAAAGACATTTCATGTAAAAACTAATGCTTAGCAGCAGCCATTGGCACCCTCATGTGGTCAAAATGGTATATTCGACTATGAGGTTCATAGTCGACTACGGTTCTCCGAATCGAATCGTCGAATCAGCGAATATTGCAGCTCACCCCTAATATGGACTCAACATATGGACTTGTTGACGTGCAATAAAGAAGTATGGATTCAAGGGTTCAATGCTAACTTTTGCCCATGTATCACTGTTTACAGTGCAAGTTGTTTGCATATAGACCATCACAGGTGAATGTGAGTTGGAATTAATGAACACAATTTAGTAGACCAAATGCATAATTTATCAGAGGTTTAATTTTTGTTAAGTTGCAATTAAAAAGAGGTGGTCCTCTGGAGCAACCATAACAACCTGGAGCTGAACACAGTGGAGATGAGAGTGGACTTCAGGAGACGCCCTCCAACCCTTCCAGCACTCACCATCCTCAACAGTACTGTAACGGCTGTGGACTCCTACAAGTTCCTGGGCACAGTAATCTCCAAGGACTTGAAATGGGACTGCAACATCAGCATCATCATCAAGAGAGCTCAGCAGAGGCTGTACTTCCTGCGTCAGCTGAAGAAGTTCAACCTGCCCAAGGAGCTGATGGTGCAGTTCTACACTGCCACCAAAGAATCTGTCCTCACCGCATCCATCACAGTGTGGGGCAGCTCAGACACCAGACACGACACCCACAGAATGCAGCGCATCAACAGGTCTGCAGAGAGAACAATCGGTGTACAGTTACCCTGCCTACCGGACCTGCACAGGGCCAGAACCAGGAAGCGGGCAGAGAACATCGTCCGTGATCCATCACACCCTGGACATCACCTGTTCCAGTATCTTCCCTCAGGCCGGCAGTTCAGCCAGTTGAGGATCAAGACCTCCAGACTACAAAAAAGCTTCTTTCCACACGACATCACACTCATGAACAGCTGAACATTTAAACACCACTTTTACACTCACTTTTTACAGTTTACCACACATATTCAAATCCAAATGTTCTCCCACCAGTGACTCATTGTTATCCATATTTATACCTATATTATATCTATTTAACTCAGTACTGTTATTTTTACTGTGCACTAGCACCTTTATTTTTGAAATACACAATTTGCACATGTTAGGTTTGCAAATGTTAGGTGTGTCTGTGCGTGGGTGTGTGTGTGTGTGTGTATGTGTGTGCAGATGAGGATGACATGTGTGCCTGTGCGTGTGAGTGTGTGTGGACGAGGTTGTTACTTCTGTAATGTCAGGTTATTGTATTGTAATGTCAGTTTAATGTGCTCCGTGAGCTACTAACCAAGGACAAATTCCTTGCAATGTGTAAGCATACTTGAGTCAAGTCAAGTCAAGTAATTTATTTATATAGCGCTTTTTACAACAGTACATTGTCACAAAGCAGCTTTACAGAATGAAAAGCCTTTAAACCCCCAAAGAGCGAGCCGAAGCGACAGTGGCAAGAAAAAACTCCCTTTTATGTTGTTATTTAAGGAAGAAACCTTGGGAGGACCGCCTTGTCAGGATCCATACAGTATTCGTAAGCAGAGCCATGGATCTCCAGGAAGCCGGGGGACACCTCAAAAGAAACAGACAAAGGAAGGGAGTTAGAGCTAATAATAAAGCACAGCATTTAATTAATAAGTAATTAATTGACACAGTGCAGCATGTGACTCCGGCATCACTGACTAGAGCAGCAGAACTAAAAGAGGCAGATACTGCAGACTCTACATAGTTGAGATGGCTCCCCGGAACAGCATCATTCCAGCGCCACACCCCCCATTAATGATGAGGTGGGTGAAGAGGTGAAATGCCAGCATACACTAATCAGAGATTACCCCCCAACACAGCCAAGTCTGAGATCTACATCTTTATCTACAGGGGATTAATTAAACGCAAGGTTAAATAAATGTGTTTTTAATTTATTTTTAAAGATTAATAGTGATTCAGAATCACGAACAGTAACTGGAAGGCTATTCCAAAGTTGAGGAGCCTTGTGGGAGAACGCTCTTCCACCAGCAGTAATTTTATTTATTCTAGGAGCTAAGAGTAAGCCAGCACCTTGAGATCGGAGCTCACGTGTCGGCTGGTACAATTGAATCAGCTCACTCAGATACTGTGGAGCCTGATTATGTAGAATTTTATATGTTATTAATAAAATTTTGTACTCGATACGAAACTTAACTGGTAGCCAGTGCAAGTTTGATAACACAGGAGTTATATGATCAAACTTTCTGGTTTTAGTTAAAACTCTAGCTGCAGCATTTTGCACAAGTTGTAATTTATGTAATGATTTATTAGAACATCCTGTCAGAAGTGAATTACAATAATCTAACCTTGAGGTAATAAAAGCATGAATTAGTTTTTCTGCATCTTGGAGGGAGAGGATATTTCGTAGCTTCGAAATGTTACGAAGGTGAAAAAATGCAATTCTAGTAATATTGCTAATGTGCTTTGTAAAGGAGAGATCTGAATCAATAATGACCCCGAGATTATTTACAGATGAACTGGGTCTAATTAAAGTGTTATCAAGGTTTAATATAGTGTTAGAAGCTTTGTTAATTTTGTCCTTGGGTCCAACTATCAGAAACTCTGTTTTATCAGAATTTAGCAGTAGGAAGTTTTTTGACATCCACATTTTAATATCTTGGATGCAGTCCTCGAGCTTAGTGACTGAACAACCATCATTAGGGTTAGCTGAAACATATAACTGTGTATCATCTGCATATGAGTGGAAACAGATTCCATGTTTACGAATAATTGATCCCAATGGAAGCATATATAATGCAAATAGGAGTGGACCCAGAACTGACCCTTGTGGGACACCATATTTAACTTTAGCGAGATCAGAATATTGGTTGTTAACACAGGTGAATTGATATCGATCTGTTAGGTAGGATTTAAACCACTGGAGTGCTGATCCTGTAACACCCACAATGTTTTCTAATCTATCAACTAAGATGTTATGGTCTATAGTGTCAAAGGCTGCACTAAGATCTAATAATACAAGAAAAGAGATTTGGTTATTATCAGAGGACATTAATAAGTCATTAACAACTTTAATTAAGGCTGTCTCAGTGCTATGGTGAGACCTAAAACCTGACTGAAAAACTTCATGAACGTTATTAGCTAGAAGATGGCGATTCAGCTGGTTGAACACTATTTTTTCTAGGATTTTAGAGACAAAAGGAAGGTTTGATATTGGTCTATAGTTGGACAGTATTAGAGGATCTAAATTAGGTTTTTTAAGTAATGGTTTAATGACTGCACACTTCAGATTTTTGGGGACATAGCCTATTTTAAGTGATGAATTTATAATGTTTATGAAAGGCTCTGTAATATTTGGTAGGAGGTCTTTAAGCAGGTTTGTAGGTATTGGGTCTAACATACAGGATGTTGTCTTTGATTGTGTAATTAATGAGACAAGCTCTTTTTTAGATATGGGGTTAAAGGTATTTAACTCTTGTACTATATTATTTTCTCTACCACTAGATTTTTCAGAAATCATTGAGGGTTGATTATTGGTTACGCTACACAATGCATTAGATGATTTAAGTCTTATGTTTTCAATTTTATCACTAAATAAATTCATGAAATCATTGCTGCTGAACTGTGAGTGAATCTGTGAATCTGATTCAGTAGCACTTCGAGTTAATTTGGCAATGGTACTAAAGAGGAATCTTTGCTTGTTTTTGTTGTTCTCTATTAATTCAGAATAATATTTAGTCTTCGCTGCATTGAGTGCATGTTTGTACTTAGTCATACTGTCCTTCCATGCAACCCTAAATACCTCTAATTTAGTTTGTCTCCATTTACGCTCCATGGTTCTAGTGGCTTGTTTTAGGGCGTTCAGGCAATTTCTAAATCGTAGGTTATCAAATAGTGATCGGAGATGACCTCACATAGTGGAACAATAGTTAAATTTATAATGTTAATACCATGTGATAAAACTAAGTCTAATGTATGTTTACAGCGATGTGTTTTACCAACTACACTTTGAGTAATGCCCATGGAATCTAGGATGGAGTCAAAGGCTAATTTAAATGAGTCTAGTGGGTTTTCAAAGTGAACATTGAAGTCACCAACTATTAAGGCCTTGTCTGATGAGATTACTATGTTAGAGAGAAATTCACCAAATTCTTTAATAAACTCTGAATATGGGCCGGGAGGGCGGTATATGGTAATAAGTTGCATTAGATTGGATTTATTCTTCAATGAAGATGAACTGCTTATGTTGAGTACAAGCGCTTCGAAGGATTTTGACTCATACTTATTATTAAGTGTTACATTTATGTTTTCTTTATAGATCGTAGCCACTCCACCTCCTCGTCCACTAAGACGTGGTTTATGAGCATAAGTATAACCAGGTGGAGAGGCATCATTTAATGCTAGGTATTCATTGGCCCTAATCCAGGTCTCTGTGAGACAAAAGACATTTAGAAAGTTATCAGTTATTATTTCTTGAACTACAGCTGATTTTGATGACAGTGACCTAATGTTTAATAACCCAAGTTTTAACTTAAAAGTGTTTCTTACATTACTTGAGGTTGTATTGATATTAATGAGATTTTTTTGGCACACTTTTTGGACTCTTTTTGTTGTTTTTTGCTCACTGCGATACTTGATAACTGTCTTAATAGTATGGAACCTAGTTATTGTGGGTGACGACTCCTGGCAGTTCGCAGGCAGTTGGTTAGGCCATTCTGTCTGCTGCCTGGCCTTGGCTCTGAATTGTCAATTTTTTTTCCTATCTGAAGAAAAAACCCTATCGGCTATGTTATGTGACATGAGCGCAGCACCCTCCCGGGAAGGATGGATGCCGTCCCATTTCAAAAGGCCAGGCCTTCCCTCAAAAGTAGACCAATTATCAATAAAGATAATGTTGTTCTCTGAGCACCACTTACTTGGCCAATAAAGCCTGATTCTGATTCTTAATTAAAGCAATACAAGTGATGTGAAACGTAAAGCTGTTTAGTAGCGCCATCTGGTGGTTAATCTGTATATTTTATCTGTCTTGGTATTTCACTTTTTTAATCAGGTACATTTTCGACATTAGTAAAATAGCAGTACAATATTGTTATCTCAGTCCACTTAATTTTGCTATTTACAGCTTTGAACTTGCTTCAGTTGTACGAACTTCGTCTTTTGCTTGAGATATGTACGAAATAATTTATTTTTATTTTCCCGAAGCACAATATATAATTATTATAATTAATTACAGAACCTAATGCATAAAAATGAGATGGGCAAATCCAGTATATACTAATGTTTAAAACTAAGAAATTATTTTACTTTTAAAATACCAAAAGTCCCAAATACTAAATTTTTAGACATAAATCAAATGTTATTTTCACTTTGCTTATTTTAAAGCAAGGTTTATTTATTTCCCTATCTTTTTAAGAACTATATTTTTGTCCTGTCTCTGAAGTCAGCATCTCACAAACACTTTCTTCTGCAAGAAGGCCGCAATTTTTTGAACAAGACACATGTAAAGAATCATTTAGCATTTAGCTAATGAAAGGGTCATTTAGCAGATGCTTTAATCCAAAGAGACTTACAAAGCGAGCAAAGGGTTGGCAACAGCATCCCTGGAGCAATGAGGGTTAAGGGTTTTGCTCGAGGACCCACATTGGTAACTTCAGTGGTCCTGGGATTTGAACCCACAACCTTCAGATTGCTAATCACTGAGCTATCACAGCCAAACTTACTGATTGGTCGAATAAAAGCTTTCCGAGTGGCACAACAAATCTGTCAAAAAAAGAGTCAAAACTCTGCAAAAATATTTACAAAATGAGATCCTCAAGGTTTGTTCTGCAAATTTGCAAATTTGCCAACATAAAGTATTCCATTTCCCCCAGATATCAATAAACTCTTCAGACTCTGATTTAAATGAACTTTGTTGGAAGATTCGGGTTCTTGGTGAATTCCAGCAGTACCGAAGCAGTGCGGGCTTGTCGGCTTTGTGCAGCAATTGTGTGGTTTGTTTGTGTAAATATTTGGAATGTACTAACGTTGATTCAGCGGAATCTTCCACATGTACCGATATGCAGAGTTCATAAAAAACCTTTAGTTCTCTATTCATCAAAGGCGTGTTGTTCAAAGGAGCGGAAAGCAACCAAATCGAGGAAAAGGTGACCAGCTGACAGAGGAGCAAATAGTGGAGTTTAAAGAAGCCTTTTTACTGTTCGATAAAGACGGTGACGGCACCATAATTACCGAGACTTGATGATATGGACATGACATGATCAACGAAGTGGACCCAGAAGGGAATGGAACAATCAACTTTCTAGAGTTCCTAACCATGATGGCTCGAAAGATGAAAGATACGGACAGTGAGGAAAGGCATGTCGTTCAAGGGCGGGAAGCAACTAAATCAGTGATTCTCAATTATTTTCTGTTAAGCCCCCCCCTAGGAAGAAGCAACCATTTTGCCCACCCCCCCCCCCCCCCCCCACCCCCCCACACACACACACACACACACACACACACACATTCAGCCGTACGTGAAAAAATGGGATGAAAAAGTATTTTTACACGCCCACTGTAGTATAATTTGTCTATAAATTATCATCTTTTATAACAATGTATCCTTATTAACAAGTACACTTAATATCACTTGCTAACATTCAGTACACTTAATATCACGTGCTCTGTGATATCTTGTTATGCCCCCCCCCCCCCCCCCCCAGACACCGCACTGCGCCCCCAAGTTGTGGGGTGCGCCCCCCCTGCGCGCCCCACTATTTGAGAAGCACTGAACTAAATTGAGGCAAATGGCTGAGAAGCTGACAGAGGAGCAAATAGGGGAATCAAAGAGGCCTTTTCACTGTTCGATAAAGACGGTGATGGCACCATAATCACCAAAGAGCCGAAATGCAGGACATGATCAATGAAGTGGATGCAGACGGAAATGGAACAATCAACTTTTCAAACATGATGGCTTGAAAGATGAAAGATACAGACAGCAAGGAGAAAATTCCAAGCATTACGAGTTTTTGATAAGCACGCAAACGTCTACATCAGCGCCGCCGAGCTGTGGCACATCATGTTTCGAGAAGCAGACATCGACGGTGACGGCAAGGCCAACTAGGAAGAATTTGTCCAGATGACGACAGGGAAGTGATGTCCTTGTACAGAGTCTTTTGTATAAAATATCTGTCTTTTTTTTTTAATGTCCTGGTTTTAACCCTTTACACTCCTGTCCTGTGGGAACTGCATGTCCATTCTTCATCCTCTCCACATTTCGAGTTGTTAATGTTATAGCAGGCTTTCGTGGGAAATGTTTTTGCCACAATCCTTCTTTTCGTGCTTTTTGATGTCTGAATGCTTCCCCGCCACCTCACGTGAACTGCTCTGCATGGAAAACAGTCTACATGTGTATGTGAATAAATAACCATGAATTACATAGCGGGTTTATCAGCAGAAACTCGCACACTATTGTCTTTTTGTATCTGTTCTCTCATTATTACTACGTTTTAGTCCTTTTTCTTTAAATGCATGTCTCAAGAGAGTCCATTCCAGATTTGTTTTCCAATACAGTAAAAAAAGGGAAGATGGGATTTTTCCATTTGAAGGTGTTTGAAGGTGATGTTTTGCATACTGAAGGACTACCACACAACGTTGAGCCAAAATAATTTAACTATAACTATAAGACAATAAAATCAACAAAAAATAATTTAAAGACAAGTGACTGGCAGGATCAGCAGGAAACAGTCTATAAAAGGCTGTTAGTCTACGTTTCATTTAAGGGTAGCACTGTATGCACTGTAATTGTACAAATCATCATACAGAAACTTCTGTAGTTAATATCCCAAAATAATGAATTATCCTAAAATTATGACTTAGTAACTCAGAATACTGACTTAATATCTCAAAATAATGACTTAGTAGCTCAATAAACTTAACTAGTATCTCAAAATAACTAGGTATCTTAAATTAATGACTTATCTTGAAATAATGACTTACTTAAAAAAAAAAAAAAAAAAAGTATCTAAAAAAATTACTTGGTACCTCAAAATAATGACTTATTATCTGAAAATAAGAACTTAGAATCTCAATAAACTGACCTAGTATCTCAAAATAATTACTCATCTTAAATTAATGATTTTTTTTTTAATGACTGTCAAAGCAATGACTTATCTTAAAAAATGACTTAGTATCTCAAAATAATGACTTATCTTAAAGTAATGACTTAATATCTTAAAATAATGACTTATTATACTTAACAACCTACAAATTGTAGATTGTTCTTTAATATCTTGCCGTTGATTAACTGTTCAGCTATCTTGGGAATAGCGTTGATGTCACTACTCGGCCATTTAGAGCTGCGTCGAACATTTTTATGAATTACATAGCGGGTTTATCAGCAGAAACTCACACACTATAGTCTTTTTGTATCTGTTCTCTCGTTATTACTACGCTTTAGTCCTTTTTCTTTAAATGCATGTCTCAAGAGAGTCCATTCCAGATTTGTTTTCCAATACAGTAAAAAAAGGGAAGATGGGATTTTTCCATTTGAAGGTGATGTTTTGCATACTGAAGGACTACCACACAACGTTGAGCCAAAATAATTTAACTATAACTATAAGACAATAAAATCAACAAAAAAAATTTAAGACAAGTGACTGGCAGGATCAGCAGGAAACAGTCTATAAAAGGCTGTTAGTCTACGTTTCATCAGAATCAGAATCAGAATCAGAATCAGGTTTATTCGTCACATGCGTAGATATACATGGTACAGCCAGCAGTGAAATTCTTTATCTGACCTCTCCACAGAAAGTTTAATTGTTAATTGTAAGGATAAGAAAATAGAAGAATAAAGATAAAAATAAAGATAAAATAAAATTTAACTCTGTATATACACTGTGCAATGGAATTATAATGGAAATTATAAATGGAATTATAAAGTGGGTTGTGCTTTAGTGCAAATATTGCAGTGCAGGGTTAAAAGTTATTTTAGACATGAAAGTGTTGTGGGTGGGATTATGTCCGTTTAGTCCTGGTTCAGGGTCCGAATCGCCGTTGGGAAGAAGCTCCTCCTCATCCTCTCTGTGTTTGCCTTCAGGAGACGAAAACGCCGTCCTGATGGCAACAGAGTGAAGAGCTTGTTGTCGGGATGACTGAAGTCTTCCACAATCGTTTTGGCTTTGGACCAGCACCGCTTCCTGTAGATGGTCTGGAGGTCTGGAAGTGCTACTCGGATGGTGCGTTCGGCCGAACGTACCACCCTTTGTAGTGACCGTCTGTCCAGATGGGTGCTGTTCCCGAACCAGGTTATGATGTTCCCTGTGAGGATGCTTTCGACGGTGCAGGAGTAGAAGTTCTGCAGGACCTTGGAGGGCAGCCTGAAGTCTCGTAAACGTCGAAGGTGGTAGAGACGCTGACGAGCCTTCTTTGCCAGTTTGTTAATGTGGCAGGACCAAGATAGGTCCTGCGCGATGTGAACTCCAAGGTACTTGAAGCTGTCTACTCTTTCTACTGCAGCGCCGTTGATCCTCACAGGGTGGAAGCTCCTCATCTGTTTCCTGCTGTAGTCCACTATCAGCTCTTTAGTTTTGCTGACGTTCAGTTGGAGATTATTATCCTGGCACCAGGTCTCCAGGTGAATAATCTCCTCCATGTAGGCCCGCTCATCGTTGTTGGAGATCAGGCCTACAACAACGGTGTCGTCAGCAAACTTGATGATAGTCGTGGAGCTGGAGGTGGCCACGCAGTCATAGGTGTATAATGAGTACAGCAAAGGACTCAAAACACACCCCTGAGGAGCCCCAATGCTGAGAGTGAGGGGGGTGGAAAGATGCTTGCCAACCCGTACTGCCTGCCGTCTGTCCGTCAGAAAACTGGAGATCCAGTGACACAGGGATGGGTGAAGTCCCAGATTCTCCAGCTTGGTGTTGAGAGTGGAAGGGATAATAGTGTTGAATGCTGAACTATAGTCCACGAACAGCATTCTAACATAATTATTCCTCCCAGTGTCCAGGTGAGACAGGGCAGAGTGAAGCAGGTGTGAGATGGCATCATCCGTGGAGCGGTTATGGCGGTAGGCGAACTGTAGGGGGTCTAAGGAGTCCGGAAGTGAAGAAGTGATGAAGCCTCTGATCAGTTTTTTTCAAAGCACTTCATCACAACTGATGTTAGGGCTACAGGGCGGTAATCATTCAGGCAGGATGGCTGAGATGTCTTCGGAACCGGGACAATGACAGACTGTTTAAAGCACGATGGTACGACGCCCAGTGACAGAGAGAGATTAAAAATCCTGGTGAATACCGGAGCAAGTTGGGATGCGCAGGTTTTCAGGACACGCCCGCATATCCCGTCTGGTCCTGCAGCTTTCCTGATATTCACTCCTCTGAACACTTTCCTGACGTCACTCTCCGAGATGACGAGTGGCGGCTGTTCGTCGCGAAGGTCTGCGCATGCGCGGCCAGCTGCGCAGCGAGCCGTGTTGGATGGAGCGCCGAAGCGAGCATAAAAGTTATTTAGCTCGCTCGCCAGCGTCCCATCTGCACTCGTTAAACCAGAGGGTGTGCTTTTATAGTCCGTCACTGTCCGCAGTCCCTGCCATAAAGATCTAGAGTCACGCTGCTGGAACTGTGACTCTAGTTTCTCGGCATAGCGCTGTTTTCATTTAAGGGTAGCACTGTATGCACTGGAATTGTACAAATCATCATACACAAACATCTGTAGTTAATATCCCAAAATAATGACTTATCCTAAAATTATGACTTAGTAACTCAGAATACTGACTTAATATCTCAAAATAATGACTTAGTAGCTCAATAAACTTAACTAGTATCTCAAAATAACTAGGTATCTTAAATTAATGACTTATCTTGAAATAATGACTTACTTAAAAAAAAAAAAAAAAAGTATCTAAAAAAATGACTTGGTACCTCAAAATAATGACTTATTATCTGAAAATAAGAACTTAGTATCTCAACATAACAACTTAGAATCTCAATAAACTGACCTAGTATCTCAAAATAATTACTCATCTTAAATTAATGATTTTTTTTTTTTTTAAATGACTGTCAAAGCAATGACATCTTAAAAAATGTCTTAGTATCTCAAAATAATGACTTATCTTAAAGTAATGAATTAATATCTTAAAATAATGACTTATTATACTTAACAACCTACAAATTGTAGGTTGTTCTTTAATATCTTGCCGTTGATTAACTGTTCAGCTATCTTGGGAATAGCGTTGATGTCACTACTTGGCCATTTCGAGCTGCTTCGAACATTTTTATGAATTACATAGCGGGTTTATCAGCAGAAACTCGCACACTATAGTCTTTTTGTATCTGTTCTCTCGTTATTACTACGCTTTAGTCCTTTTTCTTTAAATGCATGTCTCAAGAGAGTCCATTCCAGATTTGTTTTCCAATACAGTAAAAAAAGGGAAGATGGGATTTTTCCATTTGAAGGTGATGTTTTGCATACTGAAGGACTACCACACAACGTTGAGCCAAAATAATTTAACTATAACTATAAGACAATAAAATCAACAAAAAAAATTTAAGACAAGTGACTGGCAGGATCAGCAGGAAACAGTCTATAAAAGGCTGTTAGTCTATGTTTCATTTAAGGGTAGCACTGTATGCACTGTAATTGTACAAAACATCATACAGAAACTTCTGTAGTTAATATCCCAAAATAATGAATTATCCTAAAATTATGACTTAGTAACTCAGAATACTGACTTAATATCTCAAAATAATGACTTAGTAGCTCAATAAACTTAACTAGTATCTCAAAATAACTAGGTATCTTAAATTAATGACTTATCTTGAAATAATGACTTACTTAAAAAAAAAAAAAAAAGTATCTAAAAAAATGACTTGGTACCTCAAAATAATGACTTATTATCTGAAAATAAGAACTTGGTATCTCAACATAACAACTTAGAATCTCAATAAACTGACCTAGTATCTCAAAATAATTACTCATCTTAAATTAATGATTTTTTTTTTTTTTAAATGACTGTCAAAGCAATGACTTATCTTAAAAAATGTCTTAGTATCTCAAAATAATGACTTATCTTAAAGTAATGAATTAATATCTTAAAATAATGACTTATTATACTTAACAACCTACAAATTGTAGGTTGTTCTTTAATATCTTGCCATTGATTAACTGTTCAGCTATCTTGGGAATAGCGTTGATGTCACTACTCGGCCATTTCGAGCTGCTTCGAACATTTTTATGAATTACATAGCGGGTTTATCAGCAGAAACTCGCACACTATAGTCTTTTTGTATCTGTTCTCTCGTTATTACTACGCTTTAGTCCTTTTTCTTTAAATGCATGTCTCAAGAGAGTCCATTCCAGATTTGTTTTCCAATACAGTAAAAAAAGGGAAGATGGGATTTTTCCATTTGAAGGTGTTTGAAGGTGATGTTTTGCATACTGAAGGACTACCACACAACGTTGAGCCAAAATAATTTAACTATAACTATAAGACAATAAAATCAACAAAAAATAATTTAAAGACAAGTGACTGGCAGGATCAGCAGGAAACAGTCTATAAAAGGCTGTTAGTCTACGTTTCATTTAAGGGTAGCACTGTATGCACTGTAATTGTACAAATCATCATACAGAAACTTCTGTAGTTAATATCCCAAAATAATGAATTATCCTAAAATTATGACTTAGTAACTCAGAATACTGACTTAATATCTCAAAATAATGACTTAGTAGCTCAACAAACTAAACTAGTATCTCAAAATAACTAGGTATCTTAAATTAATGACTTATCTTGAAATAATGACTTACTTAAAAAAAAAAAAAAAAGTATCTAAAAAAATTACTTGGTACCTCAAAATAATGACTTATTATCTGAAAATAAGAACTTAGTATCTCAACATAACAACTTAGAATCTCAATAAACTGACCTAGTATCTCAAAATAATCACTCATCTTAAATTAATGACTTTTTTTTAAATGACTGTCAAAGCAATGACTTATTATCTTAAAAAATGACTTAGTATCTCAAAATAATGACTTATCTTAAAGTAATGAATTAATATTTAAAATAATGACTTATTATACTTAACAACCTACAAATTGTAGGTTGTTCTTTAATATCTTGCCGTTGATTAACTGTTCAGCTATCTTGGGAATAGCGTTGATGTCACTACTCGGCCATTTCGAGCTGCGTCGAACATTTTTATGAATTACATAGCGGGTTTATCAGCAGAAACTCGCACACTATAGTCTTTTTGTATCTGTTCTCTCGTTATTACTACGCTTTAGTCCTTTTTCTTTAAATGCATGTCTCAAGAGAGTCTATTCCAGATTTGTTTTCCAATACAGCAAAAAAAAGGAAGATGGGATTTTTCCATTTGAAGGTGATGTTTTGCATACTGAAGGACTACCACACAACGTTGAGCCAAAATAATTTAACTATAACTATAAGACAATAAAATCAACAAAAAATAATTTAAAGACAAGTGACTGGCAGGATCAGCAGGAAACAGTCTATAAAAGGCTGTTAGTCTACGTTTCATTTAAGGGTAGCACTGTATGCACTGGAATTGTACAAAACATCATACAGAAACTTCTGTAGTTAATATCCCAAAATAATGAATTATCCTAAAATAATGACTTAGTAGCTCAATAAACTTAACTAGTATCTCAAAATAACTATGTATCTTAAATTAATGACTTATCTTGAAATAATGACTTACTTTAAAAAAAAAAAAAAAAAATAAAAAAAAACGACAAAGTATCTAAAGAAATGACTTGGTACCTCAAAATAATGACTTATTATCCTAAAATAAGAACTTAGTATCTCAACATAACAACTTAGAATCTCAATAAACTGACCTAGTATCTCAAAATAATTACTCATCTTAAATTAATGACTTTTTTTTTAAATGACTGTCAAAGCAATGACTTATTATCTTTAAAAAAATGACTTAGTATCTCAAAATAATGACTTATCTTAAAGTAATGACTTAATATCTTAAAATAATGACTCATTATACTCAACAACCTACAAATTGTAGGTTGTTCTTTAATATCTTGCCGTTGATTAACTGTTCAGCTATCTTGGGAATAGCGTTGACGTTACCACTCGGTCATTTCGAGCTGCGTCGAACATTTTGATGAATTCGACTTTAGCTTCCGACTGCAGAGGCGTTGATCTCATACATGTACACCTCCTCACGGGAAACTCGCCTTTCCAATAAAACCGACACCACACTATAAAAAGTTCCACTTTTTTACATGTGACAGTCTGAGGGATAAAGCGCGCGCGGTGATGAGCCAGGTTTTGGCGGGTCTCCGGTTACACAACTTTTTGTGTTGTTAAAACAACTCGTTTCACCAAAAACTCGCAGTTCCTCTGTACAAACATGTCTGGATATTTAGCGGAACGTCCGTCAAAATCCGCACACGACGCCGTTTCACCTCCTCTCACCAGCAGCAGCACAACACCACACAGCTGAAGTGCAAATGCGGCGACGCAGCTACTGCGCATGCGCACATGTCAACATAAAGGTCTTCATCGGACAATAAAACGTAACCATGAACTGTCATAAAATCACTAACATAATATAATGTAAGACCCTCTTTATTAAAAAAACAAACAAACAAACAAACAAAAAAAACAGACACAATTCTAAGCGGTCGAAAATCTTTTTAATAATACTTTGCACTGTAGCCACTGGAACTTGAAAACATAGACTGTGACAGATTGCAAAGGGTATGAATATTTTTGGACATGCCACTTTTTGTTCAAATATGAATAAAAGCTGAGAAATATGAGTGTGCCCCCGCGACCCTGATATGTGATAAAGTGGAAGATAATGGATGGATGGATGGATGGATGAATTTAACATCCATCATCTTCTGTTTTATCCGCTATTTAGGTCGTGGGTGGGTTCCCATGCCCATCCATAGAAGAACGTGTTGAGTGCTGGGCAGATACACCCAGGACAGGGTGCCAATCTATCGCTGGGCACACACTCACTCACACAGACACAAACAGACTCTATAATGGACAATTTGGAGCATTCAATTTACCTTGATCCATGTTCAATTTACCTTGATCCATCCACCCAGATTGGGATTTGAACCAGAAATCCAAAATGCTGAGAGGCATTACACTAAGCCACCGTGGAAAGTTAGGCAAGGGTCCACTTTAAACACACTCTATTAAAAAAAACACACTGACACAATACTACTTATTCATTCATTCATTGATTCATCAGTCCGTGCTGCTCCAAGCTGCTTAAGTTGTGATCTTGAGACCTTCTGTTCGTTCACGCAGTGTTTAAAGTGCGTCTCTTATGATGTCAAAGTGAATTGGAAATTAAACTTCATAATAACTCTTTATTTCCAATGAAATGTGATCACTATTATAAAACAAATATGTTCCCAAAAAACATGTTACCACAAAAGGAAAATATCACTTCAGTTCACAAGCTGAATAAAAACTGTTACTAAATAAACAAATTATCTAATAAAATTATTCAGCAGTGACAATGGACATAATGTTTATAAAGCTAAATATTTAAGTATATAATACAGATAAAATATAAGACAAAATGATTATCTGGCGAAAACTCCTGTCATGTCTTTTTTATGTCTATATCAGGAGTGTCAAACCCAGAACAAACATTTATTGAACACATTAAAAGTAAATTTTTTCTGAGCATAAATAGGAATAAAAACAGATAGGAATATTATTCCATAAAAATAACTTTAACTTTTTATAAATTAAAATGATTTGCTCTCTATAAAAATATCTCTTTTCAAAATTATAAAAGTTACAACTATGAACATGCTGCAAAAAACATGAATAAATTTTATTTTTCCACAAAAGTAAAAATAACAAATGAAAACATTCAGTTTTCTTTGCTCTTGGGCCAATTTGGAAAAATAAACTTAAACTTTAAATATTTGTAAATATTATTAAACTTTAAAAATGTTCCTGTGAAAATCATACAAATTTAAAATATGAGCATAGTCAAAAAAAACACATTGCCCATTGCACATTAATAATAATAATAATAGATCATTGTAAAATAATTTCACGGGCTGGATAGATGTCACACTCGTCTACCTGGGGCTAAGAGCGGCTGCGCATAGGAAGCGCTGAGCCGCAGCGCTCTAACACGCAGAAGGGAGCCAGGCACGCAGGTAGCAGGAACATCAATTTATTAGGGTGTAATGACACCACACAGACAGGTACATCAAAGACGAGCAGACATGAAAGGAAGACGCGCACGGAGGACGAGGAACACCGGAAATAACTACATAAACACATCCCATCACGTGCACCAAAACAACCAATGAAACAGAGAAACTACTTAACTAAAACACCCTGACAAGACCGCTAATTAACCCAACATAATGACACAAACACAGAGACCGAAAAACACAAGAACAGGTGACAGGTGCCCTAGGCAGGTGACAGGTGCCCTGCGGTCGCGCAACGGGGGGACGCGACCAAGAAAAAAGATAACAGTCCGGGGGGGGGGGGGGGGGGGGGGGGAGGGGTGGGTCCTCCGCCCTCCTTGAGCCGGGCTTGGCAGGCGCCCTCCGGTGGACGCCCTCTGCGGGGGAGGCGTGCCGAACGCCCTCTGGCTGCGAGGTCAGGTGGGCGCCCTCGGCGGATCAGGGGTGGGCCACGCCCTCTGACTGCGTGGTCGGGTGGGCGCCCTCTGGCTGTGTGGGCCGATGAGCGCCTTTGGAGGACGCGGAGTGGGCCACGCCCTCTGGCTGCGTGGTCCGGTGGGCGCCCTCGGCGGACGAGGAGTGGGCCACGCCCTCTGGCTGCGTGGTCCGGTGGGCGCCCTCGGCGGACGAGGAGTGGGCCACGCCCTCTGTCTGCGTGGTCCGGTGGGCGCCCTCGGCGGACGAGGAGTGGGCCACGCCCTCTGGCTGCGTGGCGAGGCGGACGCCCCTGCTGCTCGGGCCGGGCGGCGTGCGGCCCCTGCTGCTCGGGCCGGGCGGCGTGCGGCCCCTGCTGCTCGGGCTGGGCGGCGTGCGGCCCCTAAACATCTAGCTGGGCGGCGCAGGGACCACCACAGGTGTGCAGGCTCGCGGGTCCGTGGCAGGACTGCCCGCTCGCTGGACCTTGGCGGGAACGCACGCAGGAGGGTCCTCGGCGGATTCATATGCTGGCTGGACCTCGGCATGCACGCCCGCTGGCTGGACCTCGGCGGGCACGCACGCTGGGCGGACCTCATCATCGGAAATCTCAACCAGATCAAGACCTTCCTCTGCGCAGAGCGCCTCGTACCCATACCTCCATAGCCACTCATCATCGGAATCATAATACTCCGACATCACTCTCGATGTGGAGCCGTCCTTATGGCTCCGGGACGGCGGGCTGCGCATAGCGGCGCACTCGCGGACACGGCGGAACGCGCCGCGAGTATGAGGTTACACGGCCCCCGCAAAGAAAAATTTTAAAATAAGCTTACCTGGGCTCTGGACTCCCTAAATTGACAGGCGCGTCTTTATGTCACACTCGTCTACCTGGGGCTAAGAGCGGCTGTGCATAGGAAGCGCAGAGCCGCAGCGCTCTAACGCGCAGAAGGGAGCCAGGCACGCAGGTAGCAGGAACATCAATTTATTAGGGTGTAATGACACCACACAGACAGGTACATCAAAGACGAGCGGACATGAAACGAAGACGCGCACGGAGGACGAGGAACACCAGAAATAAATACATAAACACATCCCATCATGTGCACCAAAACAACCAATGAAACAGAGAAACTACTTAACTAAAACACCCTGGCAAGACCGCTAATTAACCCAACATAATGACACAAACACAGAGACCGAAAAACACAAGAACAGGTGACAGGTGCCCTAGGCACCTGTTACAATAGACTTGTATTACAGGCCGGATATGAGTGAGTTCTGACACTTCGTAATGTAAACCCATTCCCCATTCAAATAAATGCATGCAGAAAATGAGGTAGACCCAGTTAAAATTCTATATTCTTCAACAAATAATAATAATGATACACTTTTAGTTTCAGGTGGATAATTGACTATATCTAGGAAGTAGGATAAAATTAGATAAAATAACCTTTTACTATCCCAAAAGGGGAAATTTGCATTATTACAGCAGCATCAATGATAGTAAACGATGTATAAACAAACATGTTTACAGAATAAAAATGTATGACTATGTAAGACTAAAAAATAATTTAATTATGAAGTATGTTTTAAAATTTGCAAATTTCACAGAATTTTATATATTGCATTTTTATATTATGTACATTTTCAATGAGTTTAAATATTGCACATGTATTTTAAAATTAGAAAATTGCTGCATAGTTATAAACAGGATTTAAGGCGGTCATGATTGTAAGTGGTTTGTGGTTTGCAGAGAGAGGTGCTGATCGAAGAGTCTTAGAGCAGCAGGGAAAGAGCTACGGTATCTGTCCTTAAAGCATCATGGGTGTAGGAGCCTATCACTGAAGGTGCTCCCAAGTATCGCCACCATCTCATGCATTAGGTGTTCTCCATTAAGGATGCTTCTACTGAGTCCAGTGAGCATCCCAGGACAGAGCTGTAGAAGATAGCTGAAGCCACCACAGTATCGTAAAAAGAGTTTAGAACGGCCCCCTGTATTCCAAAGGACTGGAACCTTCTCAAAATATAGTCGGCTATGTCCTTTTTTTGGTCCCACAAAAATCCACCACCAGCTCTTTGGCTTTGCTGGTGTTAATAAGGAGGAAATTAAGCTAGCACTAGTCCAGAAAGTTCTGATTTCTCTGTATTTTTCTAGTGATGTATCCAACCAGGCGCGTCGTTAGACCTGGGCTTTTGGGGCTATAGCCTCGGATGTTTTGTCAGTAGCCCCGAATCAAATGAGAGTATGAAATGTGTTCTCTATTAAGGATGGAAACATGGCTGTCATCCTTCTTTCTCCAACTTCCTTTACTGAGTCCAGTGAGCACCCAGGTTTGTTGAATCTCTTTTTGTCTGATGCTGATATGGTGCTCCCTCAGCAGATGGCAGAGGCCAAAACAGAATTTTAAAAAGAGTTAAGAAGCGCCCCCTGTATTCTAAAGGACTGGAACAATCTCAAAAGATAGAGTCGGCTCTGTCTTTTTTGTACAGAATTTGGTCCTTCAAAAACCAACCACCAGCTATTTGGTTTTCCTGGTTTTAATATGGAGAAAATTGCACTGGCACCAGTCCATATAGTTCTTAGTGACTTCACTGTGTTTTTTGTCATTGCCATGTGTGATGTATCTAACAATTAGTCATCAGAAAACTTCTGAAGGTGGCAGGAGGTCCCTGTGTTGTGGGTGAAGTCCGCAGTGTAGGGAGAGAAGAAATGAGGCTAGGACCATCCCCCGGTGCAGCATGTGTGCTGCAGAGGATTGTGTCATACACATTGTTTGTGAGGTAGTCTACAGTCTATGTGGTCAGACTGCAGTCCACTTCAGCACCACAGTGGTGTTGAAAGCACTGGATAGATGAAAAACATGATTCCTCACTGTGCTTCCAGCCTTGTCAAGATGCGAGAGGGTTCTAGCCGACAGATGATTACATCATTCACCCGGATGCCTGGCTGGTATGCAAACTGCAGAGGGTTTATTGCTGGTTTTACTAGTGGGCGCAGATACCCGACAACAAGTCTTTCCATGTCCTTTATCAGGTATGAAGTCAGTGCCACTGGTCTATACCCATTTAAATCAGAGGTGTGGGGTCTTTGGAATAGGAACCACACATGAAGTTTTATAGAGGACTGGCACTCTCTCCTGTTTTAGGTTCAGGTTGATGATGTCATGCACGATTCCACATAACTGGTCTCCACAGTACTTCAGGAGTCCAGGGATGATGTCAGGGCCTGCTGCTTTCCTTACCATCATTGTAACAGGTGCCTAGGGTTTGCGTGTTTTTTTGCGTTCGGCATTTTAGTTAATTAACCGGGTTTGTTCATTGATTTGTTTTGTGCACGTGGTCGGGTGTTTGCATATTTAGTTTCTTTGTTTCCCTTCCTTCGTGCACGTCGTTATTTTGATGTTGGCTTGCGTTTTGCATTACCTCTGTTTTTGGTGTATCTACATCTTTAAATAAACCTGAGTCTCCGCTACCTGTTGTGCTACCGCTACCTGTTGTCTCCCTTCAGCACATTCGGGCGCTTCGGCTTTGCGCTACTTATGCGCAGCCATTCAAACCGAGGTAAGCAAGCAAGACAGAACGACGTGCCAGGTAATTTTGGGGAGTCCAGAGCCCAGGTTAGCGCGTTCTTTAAATTTTTCTTTGTGGGGGCAGTAAACCCCTGTACTCCCTCCATCTGGGTCTGGCTGTGGGGGTGTATGTTTTGCATGCAGGATGGTGATCCTGAGGCGGAGGTGGAGGCTAAGGAACGGCGAACTGGATTTGCTGAAACGTCCAGCCTGCCAGAGGGCGCTCTTCAAACCCACATGCCCGTGGGTGCCAGCCGGCCTGGGCACACCAGCCTTCCAGAGTGTGCCATTCTTGCCACAGCCCCTCCTGCGTGCGAACCCGCCGAGGCCCCTTCTGCGTGCATTCCCGCCAAGGCCCCTCCAGCATGCAAACCCACCTCAAAGGTCTACACTGCATAAAGGGATGTCAGCCTCGTCTCGGCCACAGGGGACATCCGCCTCGCCTCGTCCACAGAGCGTGTCCGCCTCATCTCGTCTACAGAGGGCGTCGCCTCGTCTCATCCACAGAGGGCGTCCTCCTCGTCTCGTCCACAGGGGGCGTTTGCCTCGTCTCGTCCACAGGGGGCACCCGTGTCTCGCCCACGCCTCGTCCGCAGAGGGTGTCCGCCTTGTCACGCAGCCACAGGGGGGGCCTGCCACACCTCGACCAGAGGACGTTCGCCAGGTCAGGGGAGGACGTGGTCGGGTGTTTGCATATTCAGTTTCTGAGTTCCCTTTCCTCCGTGCACATCATTATTTTGATGTCAGCTTGCGTTTTGCATTACCTCTGTTTTTGGTGTATCTACACCTTTAAATAAACCTCTCTGCTACCTGTTGTGCCTTGCACCCTTCAACGTGTTATTGCGCTTCGGCTTTGCGCTTCTTATGCGCAGCCGTTCGTACTGAGGTAAGCGCGCGTGACATTCATCTTCCTCAGTTCTCTTCTTACCTGTTCTTTGGTCAATCACAATGAGGAACAGAACTGGGTGCTGTGTTTCTGGAAAATAGGTGTAAAGCATTGAATTGAGGTGGGAGGGGTGTGCACTTGAGGTGGATTGATGGAGGGGTGTTAAGAAGTGTACAATCATTAACAAAATCTACATTAGAAATTCAAGACACAATGAATAAATTATATAATAAATTAATAGAGCACTGCATACGAATATTTCAGAACATATGTTAAAGTGTTTTAATACACATACATAAAATCACAACCACAAAATAATTTATTGAAAATTTATTTATTAATTCAATAAGACAATTACAAACATTTGCACACTCATTAAGTACATACATTGTTTTTGCCATAGTTGGATGTTCTTGCAAATAAATACATTTTTAAGAATAAGTATTATTATTATTATTGGATTACATAGATTAAAGTTGAACTACAACAATCAACAATCTCTTTAAAAATAAAAACACAATGCACATTTTTACAGCAGTGACACAAAATACCTCAATTTGAATCTGGTTATGATGTGGAACACTGACTCAAGTTAAGCACAAATCAAGAGGTAAGAAATCAGCTACATCCTTCAACCCTTCAAAGAAAAGGGACTAAAGCATAGTAAGAACAAAGAACATTATACAAAACACGTGGAGATGGGGAAGGGGGGGCAGGGACATGGGGGTTTAGCCTGTCCCCGAGTAGCTCACATGAGGTGGCGGGGAAGCATTTAGATGTAGCAAAATGTCACTTCCCAATCATCATCTGGACAAATTCTTCGTAGTTGACCTGGCCGTCACCGTCGATGTCTGCTTCTCGAATCATCTCATCCACTTCCTCGTCTGTTAACTTCTCCCCCAGGTTTGTCATGACATGCCGCAGCTCGGCAGCACTGATATAGCCATTTCCGTCCTTATCAAAAACTCTGAACGCTTCTCGGATTTCCTCCTCGCTGTCCGTATCCTTCATTTTTCGAGCCATCATGGTTAGGAACTCTGGAAAGTCGATTGTTCCACTCCCGTCTGAGTCCACTTCATTGATCATGTCCTGCAGCTCGGCTTCTGTCGGGTTCTGGCCGAGCGAACGCATCACTGTGCCTAGCTCTTGGGTGGTTATGGTGCCGTCACCGTCTTTATCGAACAGTGAAAAGGCCTCTTTAAACTCCGCTATTTGCTCCTCTGTGAGTTGGTCAGCCATTTGCCTCGATTTAGTTGCCTTCCTTTCTTGAACAACGTGCCTTTGGTGAAGAGAGAACTGGTTGAAGGTGTTTTATGAACTCTGCTGACAGCACGCTTCCAACACGCTTGATTTATATCAGAGTGTGAAGAGTTTATTCATCTCCATGGAAATTAAATACTGCAACATTCCAAAGAACCCGCTACTACTATTGCTTTTTTGCTGGTGACTATGGTGATTAAAAGGTGCATTATTACCACCTACTGAGCTGGAGTGCATAGTGGGGCTATGCATAATGCATAATGTTCACTTACATATTTATTATATGTACTGTATATATACAGTGGAGGAAATAAGTATTTGATCCCCTACTGACTTTAAAAGTTTTAATACAAAAAAACAAATGAAACGTCTCATAATTTTATGCCAGCTTTATTTTAACAGTGACACACAGAATATTAAAAGAAAAATGGAGAAAATTACATGAAATGAGAAATAAAAAATAATTTGCATTTCATTGAGGGAAATAAGTATTTTATCCCCTAGTAAAACATCATTTAATACTTGGTGGCAAAACCCTTGTTGGCAAGCACAGCAGTCAGACGTTTCTTATAGTTTTTTATAAGGTTTGCACACACTTCAGGAGTAATTTTGGCCCACTCCTCTCTGCAAATCACCTCCAAATCCTTAAGGTTTATAAGCATGCATTTGGAAACGTGAAACTTCAGCTCTCTCCATAGATTTTTGATGGGATTGAGGTCAGGAGACTGGCTAGGCCATTCCATGACCTTGATATGCTTCTTATGGAGCCAGTCCTTTGTTTCCTTGGCTGTATGTTTTGGGTTGTTGTTGTGCTGAAAGACCCATCAACGACCCATTTTTAGTGCCCTGGCAGAGGCAAGGAGGTTGTCACCCAGGATTTTGCGATACATGGTCCCGTTCATCTTCCCGTCAATGCGGTGAAGTTGGCCTGTGCCCTTAGAAGAAAAACACCCCCAAAACATAATACTTCCACCACCATGCTTGATAGTGGGGATGGTATTCTTAGGGTCATATTCTGTATTTTTCTTCCTCCAAACACGTCGAGTTGAGTTAAGGCCAAAGAGCTCAATTTTGGTCTCATCTGACCACAGCACCTTCTCCCAGTCTCTCTCGGAGTCATTAATATGTTCATTGGCAAACTTGAGGCGGGTCTGGACGTGAGCCTCCTTGAGCAGAGGAACCTGTCGTGCACTGCATGATTTTAAACCATTAGGTCTCAGTGAATTACCAATGGTTTTTTTGGAGACTGTGGTCCCAGCCGCCTTGAGATCATTACTCAGCTCCTCCCGTGTAGTTCTTGGCTGATTTTTAACCTTTCCCACGATCAATGAGACTCCATGAGGTGATATCTTGCATGGAGCTCCAGGCCTGGGTCGATTGACAGTAATGTTGTACTTCTTTCACTTCCAAATAATTGCACCAACAGTTGTCACCTTCTCATCCAGGTTTTTACTTATGACTTTGTAGCCCATTCCAGCCTTGTGTAGGTCAACAATTTTGTCCCTGACATCTTTAGACGGCTCTTTACTCTTGCCCTTCGTGGAGATGTTGGAGTGTCACTGAGACTGTTGCCAGGTGGACTTTTATACAGGTGATAATTTGGGACAGGTGTCTCTCATTCAGGTAATGACTTCACTGTGATTAGGGTGTGTCAGTGGTCTGTGGGAGCCAACATTAGTCATGGTTTTACTAGGGGATCAAATAATTATTTCCCTCAATAAAGTGCAAATTATTTTATATTTCTTATTTCATGTCATTTTCTCCATTTTTCTTTTGATATTCTATGTGGCACTGTTAAAATAAAACTGCCATAAAATTATGAGACGTTTCATTTGTTTTTTTGTATTAAAACTTTTAAAGTCAGTGGGGGATCAAATACTTATTTCCTCCACTGTACATTTAATAAAATTATGCATCCATCCACCATCTTCCACTTAATGCTCTACTAGTGTTACAGGGAAGAAAGTTTTGGTCGCTGGGCAGACCAGGGTGCCAATCTATCGCTGGGCACACAATCACTCACACAAACACACTCTATATGGGGCAATTTAGAGCATCTGGTTTACCTTGATCCATGTTTTGCTCTAGAGAGATTAACCACTAATGTAGTTATATATATATATATATATATATATATATATATATATATATATATATATATATATATATATATGTGTGTGTGTGTGTGTGTGTATATATATATATATATATATATATATATATATATATATATATATATATATATATATGTGTGTGTGTGTGTGTGTGTGTGTGTGTGTGGGTGTGTGTGTTGTGTGTGTGGGTGTGTATTTAATGAGTAAGCAAATGTTTGTAATTATCTTATAGAATTAATAAATACATTTTCAATAAATTATTTTTTGGTTGTGATTTTATGTATGAGGCTTAAAACTCTTTATAAAGTACACAAACATGTGTTAATTTTGTATTACACGTCTAATAACTATGAGAGATATATAGTCAGGCGAGCTGTCTCTCAGCGCCATAGTGCTGAACGGACTCAGAAGGCATCGGTATCGAATCGATTTATTAACTCGAAACAGCGGAACAATAAAACTACACTGAAGCATGGACAATGTGTGACAAAAAATATACAATGCTGGTCTGAGGTTGGAACGGAAACCGAAGGAATATAAACAAACCTGACCATGTGACAAACAAAGCCAACTAATGAAAATAACCAAATAATTAACTAAATAAACTTAACGGAAATAACTAAATGAAATTTAAACTTGTGAGGGAGTGCCTACCATTCCTTCCAGTACTCCCCCCCTAAAAATGTTGAGGGAGAAGTACAGAGGCGCAAAGGTGGCGGCACAGGTGCCATTTAAAGATGCCAAGGCAGCGGGCGGGTGCCGTTTAAGGATGCCAAGGAAGCCGTTTAGGGTAGCGAAGGTGGCACGAAAGGCATTTAGGGTCAAGAAGGCGATGCAAATGCCATTTAGGGGCTCAAAGACGGCGGCGCGGTAGCCATTTAAGGACTCGAAGAAGGTGGGGTGAAGCCGGTTGGAGACTCGAAGAAGGTGGCACAGAAGCCATTTAGGGTCGCGAAGAAGGCGGTGTGGATGCCATTTAGGGGCTCGAAGAAGACTGTGCAGAAGCCGTTTATGCACACAAATATGGTGGCGCAGAAGCCGTATAGGGCCTCGAAGAAGGCAGTGGGGAAGCCATTTATGGACTCAAAGAAGGCCACAAGACACAGCACAGTCTATGGTGGGAGCAGATGCCGGGGAGTCTATGGTGGGAGCGGGTGCTGGGGAGATTATGGTGAGCTCGGAGGGCATCTGGTCTGGGTTTGAGGGCCACTGGTCTGGAACGGAAGGCAACTGGTCTTGGACGGAAGGCCACTGATCTGGGACGGTAAGCAAATGGTCCTGGATGGCGGGCTGCACATCCGGAACCCCAGGCAAGTCCTCCAGCTCAGCAGCACAAGATTCGATTGGAGGCCTGGAACACTGCAAGAGGGAGGATCTACATTCTCAAGCACAACTGCCAGTATCTCAGCACACAGGACAGACAACACATCATTCACAACACTATCAGGGACATCCATTAAACAAACGGAATGAATACGACACTGGGGACCACCACCGACAGGAGCACACACCTCAGACACCCTACAGGCATCAGACAACTTACAGGCAACAGATTCCTCACTCTGCCCAGACCCCCCCACACACCACAGGGACAGCAGGGGGCACAGATCCAGCAGAGGGGACCCCTCCTCGACGTAGCTGGGAGGGGGCCGAGTCTTGCCTCTGCATCAGCTCCGGTTCCTGCATTTCAGCTGACACACCTGTTGATGAGGTTGGGGGCGCTTAATCGCACACCTAGTGAAGTCAAACAATGACTCCTCCGAGGTGGCGATTGCAAGTGAAGAGATACAGAGCAAGGATAAAACCGACGGTTCATCTCCTTTAAAACAGTCTTTAATCTCTTGCCGAGACACGATCTCCTCATCCCACCACCACGGTTTGGACCTGTTAAGGAAAAAAGGTAGTCGGGCTAAACAAACACCAGCAGCTCAACGCGCAACGGAGCTAACTCGCTGAACCCAGGAACCGATCGCTCAACGCTGCATGGAGTCAATACGACTCAGAGACTGGGCACGAGTGGTGAGTAAGCAGCCAAACTACAAAAAATGAAGAAGGTGGTGTTAGCACCAAAGTTAAGCAGGGCTGCGGCTGCAGCCAGAAAGAAAAAGAAGGAACATTTACCACAAACTACTCCTGGATCTAAAATCTGTCTTAGACAGGCATTCTGTCAAGTGCGCTGTCGCGAGACCGTAGAGAAATGCCGTCGCATTGAATGGACTCAGGAGGCGCGGGTAAGTGAGTCGATTTATTGATTTGAAATGATGGAACAATAAAACGACACTGGAGCAAAGGCAACACGTGACAAAAAATATACAATGCCCATCTGAGGTACAAATGAAAATGGAATGGGCAACGGGTCTGGTACAGATGGCAACTGGTCCGGGAAGGAGGGCATCTGGTCTTGTATGGATTGAATTTCTAATGTAGATTTTTCTCAATGAGTGTACACTTTTTAACACCCTGCCCCACCAGTCCACCTCAACTGCACACCCCTCCCACCTCACTTCATTGCTTTACACCTCTATTCCAGGACCACAGCACCCAGCCCTGTTCCTTTTTGTGATTGACCAATAAATCACAGAAGTGAACTGAGAAAGATGAACTGAGAAGAGAATTGAGGAAGATGAAGGTAAGGAATGCAGCAGGCCCAGACATCAACCCTGCACTCCTGAAGTACTGTGCAGACCAGTGATGTGGGATCATGCATGAAATCATTAACCTGAGACTAAAACAGGAGAGAGTGCCAGTGCTAGAAAAGAGACCTCACACCCCACTGATTTAAATGGGTATATACCAGTGGCACTGACTTGCCCTCGCCTCATTTCTTTTCACCCACTACACTTCACCCACAACACAGCGACCTCCTGTCACCTTCAGAATGTTCTCTGATGACTCTGTAATTGTTGGATACATCACAGGTGCTAATGACAAAAAATAGAGAAGTCACTGAGAACTTTTTTTTATTATTTCTTATTATTTTGATATAATTAGTCAGTATTTTGAGATACTAAGTCGATATTTTGGTTACTAAGATGTTATTTTTAGTTACTAAGTCAGTATTTTGTGATACTAAGTCAATATTTTTAGTTACTAAGATGTTATTTTGAGTTACTAGGTCATGATTTTGAGATGCTAAGTCGGGTTTTGTAGATACTATGTTATTTGGAGTTACTAAGTTAGTATTTTGAGAAAATAAGTCTTTGCAGTCATGTCTGTGCAGGGAGACTGTGAGCTCCTGGTGAAACAAGTTGTATTAACAATACAAAAAGTTGTGTAACTGGAGACCCGCCTAAGCCTGGCTCATTAGATGCATGCATGCTCTATCCCTCAGACTGTCATATTTGAAAAAGAGGAATAATTTTTATTGTGTGGTTAAGAGATGCACATGTATGGCGTCAACGCCTCTGCAGTTGGAAGCTAATTTCGGATACATCAAAATTGGCCGAGTATTGACATCAACACTATTCCAAAGATAGCTGAACAGTTAATCAACGGCAATATATTAAAGAACAACCTACAAGTTGTAGGTTCAATTTACAGTAATTGAAACATTTGTTTGTTTGAACATCTACCAGAACGCATGTATCATTTTACTATATTTGTGCTTAAAAACATTTACAGAATGATTAGTCAAACAATGTAGCGAAGCTCAACAGCATCCATATGTTTTTTACTTTTCATTTAAACCACATGAACACTTCATTATAAAGTTAATTGCTATCTTGTTATTTTGAGATACTAAGTCATTATTTTGAGATAGTAAGTCGTTATTTTGAGATACCTCCTCCCTGCACAATAGGTGACCACAAAGTAGAGACGTTATATTGATTTTATTATTTATATATTTTAAAGGATATTTAAACCCTTCCCAATTGTTGATTAACCTTTCTAACACTCTTATAAACACTTCATATGCTTTAAAACACTTTCTACACTCTTGGACCGTCAATGTCTGCTTCTCGATCTCATCCACTTCCTCATCTGTTAACTTCTCCCCGAGGTTTGTCATTATGTGCCGCAGCTCGGCGGCGCCTTTTCCGTCCTTATCAAAAACTCGGAATGCTCAGATTTCCTCCTTGCTGTATGTATCTTTCATCTTTTGAGCCATCATGGTTAGGAACTCTGGAAAGTCGATTGTTCCATTCCCTTCTGCGTCCACTTCATTGATCTTGTCCTGCAGCTCAGCCTTTGTTGGGTTCTGGCCAAGAAACTGTGCCAAGCTTGTTGGTGGTTATGGTGCTGTCACCATCTTTATCAAACAGTTTAAACTCCACTATTTGCTTCTCTGTTTGCTGGTCAGCCATTTGCCTTGATTTCGTTGCCCTCAAACAATGTGCCTTTGGTGAAGAGAATACTGGTCGAAGGTATTTTATGAACTCTACTTATTGTATATGTGGAGTATTCTACCGAATCAGCGTTAGTACAGTACATTCCAAATGTTTACCCAAACAAACTGGTGCACAAAGCCGACAAACTCTCACTGCTTCAGTACTGCTGGAATTCACAGAGAGCCCAAATCTTCCAACACGCTTGATTTAAATCATGTCTGAGTCTGAGGAGTTTACTGATCTCTGGGGAAATGGATTACTGTATAGAGTAAAATAAGGGTCAAAAAGACTTTGACGTTGACTTAAAAAATAGTCACAAATATATACCCCACAAATTGAGATTTGTAACTGCATTTGCAAATAAGCATTTGCAGAGCAAACTTTGAGGATCTAATTTTACAAGAGTTTTTTAATGTTTAACCCTTCTTTTGACAGCTTTGTTGTGCCACTTGAAAAGCTTGGATCAATCAGACTTAGACATGGTAGCTCAGGGGTTATCAAAATGAAGATTGTGGGTTCAAATCCCAAGACCAGTGAAGTTACCAATGTGGGTCCTTGAGCAAGACCCTTAACCCTCATTGCTCCAGGGATGCTGTTGCCAACTCTGTGCTCGCTTTGTAAGTCACTTTGGATAAAATCGTCTGCTAAATTACCAAATGAAAAATGTAATGCCTCTAATGACACATTTAGACTTTTCAAACTCTGTAACAACTTACTGGTGTTTCTGGTGTTATTGGAGACTTTTAGAGAGTTTGGTGTGGACACACTTCGGGGTGGTTCTTCATTTACTATTCTCAGTGAGCAGTGCTCTGTGAATGGAAAGCCGATTGAGTCACAAGTGGAAGATAATAAAAGAATGAATACACAACCGAGTGCCTTTTTGCTTTTATAAAACGGTTACAAACACTATAATAAAAAACAAGGTTTGATTTATAAATGCGTTTATTGAAAATAAAAATGCTGACAAACTGGAATTTTGTGACATAATCTAGTCTGGTTTTCAAAGTGAGCGCTGATCGGTTTCTCTAACAATCAAATCCATTGCATATCTAGGCCATACAGAGAAGCAATAGATCATTCCTCCCCTCCATAAACAGAGAAAGTGTCATGCTTGCTTACCTCAGACCGAACAGCTGCGCATAGGAAGCACAGAGCCAAAGCACCTTTATGCGCTGAAGAGAGCCAGGCACAAACAGGTAGCAGTAAAAGGGTTATTTAAAAGTGTAATGACACCAAAAAACAGAGAAGTAACAAAAACACAAGCAGACATAAATGTAACGTCATGCACGGAGGAAAGGGAACACAGAAACTAAATACACAACCACCCAACCACGTGCACAAAAACAAACCAATTAACAAAACAAGTTAATTAACTTAAATGCCTTAACTTAAACTCAAACACAAGCTAATAAACCTAAAAATAAGGAACAGGTGCCCTAGGAACTTGTCACGGAGAGAGGGAGCTGCTGCAATAATTCACACTGCCACCCTGACTTAGATGTGGGTAGCAAACGTGAAACATTAGAATAGGTGATAAAAAAAAATGTTAACAAACACTCCCAGACCCAGAGTTTAGGGTGTTGGGCTATCAATCTGAAGGTTGATGGTTCAAATCCAAGGTCCACTGAAGTTACCATTGTAGGTCTTGAGCAAGACCCTTGAGCACCAGGGATGTTGTGATTAACCCTGTGCTCACATTGTAAGTTGCTTTGGATAAAAGGCGTCTGCTAAATGACCAAATGTAATGTAAATGTAAATGTAAAAGTCCAGCTTGGAGGAGGCTCCAGGGAAGATACAGGACACACTGAAGTTTTTATATTTCCCAGCTGGTCTGGGAACGCCTCGGGGTTCCCCCAGTTGAACTGGTAGAGGTGGCTGGGGAGAGGGAGGTCTGGACCTCTCTGCTTGGGTTGCTGCCCCTGCATCCGAACCCCGAAGTGGGAAGTGGATGGATGGATGGGTGGTCTTGAGTAATATACAAATTTGCTGAATAGAAAGATACTGAAATTGAGATTTTCATTAGTTGTCAGTTATAGTCATCAAAATTAAAAGAATTAACCATTCGAGTATATACAAATATGTAAGGGAACATTATACCTGAAGTCTCACTCCACACTCCAGCTCAGTAGGTGGCAGTAATGCACCTTTAAACCACCACATTCACCAACAAAGAAGCAGTAGCAGGTTCTTTGGAATGTTGCAGTATTTCGTTTCCCTGGAGATCATTAAACTCATTAAAGACTCTGGTTTAAATTAAGCGTGTTGGAAGATTTGGGCTCTCCGTGAATTCCAGCAGTACTGAAGCAGTGCGGGTTTGTCGGCTTTGTGCAGCAGTTGGAGGTTTGTTTGGGTAAATATTTGGAATGTACTACCGCTGATTCAGCAGAATACTCCACATGTACCCATAAGCAGAATTCATAAAAAAAAAACCTTCAACCAGTTCTCTCTTTACCAAAGGCGTGTTGTTCGTGGGCAGAAAGCAATCAAATCGAGGCAAATGGCTGACCAACTTACAGAGGAGCAAATAGCGGAGTTTAAAGAGGCCTTTTCACTGTTTGATAAGGACGGTGATGGCACCATAACCACCCAAGAGCTTGGCACAGTGATGCGTTCTCTCGGCCAGAACCCAACAGAAGCTGAGCTGCAGGACATGATCAATGAAGTGGACTCAGATGGCAGTGGAACAATCGACTTTCCAGAGTTCCTAACGATGATGGCTCGAAAGATGAAAGATACAGACAGCGAGGAGGAAATCCGAGAAGCATTTCGAGTTTTTGATAAGGACGGAAACGGCTACATCAGTGCTGCCGAGCTGCGGCATGTAATGACAAACCTGGGGGAGAAGTTAACAGACGAGGAAGTGGATGAGATGATTCGAGAAGCAGACATCGACGGTGACGGACAGGTCAACTATGAAGAATTTGTTCAGATGATGATTGGGAAGTGACATTCTGCTGTCTGAATGCTTCCATGTCACCTCTAGTGAGCCACTCTGGGACAGGCTGACACCCTCTCATGTCCCTGCCCCTCCTTCCCCATCTCCACCCTGCTCCTGTTCTTTATTTCTCTTAATTTTCGATTAAATGTTAAAATTCACAAAAAACAGACACAAATACGTGGTTTGTCCCAAAACATATTTAGTACGTTATACTGAAAAATAACCAAACAGTGTACAGAGAAATCATCAATGGCAGACAACCGCGATTGATGAGAAAGCCCTGAATTTCCAATGGCTGTGTTTCTGTATATAATCCATAGGTGGGCTGTTGTCCTTCTGTGTGTATGTGTGTGTGCACCATAAACCTATGTAAAACAGTATAGGTCAATATAGCAGATATATATATATATATATATATATATATATATATATATATATATATATATATATATATATATGCTACATGGTTTTCTCAATTCTCAATTAAAGGGATGACAGTCAGGTGTTAAGTCCTGTCTTATTTAAAGAACGGGACTCCCTCAAAGTTGGTTCTTGACGTGTTAGTGGATGTGTATGGTGGCATGAAAAAGGAGCTTTTTGAGCACTTCAGAAAAAGCTCATCTACCTGATGCTTATCAGGTTGAAAAGGGTTATAAAATCCACCAGCGATAGATTGGCGTCCTGTCCTGGGTGTATCTGCTCACAGAACATAGGGATGTGTTAAAAACCAACGAGAAATGTGTTCATTTTAACACGTGTCCTGAAAAGGACGTTTTCTCTCTCTCTCTCTGTATATGTATATATATATATATATATATATATATATATATATATATATATATATATATATATATATATATATATATATAGTGGTGTGAAAAAGTGTTTGCCCCTTCCTCATTTCCTGTTTTTTTTGCATGTTTGTCACACTTAAGTGTTTCGGAACATCAAACCAATTTAAACAATAGTCAAGGACAACACAAGTAAACACAAAATGCAATTTGTAAATGAAGGTGTTTATTATTAAAGGAGAAAAAAATCCAAACCATCATGGCCCTGTCTGAAAAACTGATTGCCCCCCTAAACCTAATAACTGGTTGGGCCACCCTTAGCAGCAACAACTACAAACAAGCATTTGCGATAACTTGCAATGAGTCTTTTACAGCGTTCTGGAGGAATTTTGGCCCACTCATCTTTGCAGAATTGTTCTAATTCAGTTACATTAGAGGGTTTTCGAGCATGAACGGCCTTTTTAAGGTCATACCACAACATCTCAATAGGATTCAGGTCAGGACTTTGGCTAGGCCACTCCAAAGTCTTAATTTTGTTTTTCTTCAGCCATTCAGAGGTGGACTTGCTGGTGTGTTTTGGATCATTGTCCTGCTGCAGAACCCAAGTTTGTTTCAGCTTGAGTTCACGAACAGATGGTCGGACATTCTCCTTCAGGATCTTTTGGTAGACAGCAGAATTCATAGTTCTATTTATCACAGCAAGTCTTCCAGGTCCTGACGCAGCAAAACAGCCCCAGACCATCACACTACCACCACCATATTTTACTGTTGGTATAATGTTCTTTTTCTGAAATGCAGTGTTCCTTTTATGCCAGATGTAATGGGACATACACCTTCCAAAGAGAAAATACACCTTCCACTTTTGTCTCATCAGTCCACAGAATGTTTTCCCAAAAGTGTTGGGGATCATCAAGATGTGTTTTGGAAAAATTGAGACGAGCTTTAATGTTTTTTTTGCTCAGCAGTGGTTTTCTTCTTGAAACTCCATGCAGGCCATTTTTGCCCAGTCTTTTTCTGGTGGTAAAGGCATGAACGCTGACCTTAACTGAGGCAAGTGAGGCCGGCAGTTCTTTGGACGTTGTTGTGGGGTCTTCTGTGACCTCTTGGATGAGTCGTCGCTGCGCTCTTGGGGTAATTTTGGGCGGCCGGCCACTCCTGGGAAGGTTCATCACTGTTCCATGTCTTCGCCATTTGTGGATAATGGCTCTCACTGTGGTTCGCTGGATTCCCAAAGCTTTGGAAATGGCTTTATAACCATTTCCAGACTGATAGATCTCAATTACTTTATTTCTCAATTGTTCCTGAATTTCTTTGGATCTTGGCATGATGTGTAGCTTTTAAGGATCTTTTGGTGGACTTTACTGTGTCAGGAAGCTCCTATTTAAGTGATGTCTTGATTGAGAAACAGGTGTGGCAATAATAAGGCCTGGGTGAACTCAGGTGTTAAAAACCACAGTTATAGTATGTTTTAACAAGGGGGCAATCACTTTTTCACACAGGGCCATGATGGTTTGGATTTTTTTTCTCCTTTAATAATAAACACCTTCATTTACAAATTGCATTTTGTGTTTGTGTTTGTGTTGTCCTTGACTATTGTTTAAATTGGTTTGATGTTCTGAAACACTTAAGTTTGACAAACATGCAAAAAAACAGGAAATGATGAAGGGGGCAAACACTTTTTCACACCACTGTATATATATATAAAGGCTTAGTGGCTTAGTGGTTAGCACGTTCACCTCCATGTTCGCCTCCATGTTTCCATGTTCTCCCCGTGTCCGCGTGTGTTTCCTCCGGGTTCTCCGACAGTCCAAAAACATGGATCAAGACAATTGAGTTCTCCAAATTGCCCCATATAGTTTGTGTATGTGTGTGTGTGTCTGTGTGAGTGTGTGCCCAGCGATAGATTTGGACTGTGTTGAGGAACCCGGAGGAAACCCACGTAGACACGGGGAGAACATGGAAACTCCACCCAGATGGGGATTCGAACCGGGAATCCCTAGTGCTGAGAGGCGAACGTGCTAACCACTAAGCCACCGTGTCACCTACAGTTACATTATTTTCTCAATTAAAGGGATGACAGTCAGGTGGAAGTGGAAGTCCTGTTTTATTTAAAGAACGGGACTCAAAGTTGGCTCTTCACATGTTTGTGGATGTGTATGGTGGCATGAAAAAGGAGCTTTTTGAGCACTTCAGAAAAAGCTCATCTACCTGATGCTTATCAGGTTGAAAATGGTCATAAAATCCACCAGCGTCCTGTCATGGGTGTATCTGCCCAGCGCCCAAACGTTCCCCTCTGAATGGGCATGGGGAACCCCCTGCGACCCAAGTAGAGGATTAAGTGGATGATAATAAATGAATGAATAAATGAAAGAATGGTTTGGTCTTTGGGAACATCCCACTTCTTTCTTTATAATATGGCTTCCAAATTTTGTTAAATATTTTACAATAAAAGCAAAGGGCATTCCAAATCATTTTCATCAGTTTAGTTCGTCTTTCATACTAAACTGGATTGTTATGAGTGAAATTGTTATGACTCCACGGGTTAATTTTCATATTTTAAACTTGGCTCGCTTTTGCCTGGTGGCTTAGTAAGTGGAGTTTCCATGTTCTCGTGTCCGTGTGGATTTCCTTCGAGATCTCCGGTTTCCTCCCACAGTCCAAAAACATGGATTTAAGGTGAATAGGCTGCTCTTAATTGTCCCTAAAGTCAGTGTGCTCCCAGGCCTGGTAGAGGGTGAGGTATGTGTCAGGAAGGGCATCCGGCGTAAAACACTGGCCAAGTCTTAAATGCGAGTTCATCACTGTGGCGCCCCTTGAATAATAAATGAAAAAGTAGCTTGGCTCACTTTTAATACAAAAAAAGTTTTTTTTGTCCATTTTAATGGACATTAAAATTACTTTTAAAAATAAATTGTAAGGCGGCATGGTGGCTTAGTGATTAGCACGTTCACCTCTCAGCACTAGGGATTGCCGGTTCGAATCCCCATCTGGGTGGAGTTTCCATGTTCTCCCCGTGTCTGCGTGGGTTTCCTCCGGGTTCTCCGGTTTCCTCCCACAGTCCAAAAACATGGATCAAGTCAATTGAGTTCTCAAAATTGCCCCATATAGAGTGTGTCTGTGTGAGTGAGTGTGTGCCCAGCGATGGATTGGCGCCCTGTCCTGGGTCTATCTGCCCAGCGCCCGAGACGTTCTCCCCTGGGTGGGCATGGGGAACCCCACCGCGACCCTAATAGAGGATAAAGCGGGAGATAACGAATGAATGAATGAATAAATTGTAAGTTTATTTCACATTCAATAGTCAGGAAATGAATTGGAAAACATAAATTGGATGATGGTTCCTAGGTGGATATAATTTTAACCTATCACAATTCGACTAAGAATAGCACCTTTTCTCCAACATAACCCCACGAAAACATTATAGAATCGTTTTGCCAAGTAACTTAGTGATTTTTATAACAGTTCAGGATCACGTTTTTTGGAAGACGAAGAAGACCTTTACGTTGACATGTTCATGTGCGCATGCGCAGTTGCTGCGTCGCCGCTTGTGCACTTCAGATGTATGGTGGTGGTGTTGTTGTTGTTGTTGGTGTTGTGCTGCTGCTGGTGAGAGGAAGGTGAAACGGCGTCGTGTGCGGATTTTGACGGACGTTCCGCTAAATATCCAGACATGTCTGTACAGGGGGACTGCGAGTTTTTGGTGAAACGAGCCCGCGAGCTCGTTACCGGAGACCCATGGGCCGCCAAAGCCTGGCTCATCACGGCGCGCACGCTCTATCCCTCAGACTTTAACATACAGGTATTATTATGATGATTATTATTATTATGATTATTATGATTATGATTGAAACACTGACCACAACACCCTCAACTGCTGACTTTACCGTTTAACAGTCCAAACCTGCGCGTTTCAAAACGATCTGTTCAAAACACAGCTGGCAAACCATCTGTAAATCTTCCCCAATATTTTTTTTTTTCTGCAGCTTTGTATTTATATTATGATTTAAAGGCACTGACCCACCCGAGTGCCACAACTTGCAAAGTGTGTGAGATAAAAGATGTTGCTGCTGAAAATGTGGTGTATAAAAAAAAACAGGAAGACCATAAAATCAAAACATCTGTCGAGACGAAGGACGATAGCAAAGTGTCATTATAGTATTTATCTCCAGCCATTATCTACTGCTTAATCCTTTACTAGGGTTCCCCATCCCTATTCAAGGGGAAAAAAAAACTTTGGGCGCTGGGCAGAAAGACCCAGAACAGGGCGCCAATCCATCACTGGGCACACTCACTCACACACACACACACACACACACACACACTATATGGAGCAATTTGGAGCATTTACTTTATCTTGATCCATGTTTGTGGACTGGGAGGAAACCGCCATTATCTACTGCTTAATCCTTTACTAGGGTTCCCCATCCCCATTCAAGGGAAAAAAAAACTTTGGGCGCTGGGCAGAAAGACCCAGAACAGGGCGCCAATCCATCACTGGGCACACACACACACACACACACTCACACACACTATATGGAGCAATTTGGAGCATTTACTTTATCTTGATCCATGTTTGTGGACTGGGAGGAAACCGGAGAATCTTTACCCAGATCAGGATTCGAACCGGGAATCCTTAGCGCTGAAAAGTGACCGTGCTAACTACTAAGCCAACTTGCTGCCTGGCATTTAACTCAACTGAATGCTATTCATAAAGCACTTTATACAAACAACAATGAAAACATGTATAAAAAAACACAATATGAGCCATAAAACATTAAATCTAATAAAACCAAAGTAAAATCATGTTGTTTTAAAAGCCAAAGAATTAAAATGGGTTTTAAGACTAGATTTAAAAGTGGACAGTGCAGAGGCCTGTCCAATATATAGTGAAAAGGGTTGGTTTTGTGACATTTGGGGTTATATTTACTTCATGTTGCATAATAAATCAAATGTTTTAGTTTTTATGCAGCTGAAGGAATTTGTAATATCAGGTGAAGTAATGTGAGGTAGTTTCTGGACAGTGCCGTCTCTCTGGTGTTCTAAACAGATCTAATGGCAGGTGAGACCATGTACCAAAAACATTCAGTTATCCGCTTTACGAAAAAGTGAGTTACCATAACACTCTCATAAAGCACTTTATTATGCAACTGTTAAAGTAAATATAACCCTTAATGGCATACAACGACATTTATTTATATATATATATTTATATATATATATATTTATTCTGTCTTCGTATATATACGATATATATATATATATATATATATGAGGACAGAATAAAAATCACCTTATTCATCTTTTAAATATTTAAATTTATTTTATATATATTATATATGGACGGCACGGTGGCTTAGTGGTTAGCACGTTCGCCTCTCAGTGCTAGGGATTCCCGGTTCGAATCCCCATCTGGGTGGAGTTTCCATGTTCTCCCCGTGTCTGCGTGGGTTTCCTCCGGGTTCTCCGGTTTCCTCCCACAGTCCAAAAACATGGATCAAGTTAATTGAGTTCTCCAAATTGCCCCATATAGAGTGTGTTTGTGTGAGTGAGTGTGTGCCCAGCGATGGATTGGCGCCCTGTCCTGGGTCTATCTGCCCAGCGCCCGAGACGCTCTCCCCTGGATGGGCATGGGGAAACCCACCGCAACCCTAATAGAGGATAAAGCGGGAGATAATGAATGAATAAATATATTATATATATTTAAATTGTTAAAACATAATCTGCTAATCTTCTATACAAAGACTCAAGCACTAATCAGAAATTAGATAATTGTCATGTATAGTCTCATACCTAATACACACACATACAGGCACAGTCATTAAAAGTAGAATAAGTTCAAGTTTTTATTAAAATTCTTTATGAAAATAAATAGTTTTGAATTGAATTGTGTAATGTGTTATAAATATGTTATTTGGCTTAAAAATGTGTTCAGTTTCCTTTTCTCTGCCTTTGCTACCTTCTAGTATGAGATGTATCTGATTGAGCGCAACGCAGAGAGAACAACTTCAGCCGGAAGACTGTTGTATGACATGTGAGTGGAGAAGGCTTCTAAAAAAACACGCAAACTTCAAGATCTGTATCTACATAATTCAGTGCTATAGGCTGTTCAAGTATTTACAGTGAGCCTGAGAGGTTTTCTTTAAGGATATAGCAGATATAATTTTACAGCATACCTGAACTCAGTTACACATTAAGATTTAAGATATGCTGTAAAATAAAAACAGCTTTAAGAAATCTACTAGTAAAAAGAGATTCTAGAGAGTTATAATCTGCTTTAGTAAAAAAAAAAAAAGAACTTTAATGTTATTAATTATTTAGTCAATTCTGCTTCAGCTGGTGCTAATGCACAGCAACATGGGGTTAAATAAGGTGTCATTTACAGCAAATAAGTCTTTATGGTGAAATAAACCCCAACAGGTTGTTGAATAATCTTTAATAAGAACCAGACTATATTACCTCCTGTTACATGAATATGTAATAAGGACAAAAATGGCACAAAATATTGACTTAAAGTAATTGTATTGTTAAAGAAATATTTTATAGCTTTAACCTTAGTGTAAAATACTTAGCAAAGGTCTATTGTACTGTATATCAAAATTCTTAAGTTGACTTTTATCTTAATCAAGTGTTCAACTATAATAAAAACTTATAATTGTAAATAAACCCACTGAATATAAGTTTTAAAGCATTTTTATAATTAGACCATTATGATGTCAACCATTGTAAAAGCATTGGTTTATACAATTACTAATCATATACAATACTGTCATCTGCTGGTCAAATTACAGAATTCAGTTTTATAAAAAAAAAAATAAAAAAATGTAATGTATATCATTCATTGATGATGATTTATAGGCTCTCTACAGTTCTTTTTCTTTTGAGTCTGACAATCTTAATGTTATCATTTTGGAATATGTCTGAGCCGTTCAGTCTGCAGCAACCATATCATGCATACCATTTTGGCCAGCTAGTTTATCTAGCTTGTAAAAAGGTGTTACAAGAATACAATACGCTGGTTTGCCGGAGTCAATTTATGTTACACAATGACAAACCTAAGGCCAGCTTTTAAATAATGCATAAAAACATTTAATTTAATGTAATTCATTTTCACAGAAATTTTATTAGTTTGGAAGCATTTTTGTTATAAGCAGCATGCTAATTAAATTTTCAGCTACAGATTCTAATGAAGACATGTTTGCATTGTAATTTGGATCTTGTCTTCAGGCGAGTCCATGCACATTTCATCACTTTTTTACAGTTCTATTTAGCCTTCTGTTTCTTGTAAACACTGCTGGTGACATTAAACCAATGACATAAGGTGCACTTAATTATTATTATTTTTGTTTAAATTGACAGTCCTGGTTTAAATGACAGCTGAATGATTTTCATTTGATTACATTTTTTATGAACAGTTTCATCAATTTTCCTGACCAACCAGTGGTGTGGCGTGAGATTAGCGTCATCACATCAGCGTTGAGAAACGACAACCAGGACAAACATGCTCAGTTCCTTAAAGGTAAATTATCTCATCTTGTTATCTTTCACTATTAGGATCGTTTGGGGGGTTTTCATGCCCATTCAGGGGAGATCATTTCGGGTGCTGGGCAGATACACCACTGACTTGCACAGACATACTATGTCTGAAATCATGTTTTTGGATGGTGCGTGACATATGCAAGAACATGGCTGAGCTATATTCCTGTGACAGCATATACCACGAATGAGTACCTGTCTCGGCGCCGCCTGATGACGTGTGCAGCTTTATAAGCATATACCACGCATGAGGACCGGAGATAAGATTTTTCCTGACAGGAACGGACCTTATTACAGAACAGTTAAAATCCCACTCAATCTACAGTTATAATGGCCCAATTTCGCTCGCCGAAGTCCCACTCCCGTCGGGTCATTAGAATCTCTCTCCCCGTGGCATATGATGTTATGAGCTTATAAAACTGTACACGCCGGATCAGGTGCGCTAATCAATCTCCCTGATCAGCGCATTGGCTCCGCCTCTCCTCCCCGTCCCTCAGGGCCACCGCGCCACCACTGTGCTTTATTTAAATAATTGGGACCGTTGGGTTGTATGAATGAGCATGTGTTTTGTTTGAGTAGGTGTGTTTGAGACACTACCTGGTTCAGTGCAGTGTCAGATGCTGCTGAAGGCCACTGAGCAGTGTTTCAACACTTTAGAGAAAGCAGAGATGCACCTACTGCTGCTGAAAAGATTCCCCGAATCAGTAGTCCAACATGGGGTGAGCTTTCAGTGCTTATTCTACAAGTAAATATTTAACTGACTATTTTATACCCTTTTCATTGCAGTGCTGATCTGTGCATGGCATATTCTTCCATTGGGAATAGCATCTTTGTTGTTCAATTTTGTTGTTTTTTTTCTGTTAGACTGATCAACATGAACACAATAAAAAGCATTTTCAAATATATACCTTTGATTTTGTAGGTGAGTTTGGGAGAATCGTTGCTGGAGGCAGAGAACGTGCAGGACTTAGATACACCAGTCAACTGTTACAGAAAGCTGTTTGGTATGATGTTCACTATACTTGCATGCCTTTTGATTATTGTAATGTTGTTGTAGCGCTCTTGCTGTGGGCAAGCTTTAAAATAGCGAAGAGGTCATTGATTTTTAATACTACTATTTATTATAAACAGAACACTGCCCATTTTGTGTCCCTAATATCGAGTTTGGTCAGTTTTTATTTTGAAATACTCACAAACCAAAATGTGGTATAATTTAAAATAGATAAAACTCAGTCCACAGGCATGGTAGCTCAGTAGTTAAGGTGTTGGGCTATCAGTCTGAAGGTTGTGGTTTCAAACCCTAGGTCCATTGCATTACCAATGTGGGTCCTTGAGCAAGAACTTAAACCCTCATTGCTCCAGGGATGATGTATGAACCCTGTGCTCGCTTTATAAGTCACTTTGAATAAAAGTGTCTGCTAAGTGACCAAATGTAATGTATGTGTTTGTGGTAATTATATATTAATCTCTCTACCTAAGTCAGAGTCACTTAGCACTTAGAAACAACTCAAAAACACATCTCTTCCACAAACACCTGATATAATAATAAAAATAATAATAATAAAAGGCCGGATCGGACAATGATCAAGTTTGATAATTCTACAGTGTAGCTGTTTTTTTTTACTACTGACTCGTGATGTTCTCACATTTGTAAGCACAAATTTGGATAAAAGCATCTGCTTAATGACTAAATGTAATTTAAATGTAATTAATGTTAATTCTATTTAAATTAGGTTAGTCTCATGATGCTTTAATTTTCATACGTTTCTTTTGTGCAGTTTGTGATGTTTTACCATTAATCATCAACAATATGGAAATGCGACTTCCTGCCAGTCTGTTGCTGAAATACATGCACAAGGCGGCTGAGTTTTATATTGGCTATGTGACGCGAGGCCCTGGTGCAGACACCCCCACACAAGGTGAGTTACTGCTACATACTTGGCTTTAGTTTATTTCCTCACAAACACCTATTATTATTGACCTATAATAAAACTTGACATCTTGCTTTGTCTGTTGGAATAAAGCTTTTCTAAATGACTCCTCAAAAGGCTTTTGTTACATTTGACGAATTTAATGCAACTTTGTCTTTATTTTATAGACATACATTTGCAGAATAGCAATTACAGTTTTTTGAATAACACTATATATGTGTTTCTGCATTTTGGACCTTCCTAGGCTCACAAGAAGGTGTGGGGATTAAGTCTCCTGGAAAGGGGCGGGGACAGAGGGGCGTGATTGATGGCCTGTCTGAGAAATCTTCTTTGGTGGTGGAGCCATGGGAGAGGCTGTTGGAAATTGTGGGGGCAGTAGGGTTACGGTGTGAGTGGCAGGGAGAAAAAGGCACCAGGTAGTCCATCCGTCCGTCCGTCTCCATTCGTGTCTGTCTGTCTGTGTTTCTACCTCCATCTGTTTGTCCGTACGTCCGTCTGTGTCCGTGTGTCCCTCCATTTGTCTGTCTGTGTGTCCGTCCGTCCGCTCGCCTGTGTGTCCGCCGCCTGAGTATCCGTCCGCCTGTGTATCCACCCATTGTATGTGCATGTCCTTCTGTATAACCGTCTAAATGTCTATTGTACATTTTATTTTTTGTCTTCATCAGAACGTATTCAGAGCTGTTACAGCGGGTGAAGGACTTGTGTCGGTATTTGCCTGGTCTGGAGGGAGAGACTCTTTCACGCTGCTGTGCCCAAATTGTTACCTGCTCTATTGTGGTGCTGTTTCGTAGTGCACACTTCTACATCTCAACCGTTCAGCCCTCACTATTTCAGGGTATGTGTGATGTGTAAATAAAAGTTAAAAGGAAATGAAAAAAAAAAAACATTCCTAAATCATTTCTATATCTTGCCCTAATAAATTATATTTAGATCGTATTTATAACATTAAAAACTATAATGCATGATACCTAAAAGAAAATAGTTATACAAGTTAAAAAGTCAATGTATTAAAATGTGTTAGTGTGTTTGTGTTTTAGGACATAACACACTGGGCTCAACGCCATGGGTTCTGGTGGAGGACATGTCAAGTGTGTTTAATGATATCGAGGTTGAGAGACCGAGTGGAAAACATGCACACAAAAAACGAAAATTAGCTGACGGGCGGGATAAAACCATGGTGAGTCTAGTTTCTGAACTTTAGCTAAAAGGTTTATGTGAATCACAAGGGATCTCCTAAAACTATAACCATTGTTGAGTATAATTTTGATTTACATTGTGATGTGATAAATATTCAAAATTAGGGTTTGTGCATCGCTGTCTATTGCTTTCACTCTCATCCTCTCCTTTTTTTTTTTGCTCCTTTTCACTCCTCTCCTCTTGTTTTCATCTAACCTCACTGGCTTCATCTTTCTTTCCCTTTGTCTAACGACATTTTCGTTCTTTCTCTTAGTTTTCTAGTAATTAGGGAATCTTCCATCTGTTATCTTCCGCTTTATCCTCTATTAGGGTTGCGGGGGGGGGGGGGGGTTTCCCCATGCCTATCCAAGGGAGAACGTCTCGGGCGCTGGGCAGATACACCCAGGACAGCGCGCCAATCTATCGCTGGGCACACACTCACACAGACACGCACACAAACACACTATATATGGGGCAATTTGGAGAGTTCAACTTGATCCATGTTAACCACTAAGGCACCGTGCCGCCCCAAATAGGGAATCTTGACAGGTGAAATAAATTTCTGGTGTTCCACCTTCCAGTAGGTGCCTAAGAGGGTGTGGTAGCTCAATGGTCCAGGTGTTGGGCTATCAATCTGAAGGTTGTTGGTTCAAATCCCAGGATCACAGAAATTAGCAATGTGGGTCCTTGAGCAAGACCCTAAACTATTATTGCTCCAGGGGGCTGTATCAACCCCATGCTCTGACCTAGACTGTCAAGTTGGGACTCTTGTAAGTCGCTTTGGATCTTCAGCCTCTGCTGAATGACTAAATGTAAAGGTTATCTAAATTACTCTTTCTGTAAATGTGAACAGGTGGTTTATATTGCACATGTACAGTAAGGGTGAGCTTCTAGTACTGCTGTTACAGAAATAGTAGAATATACAGTTAAGATACCCAGAGTATAATTGTGTATAGGATTAAGATCAGTAACGGTGGTGGAAAGTGGTAATTGTGAGAACTGTATGTGTCTGTAGAGTTCGGATGATGAAGATGCTCTGGGAAAGGGACGAGGACGACACATATTGGTGACTAAGACGGATATGCCCAGTTGGGCAGAAACATTGGAGCATTTTCGAACAGCCAGGGAGAGCTGGGACCTCTTACACTCCCACGAAACTCTGGAATCAGGTATGGTTTTTGTGTAAAAAATCATAAATAAAATCTTATTTATAGGGCGGCATGGTAGCTTAATTGTTAGCATGTTCGCCTCTCAGTGCTAGGGATTCCCAGTTCGAATCCCCATCTGGGTGGAGTTTCCATGTTCTCCCCGTGTCCGCGTGGGTTTTCTCCGGGTTCTCCGGTTTCCTCCCACAGTCCAAAAACATGGATCAAATCAATTGAGTTCTCCAAATTTCTCCATATAGAGCAGGGGTCTCAAAGTGCCAGCCAGCGGGCCAGATGCAGTTTTATACGGCCCCTCACGGGTTACGCGTGACTTGGAAAAAAAGTACATGTGTGTGAAAAACTCTTCTCAACTGTAAAATTTAATAAATCCAAGCACACATCCAGACAGACCGATGCCCATCTCCAGTCCATCAGAGTGTCCACTGCAAACTCACTTAAAGCAAATGTGGCTCATTTGTGTCAGAAGAAGCACTGTCAAGTGTCTGGTAGCAAGCACTGAGCAAACACTGAGTGTATTTGAATGTACAATGTCCAAAATATATTTGAATTAAAATATGAGTACATAGTTATTATATAAATAGTTGATTTTCCATTTTCCCGCTGCTTTTTGTTGCAATTCTTTAATCTGGCCCCTCATCAAAAACACAGCCTGGTTAGTGACCCCCAGGTAATTTAAGTTTGAGACCCCTGATATAGAGTGTATGTGTGCGTGTTTGTGTGAGTGAGTATGTGCCCAGCGATAGATTGGCGCCCTGTCCTGGGTGTATCTGGCCAGCGCCCGAAACGTCCCCTGGATCGGCATGGGGAACCCCTCTGCAACCCTTATATAAGATAAAAGTGCAAGATAATGGATGGATGGAAAATCTTATTTATATTAGCATTAGTTAGCTTGTCCTGATTTAGTTTCCCCTGTTTTTAGCTGTTATTTTAGTATAAGATGCTATATTTCATATTCATTTATATAGTTAAATAAACAGTATTATGCTAAATTAATAAATCTGTAAAATTATTTTAGTTTTTAAAATGGGTTTAAAATGGGCAAAACCTTTATCATATTTAAATGTTAGTTATATGTAGCGTAATGCAAAATAAAATTTAATCAGAAATTAAAAAAGATCTTATTAAATTTTATTGCTGTATTTTGTTTTGTTTTTGTTTAGAATAATGAGTATAGTAAATAAACTGTAACTGCATTAAAATGTCTAAAAGTTTAGGTTTGCTTAGCGAAACAAAAGAAACTCATTTGTCCTCAAAAAAATAAATGTCGGCGTAGTTTACGCACACTGGTTGGTGGCTGATGTGTATTATAACAATGATGGCTGATGGGTGGGAATTTAACACCAAGAAGTAAAAGAGCTGGATACAATTGGACATAAACACGCAATTTATTAACACGTAAAACACACGTAAAACACGCAATTTATTAAAACATGCTTACATTCAGATGGAAAACTAAGAGTGGCCTATTACCTACCTATTTGGTTCCATCCATCCATTATCTTTCGCTTAATCCTCTACTGGTGGCAGGGGGGTTGCCTATGTCCATGCCCATCCAGGGGAGAACGTTTCAGGCGCTGGACAGATACACCCAGGACAGGACGTCAATCCATCTCTGGACACGCACTCATTCACACAGACACACACAAACACACTCTATATGAGGCAATTTTTACCTTTATCCATGGTTTTGGGCTGTGAGAGAAAACTGGAGAACCTGGAGGACACCGTCACGAACACAGGGAGAACAGGCAAACTTTACCCAGATTGGGATTCGAACTGAAAATCCCTAGCACTGAAAGCTGAACGTGCTAACCACTAAGCCACCATGCCGCCCCTATTTAGTTCCATTCAGGAAATTAAATAACTTAGAATTAAATACAACTGGTGTTTTATTTGAAATGGTTAATATTAGTTTTAAAAAAAAAAAAAGGTCCAGGTGATGTAGTTAGAAAAGAATGTTACGTAGTATTTAAAATTATTCATGTTATGCAGAATTCAATAAGATCTGTGCTGCATGGAGGACAGAAAGCTGGCTATGGTTCCGAATATTCCTCACCGATATGATAATTTATCAGGTAAGGATTCATTATCTAATGATCATTTTATGATCAAATGATTTTTAAATATTCTGTTTGGTTATATAATTGAATATTTGTTATTGACAAAGTTTTCTCTCTCTCTCTCTCTCTCTCTCTCTCTCTCTCTCTCTCTCTCTCTCTCTCTCTCACTCTCTCTCTCACTCTCTCTCTCTCTCTCTCTCTCTCTCTCTCTGTGTATGTGTATGTGTGTCTGTATCTGGGTTAGGGTCAGTACAGGAAAGCTCTGTCCAGTCTGGTTCAGATGTCATCCTTACAGAATCAGAAAACAAGCACACAAGCTTCTAACCTGGAGATGCATAGATCTTTGATTCAGCAGGCGTCCTGCCATTATGCACTCGGGGAGCATCGGGTAACACACATGCACACATGTAGCTTATTACATTAGACCAATAAACCATGAGAGGTGAGTATTAGTGATTTTGTGTTACTGGATACTTGCCCCTTCTCAGCCTGGCTTTGCCTCAGCTTGTGATGACCTTTCCTGCAAATGGCATAAGCATTAAATTAACCGTAATTGGACGCTACTTGGGCGGCACGGTGGCTTAGTGGTTAGCACGTTCGCCTCTCAGCGCTAGGGATTCCCGGTTCGAATCCCCATCTGGGTGGAGTTTCCATGTTCTCCCCGTGTCCGCGTGGGTTTCCTCCGGGTTCTCCGGTTTCCTCCCACAGTCCAAAAACATGGATCAAGTCAGTTGAGTTCTCCAAATTGCCCCATAGAGTGTGTATGTGTGTGTGTGTGTGTGCCCAGCGATAGATTGGCGCCCTGTCCTGGGTCTATCTGCCCAGCGCCCGAGACGTTCTCCCCTGGATGGGCATGGGGAACCCCACCGCGACCCTAATAGAGGATAAAGCGGGAGATAATGAATGAATGAATGAATGGACGCTACTTGGTGTTTTTTTTTTTTTTTTTTTTTTGGAAAAACAAACTAATTACATGAGGAAAAGGAACAAAAAATGATGGGTGTAGCTGTTCAAACCACATAGCGGTGGTGCAGGGTCTTGAAGAGTTAAATACAATGTGTATTTGTATAGAGAACACACACACACACACACGCACAGATGTAAGACACAGATGTAAGTTTGGGGAAAGATCGTTTCACTTGATTTAATAAAATTTTTGTTTGAGTTAAATTGGATATTATTTAAAATCAAGTTGTGCTAATGTGTTTTTTTTTTTTTTTTTTTTTTTTTGTCTTTTATTTTTTTTACCTAGTTGGCCTGTGAGAGCCTGTTGGAGGTTGTTAGTGGTCTGCTGCCCCAAAATCAGGAAGTACCAAAGTCCAGCAATGAGCAGAACAGAGGAAAGACCAAAGCCAGAAAAGGTATAACCTTACCTTATGTGTATAATGTGAATAATTAAAAAAAACAGCCAGTGATTATAAAGATGGGCGGCACGGTGGCTTAGTGGTTAGCACGTTCGCCTATTAGCACTAGGGATTCTCGGTTCGAATCCCCATCTGGATGGAGTTTCCATGTTCTCCCCGTGTCCACGTGGGTTTCCTCCGGTTCTCCGATTTGCTCCCACAGTCCAAAAACATGTATCAAGTCAATTGAGTTCCAGATTGAATATCCATCCATCTATTATCTATCGCTTTATCCTCTATTAGGTTCCCCATGCCCATCCAGGGGAGAACGTCTCGGGCGCTGGACAGATACACCCAGGACAGGGCGCCAATCTATCGCTGGGCACACACTCACACAGACACACACACAAACACAGTCTATATGGAGCAATTTGGATAATTCAACTTGATCCATGTTTTTGGACTGTGGGAGGAACCCGGAGGTAACCCACGCGGACACGGGGAGAACATGGAAACTCCACCCAGATGGGAATTCGAACCGGGAATCCCTAGCGCTGAGAGGCGAATGTGCTAACCACTAAGCCACCGTGCCTCCCCAGATTGAATATATTATTCATAATTATTGTTTTATTAGTATACATAGATTCTTAGTTTTTATATGTACATGCATAGACATCTACAGGTCATTTTCAGTAGGTTGTTCTGTTGTTGCTCAGCTATCTTCATGGTAGCAACACTGGTTGTTGATGTTCACCAGAGCAATGCATTATTACAGCTGGCAGGTTTGTCAGAAGTTGTATTTCTCTGGTTTTAATTGGGGGTGGCACGGTGGCTTAGTGGTTAGCATGTTCACCTCTTAGCCCTGGGGATCTGGATGGAGTTTCCATGTTCTCCCCGTGCCTGCGTGGGTTTCCTCCGGGTTCTCCAGTTTCCTCCCATAGTCCATAAACATGGACCAAGGTAAATTGAATGCTCCAATTTGCCCCATGTAGAATGTTTGTGTGTGCCAAGTGATAGATTGGCACCCTGTCCTGGGTGTATCTGCCCAGCACCCAAAACGTTCTCCCCTGGATGGGCATGCCCCCCCCCCCACCAGTAGAGGATTAAGTGGAAGATGATGGATGGAAGGATGCTTTTAATTGGCAACCTGGCCACTAGATGCCACTAGATCCCACACATTGATTGTTATGCTCATTTAAAACATCATGCAATGACTGAAAAGTTCTGAATAATCAGCCTTAAACTTTACTGCACACTTTAAATAAGCTGCACAATACAACAGTATTATATGTGAATCTTGGTGATTTCATCCTGAACCCCTATCCAAAATCTGCACTTTGTTTTTCTGTTCCATGTAAAACCAAATTTGTGCCTTACAAGTTGGTAATTAAAACCAGCTGTCCTAAATATCTTTATAAATTTATTTATTTATTTATTTATTTATGAACCTCATAGTCGAATGTACCATTTTGACCACATGGGGTGCCCATGGCTGCTGCTAAGCATTAGTTTTTACATGAAATGTCTTTGTTTTCGTTATATATATAGCCTTTTGTCAAATAAAATCATCCTAATTTCTAGAAAAAAAAAAGAAAAACAAAAAAAAAAAGGTTTTCTTTTGTTAGAAAAACAAGTAAAATTTGTAAAAAAAATTTTTTACTAATAGCGCCATCTTGTAGTGAAATTTTAACTGATTCGACTTTAGTTGAATACACCCCTACTGATAGCCCTAAAACACTAATCCTCGTTCTTCCAGTCTAAGGTAAATGTGTCTCAGACGCTCTACTCCATCTTCTCCTTCCAACATATCCTTGTCAGCTGATGACTTTCTTTACAAGGGACAGCAACTTTCTTTATAAAGGAGGTTGAGTGTATCAGCAAATACTTCCCTGCACCTCCCTCTCCATAACACGACATATCATATGTATAATCAGCCCGGCCTCTCCTCGTTCTAACCAATTCCTCAACTAATTGACTTGTGTTGTTTTTTAATGCGTAAGTCACTTTGGATAAAAGCATCTGCTTAGTGATTACATGTAAATGTAGTAAGTCTGTGGGGCATGACGGCATTTTTTCCAAATTAAAATTTGGTTTAAAACAATTTTCTTGCATGTTTTAGGAAGTGATCTGAGACTTGTTCCCTGCACAAGCAAAGACATTTTGCCCTTTTGTCTGCAGCTAATGCTCGCCTGCTTCAAGGTGCGTAGACAAACACAACAACCTATTTAAAAAAAAGTATACAGTATGTTGCAGTGTAGAAAGACCACATTTACAATCACATTTAATAAGGGCGGCACGGTGGCTTAGTGGTTAGCACGTTCGCCTCTCAGCGCTAGGGATTCTTGGTACGAATCCCCATCTGGGTGGAGTTTCCATGTGCTCCCCGTGTCCGCGTGGGTTTCCTTCGGGTTCTCCGGTTTCCTCCCACAGTCCAAAAACATGGATCAAGTCAATTGAGTTCTCCAAATTGCCCCATAAAAGAGTGTGTATGCGTGCGTGTCTGTGTGAGTGAGTGTGTGCCCAGCGATAGATTGGCGCCCTGTCCTGGGTTTATCTGCCAAGTGCCCGAAACGTTCTCCCCTGGATGGGCATGGGGACCACACTGCGACCCTAATAGAGGATATAGCGGAAGATAATGAATGAATGAATGAATCACATTTAATAGAGAAATTGATTTAATTTGATTTAATTTAATTCCAATCTTCCCATTGACTTAAAAGTGCATGTTGCCAAAAAGCACCTTTTTCATCATTCAACTTTTGTTTTTTTAGTTGCGAGCATTTACAGACAGCCACAGAGATGACCTTTCCCTGGGTCATGTGGTAGTCCTCCTGCAGCATGAGTGGCCACAGGGAGAGACCCTCTTTCTGAAAGCAGTGGATAAAATTTGTGACCAGGGAAGTTTTCAATATGAGAACTTTTTTAACTATGTCACCAGTATCCTTCTCTGTCAGCAATTGTTGTCATTGTTGGTATTTCTCAGAATTCAAAACATTTTTTGGATACATTTTTTTCTTTGACCACTAAACCAGACATCGATATGTTGGAAGAATTTGCATACTTGCGCACAACCGAAGGGGGTCGGGTCCAGCTAGAGTTGCTGCCCAATCAGGGGATGCTTATTAAGTAAGTCCCACCTTATACCTTGTTTGCATTTTACTTAACAAATGAGCCAAAACTGTCATTTATCATTTGCCTTTTGTTTTATCTAAGGCCTCTTGATATTTAGATCTGCTTTATAAACACATAAGTGATGATATAATGCTTTTACACTTCTTTTCTGTTTTCTCCTTCTCCCCTTTCTTTATTTCCTCTCCCTTATCTATTTAACTGGATAATTTCTGCTGACTTGTGACATATGCTGTGTCTGAACTTGCTCCTTATACAGGGCACTATTTGCGGTTTCAACCATCATTTCCCTCTTATAACATTCATAGTTTTTAGGGTGGATGTACACAATGTATGTGCTTTGAATTAGCATAGTTACTAAAAAAAAAAAAAAAAAAAAAAAATATATATATATATATATATATATATATATATATAAATTTACACACCCATTAAAGCTAATTCACTGTGAATAATTATTTAAAACTAGAGTCTTTTGCTGTAAAAAAAAAAAAAATAGAAATTTGTTGATAAATTTAAAAACAAGTGTTAAAATATATTTGTAAAAATATAAAAGTCTAAAAATTTTGCACATTTTTTCTGGAGTTTTTAGACCAATAAATTGACTGAGTGAGAAAATAATCAACAGGTTGATTGATGATAAAACTACAGATTAATTGCAATCAGACATTTTAAAACTTAGAATATGTATCTTATACAGCCTTCAGAGTAATGTTTACAAATGTTCATTTTAAATGTTGTTGGTTTTTTTTTATTTATTTTGGTATTTATTTTTTTTATTAGTTTGTTAGTGCAGCTGATGGACTGTATTGGGCCAGTAGTATATTTCATTCTGATGGATTATGTATTTTTCCAAGGAAAAATTATGCTTTGGTCAGCTGAGAAATAGCAGCAAGGCAGAAATCTTCTCTGGTCATTGTCATATTAAACTACAGTTTAGTGCTAGTGGTAGTGATGCATCACTTAATTTTAGGTGCTGGGTAAATCAAAACACCAGTGACACTTCTGGGACAGAACTAATTCACCAATGAAATAATACCTTCTCTGTGGTGCTACTATTAGGGCCCTGATCACTATAGAACAGAGTAAAGGGGACATGGACAATGAGTGGAGCAAAACCTTTAGCAGGTACTGTAATTTAAAAACCAAAAATTAGAACATTAGGACCCATACCTAGTATCTGATTTACTAGAGCTCCTGTACCCGATGTCACAAGTTCACTGGCATCATTAAAATATAAAGCCAGAGTATACCTGTAGAATATAAGTGAAGAGTAATTGGCACTGCAGTGAAAACAAAAACCTTTGTACAGGTTCCTTGTTATACATTGCCACATTTATTTCATTTCAACTCACTTAGATGAAGACCATGGGATATTCTGTACTAATGATTATGTTTTAAATGTTTGTTATGCTGCAGAAACACATTCAGCACTTTAGATGAAATACAGACACTGGGTTTTACAGAAATGAGGAAATTATTTGGTCCCCTGGGAGTGTAAAAAAAGAAAATAATAAATTAAAAAAATAGGTGCGTACTGCTGTTGTAATATAAGCTGAAAGTATTTGACTGTTAGTGGATGAAGTGGCTGAGGACGAAAACTAGAACCATAATGCTTCTTTCTTAATTCACCAGTTCAGTACAAGCTAATTACGAAAGCTTTTAAATGTTCTTTTTTAAGTGTTTACATTGTATGCAGAATGCTGTGATGTCCCCAGGTTATAACTTACATTAGTTTAAAATAATTGTCTAAGCCCTCTCCCACTGACATGCCTATAAACTTTAATAACTCAGCCAGATATTTTGTCTCTGAACAAAGAAAAAGTGAAGGTGTATTTGTTCATTACCAGAGATTAGTTAGAGGAGGCTTTTATGTCATGTGAGTATTTTAAGTTTTACTTCGATGACCGTATTTGAGGAAAGAACAGAAAACGGTCATTTAGAAATGTGACATACTTATAGAACAGTTGTTCAAACTCCATTAATTGTGTCCCATGCTGCTCATTCTAGTGCACTGTAGAAACACTTCTATAAAGTGAACAAAGTGTAAGCGAGAAATTTCAGATGCAGCAGTACACTGCTTTGGCTGATTTGGCAGCTGATTTGACCTCTGACCTCACACTTGGGGTGCATTCAAGACCCAAATTTAAAGTTTATTCGATTTACTTAATTGCCGACCTCAAAAATATTAACAACAAAAAATAAAGTAATATAGAGCGTTTTGTATTTTTTAAAGAATCACCTTTATCTATACTTATGATGGCCATTCATTTTGTCATGTTAAAACTTTGTGCAACATCATAACGACTATTTTCTTTCAAAGTAACATTAAAGACAAACGTTAAGAAAACAACTTTGCTATTAAAACTTGCACACTATTATGCAATTGTTTGGGTCCATGTTCAGTAAAAAATGTAAGTCACATGTCAGCAAAATCTGGGTCAGAATATACCATTTTTTCACACATACAGACTTAACATAACACATTTATATTATTTTAAAGTGTCCAGCATACATGAAATGGTCTAAGTGTAAATGATTTAGTCTCTGAATCTGAGTAGCTGCAGGATCTTAACTCGCACTTGATCTTGTCTTTCACTGTTAGCGCATGTCTGTCTCTGCGGGAACACCATGCTGCGATCAGCTAAATATCCGGGGGTTTTGAAAAACTCACACAGATGACTTCAATTTATAGACAGCAGATACATGCATTTGCCCCAGAAAATATATAAGCCACCTGTAATTTTAAACATCACAGATTCACTTTCACTTGATTGACCTAGTAAGGGAGGCCTTAATTTCTTTAATAATCCACTTGTAGTAATCCGCAGAGAATATTTATAGATTAGACTGAGGTTTAGTTTTAAGGTATGGTTTGGTGGATATTTGCTAGATTTTGTGATATGAGGCCTAATAAGGTACTTAAGGGCTCACTTACTAGGTCAATCAACTAAAAGTGAATCAGTGATGTGTAAAAACTGAAGTCACCTGGGTGAGTTTTTCAAAATATCCCCCGAAGGCATTGTTGGGTAGATATTTGGTAGGTGTTGTGATAATGAGGCCTCATTATAGTCTTAAACTTAGTGACAATTAAAAAAAAATTGGATTTTATGCAGAATGTATTGACTGGTCTGCTCTTTTCATTATTTTTTATTTTATTTATGAAGGCATACTAGTCAGTAAATAATTCGAATTTTTTTTGAGTTTATACTTTATACAGCCATAGTATGGATGTGTTGTGTTATGGTCAGGCAGTTTTAGTTCTATTGAAAGAAAGTGTAAAAAAACTACAGTGTACACGTTTTCTGGCAGATTCATTTAAGACCGATAAGTGCGTCCAATTCTCGAAGGACAGTTTGTGCATGGTCCCAGAGCACAGTGATCTGATCTCATTAATGCTGAACACATTTGGAATGAATTCCAAAGCCGATCGCAAACCTGCCCTCAATATTCAGCCTGGGGTCAGACGTTATAAAGATTCCTTTGAATCAATGGACACACATTCCCAAGTAATAGTGAAGCATGCACAATTTTTTGGCTGTATGTTGTACAGGTCGAACAGCAACACAATCTTATGGTTATAACCATGTCACATTGCTTGGGCAAGAAAACATGAACTGAAATGTTTCAACTGTGACTGTGGCTTAAATGTGAAACAAAGCTGTAGCTCGCTGCTTCTGCAGTGTTGTAGATGTTTTGGAGGTCTTGAATGCAGCCCTGTTATCAGGGTGATGATAAAATGGTGTTTGATGTTCGTAGGAACCCCAGCCCCGCCCTGGGGGTGGAGTTAAATACCCTGCTGCTTCAAGGGGCTCAGAAGGCTGACAGGTACCCCACCCCTTATTACCAAACCTCCGCCCATCCCCAAATTCCACCTACACCTGTTCATACACTGAGACTGCTTCGTGGTCTTTTATTTTTTTCCTTCTCTCTAATTTTAGTTCTTTTTCATTTATTAGGGTCGTTTGCTGTTTTTATTCAATTTTATTATTATTTTATTATTTATTCCATGGCATCTGTCGCAGAATATTGTCTTGTTTTCTCTTTGGTTGTAAGCTGTCAAGCTAAAGTGATTTTGTTTCAGTGTCATTGTCAGTGTTTCTCACTGTGTTGATTCCTGACATCTGTGTGTTTTGAATATTGTGCTGTTTAAAAATTGAGAGATCACATGTCATGTTATTGGAAGTGTTGCTGTGACTAACATCAAAACTTAACATTTATTATTATTGTCAGTGATTTGTTCAGGATCATAAAATGGGTAGTTCCATAAATCTGATTGGCTGAGCCATTTGTTCAGCTGTGACCTTATTGACAATAATGCACATCTCTGACCGCTTCACATTTGTATCAATGTGTGATATACAACACATTATTTTAAATCATGTACCATAAATGGAAAGCAAATTAATATAAATCAGCGAGCCAATTCCCGATGAACACTAAGCCTGTTGCGGCTGTTGTTTATGTTGTGTTATGCCTGCCAATCATGTACTACAATTAAACACATCATGCTAGTAGAATGCCTCAAATACATGAAGCAAAAACAACAAGTGCACATGCCTAAAACCATGAAAGAAATATTTACACAAAACAAGGCACAAGAACAGTCCTAACCTACCTCCAAGTATTAAAATAAAAATGGAAATACAAAATGAACGAAAGAAAACCAAAGATAGAATAAACATGACTGAAATATAAAACCAGAAACTGCCATTAACTGACGATTATGTCCAAAATGGCGTTAACCCTCAAATAAATAAATACATTTGTTGTGTTCTGCAACATGACCACTAATTAGCATTTTTTTTATCATTAGAGAAACCGGTATTCTGTTAATCAGCGATCAGTAAAGAGATCACGTTGCGGAAAACCAGTTTATTAATGATTGTTTTTAATAAATGCATTCATGAATCAAACTTATTTAAAATTATTATTATAGTGTGTTTGTAACCGTTTTATAAAAGCAATAAGGCACTCGACGTTGTATATTATTGTGAATAAATCATGGGAAAGAGGTGTAACTGTACTCCACTTCGCGTTAAGCCTAACGTAATTTATTCAGAATAATGTACACCCCCTCGTGCCTTATTGCTTTAAAAATACTTTTATGAAATTTACTACAATGACTGTAATACATTTACAGTCAGTTTTCTTTTAAATTGAACACATATCTCATTATGACTTTTTAACAAATTAAAATGTTCCAAAAACTAGGATAAGAATCTGAACTTTAAAATAGCATAAGTAAATAAATATAATTCATTACAATAATGCTTTTGAAGTGTTTTCATTTTACAAGTGGTTTTATGATTGTTTATGACGTAGTACGTTTCAGTTAATGACGATTCAAATAAAGTAAACCTTTAGGCTTGAACTGTGCTGTAACAAAAACTATCCTTCAGCCCTTATTACTTACTAACATTAAAAACTCCCTCCTGTTTTTTATTTTATTTATTTATTGTTTTATACAGTTTATGTACATAACTGAAATATGGAAATTCCAAGTATGATGTAACATGTTTGCGAATTAAATCAAAGATACCCATTGTAGTTGTTTGAGGCCAATTTTCAAGTCACAGTCCCATGTGTTACAATCGTTCTCATTGTCAGATTCTGTCTTTCGTCTTAAATGTCAGATGGGCCTTTTCATTTTAGTGTGAATGTTTTTGTTTTCTTAACATTTTTTTTTTATTTCTGTTGTTTTTCCAGTTCAGTCATTCAGTGCCTAAAGCTAAATTAGGAGTTGGCTGGAAAACCCCTATGTGCTTTAGATCCAGTGTTTAACTTATGCACTCAGAGGCTTTCGTTTCTGCTTTTTCAGGCACCACACAGTGACCCGTGGCATTACCAAAGGTGTGAAAGAAGACTTTCGATTGGCGATGGAGCGCCAGGTGTCTCGCTGTGGTGAAAACCTGCTGGCTGTGCTGCACCGTTTCTGCATCAATGAGAAGATCATCCTTGTCCAGTCTTTACCTTAGTATAAAAAAAGTGAACTTTGAAAAAAAAGTTACAGGTGGTTTGTATAAACTTGCACCTATTAATCACACTTCTGTTAAAGCACATCGTGGTCATCAACCTGAGGAACTGATAATGCCATGTTCTGAAATCAGGTCGACTTGCACTCAGTCCAATGGGGCAAAAGACTAAGCTATAAAGCAGACTATCACTCGTCTGTTGCTGTAAATCAGTGGGAGCAAAAGATGAAACGCAAATTGTGTACTTAAAAATACAATTTGGTGAAGGCCTTTTTATTAAGCTTTAGTGGCTGCTCATAGTACTTGAGCTACATACACTTTATAGTTCCACTGATACGTTTTTTTTGTTTCTGAAAATCTCATACTAACTACACTGTTTATTAATTATAGAGAAATTTGATTCCCACACCTGGTTTAGCTAGGTAGACATTTTGTATTTATCATGGTCATTATTATGGAGTTCTTGGCAGTGCCTTGGCAGCAGGGCTGTCTTTAAAAAGTTGGAAAGAATGAATAACCGATTTGTTCTCGTTACGGAGTGCGTAACAGAGTTTTCCTTTAAAATGAACTATCAACCAAATTGTTTTTTTCCTGTAAATACTGGGTTATGTCTGTCTCATGCACCATATAGCCTAGTGCAAAGGTTTAAACACCCATAATAAATTACATATTTTAATGAATTTACAAATGTCAGCAAGTTAACACAAATGTAAAATGTTCCATTTGTTTTTATTTCTATTTCTCCATTTATTTAATTTGGTAAATAAATAGTTTTGCACTGAAATGTGCAATGGACTGTTTCTTCTACATGATGGGTCAAAATAAAACATGGATTTGCGGCACAAAATAGCAAACAGCAAATCACAAGACATCCATAAAATGTCCTTACCCTGTCCTACAGATGTTGCCGTACAGCAACTCTGTAGTTCAATTGAGTACTTGTTACTAAGACTGCATTTGAACTAGATGATTGTAAGCTTTGAAAGCAGATGAATGAAGGTCTGTCTTAAATTGAAACAGAACGTAATTGTTAACATTTTTATTTTTGCTTTAATTTAAAATGACTGAAAACTTTGGCTTATATTTTTAATTGTGTTTTTTACTGACTTGTACTCGCCCTCAGTAATAAATTGCTGGTTTTGTATAAAATGGTCACCTGTTTAATTTTAACAGTCAGTTCTTTAGATGTATTCAGAACCATTAAATCATATTTTTAAGAACATGTTTGCAGTGGTAACTGAAAGCTTTTTTTTTAGTTAGTGACATGTGTTAGTTAGTGACATCAAGCTCAAACTCTTGAGCTTAAGATAAAAGTTCTTGTGACAACGACTTATTTTTGAGCAGCAGGATGCTCCAGGCAATATACCGGGTCTTTAGAAAACATTTTATTGGAACTGCTGTGTTTTGCAGAAGCTTGAGAGCCTGTATAGAGCATGTGATGGTATCAAAGTCTTTCTCACACATCTTTTAATTTAGTAAATATAAAATGGGGTGGCATGGTGGCTTAGTGGTTAGCACGTTTGCCTCTCAGCGCTAGGGATTCCCGGTTCGAATCCCCATCTGGGTGGAGTTTCCATGTTCTCCCCGTGTCCGCGTGTGTTTCCTCCGGGTTCTCCGGTTTCCTCCCACAGTCCAAAAACATGGATCAAGTCAATTGAGTTCTCCAAATTGCCCCATATAGAGTGTGTATGTGTGTCTGTGTGAGTGAGTGAGTGTGTGCCCAGCGATAGATTGGCGCCCTGTCCTGGGTGTATCTGCCCAGCGCCCGAAACGTTCTCCCCTGGATGGGCATGGGGAACCCCCCCCCCCCCCCCCCCCCCGCGATCCTAATATAGGATAAGGCACTATATTACCAAAAGTATTTGCTCACCCATCCAAATGATCAGAATCAGGTGTTCTAATCACTTCCATGGCCACAGGTGTATAAAATCAAGCACCTAGGCATGCAGACTGTTTTTACAAACATTTGTGAAAGAATAAGTTGCTCTCAGCAGCTCAGTGAATTCCAGCGTGGAACTGTAATAGGATCCCACCTGTGCAACAAATCCTAAATATTCCAGTCAACTGTCAGTTGTATCATAAGAAAATGGAAATGTTTGGGAACGACAGCAACGAGCCTCGAATTGGTAGGCCACATAAACTGACGGAGTGGTGTCAGTGAATGCTGACATGCATAGTGCGAAGAGGTCATCAATTTTCTGCAGTCAATCACTGCTAAACTCCAAACTTCATGTGGCCTTCAGATTAGCTCAAGGACTGTGCAGAAAGCTTCATGGAATGGGTTTCCATGGTCGAGCAGCTGCATCAAAGCCATACATCACCAAGTGCAATGCAAAGTGTTGGATGCAGTGGTGTAAAGCACGCCAACACTGGACTCTGGAGCAATGGAGACACGTTCTCTGGAGTGAAGATTCGTGCTTCTCCATCTGGCAATCTGACGGATGATTCTGGGTTTGGTGATTACCAGGAGAACGGTACTTGTCTGCATTGTGCCAAGTGTAAATTTTGGTGGAGGGAGGGATTATGGTGTGGGGTTGTTTTTCAGGAGCTGGGCTTGGCCCCTTAGTTCCAGTGAAAGGAACTCTGCTGCTTCAGCTTACCAAGACATTTTGGACAATTCCATGCTCTCAACATTGTGGGAACAGTTTGGAGCTGGCCCCTTCCTCTTCCACCATGACTGTGCACCAATGCACAAAGCAAGATCCATAAAGATATGGATGACAGAGTCTCATGTTGATGAACACCACTCTAACAATATGCCTGACCTTAACCCTTAAACTTGACCTTTGGGATGAATTATAGTGGAGACTGAGAGCCAGGCCTTCTTGTCCAACATCAGTGCGTGTAACCTCCCAAATATGCTTCTGGAAGAATGGTCAAAAATTCTCATAAACACAGTCCTAAACTTTGTGGACAGCCTTCCCAGAAAATTGAAGCTGTTCTGGCTGCAAAGAGTGTACTGACTTCATATTGAATCCAAGGATTAGGAATGTGATGTCACTTAAGCTCATGCGTGAGTCAAGGTAATATAGTGTAATTTCACATACTAAAACATACACATGAACACATGCAAATTATTTCAATTTTAATTGTATTTTTTTTTTTTTTTTTACAAAATCATATATCATTTATATCAATACTTATGTTATTACTATCATTACCATTTCATAGGCTGTATTCCAATATGTTTCCAGATGTAGGGATTTCTACTGGTGTCCAGTACAGTGAGGTGTGGACAGATCTCTGGAAAGCTTGTTGAAAGTGCATTAAAAGCACTTTCGGTACCCTGCACACTGGAAGATTCAACAGACAATTTGACAACAGAACCGAGATATTAATAGAAATTGCCTGATCTGGTTGCTTAGGAGGTTGAGAAGGACCACAGAATTTAGTGAGCACTCAAATGTACTTTGATTGATTGAATTGGAGGATTAATCCTTTTCAATAATTGCAGTGGTCCAGGTACCATTCTTCTCTTCATCGAGCAGTGAGTTCTATTCTAAGTATACAGCAATCCTTAAGAAGTGTTTGTCTCTACAATATGGCTGCAATATTAACATGCACATTTTGTGGACGGAGGAAAGTTAAGTCAAATATTGTCTTTCAATTGTGATTTTTTCATATTTTACTTGCAAGCAAAAGGCATTCCAGTTCATGTCATCTTTTAAGTTTACTTTGCCTTTCATACTAAACTGGATTATTAGAATGAGAAATGAGCAAATTGGTTAATTTTCATGTTGTTAAAATACGAATTGTCTAAATTGTTAGTTATTTATTTTACCCTCAATATTTAGGAAATCCCAAGAAAAATCAATTGGATTATACTTTTATTACACAGTTCCCAGGAGTATAAAACAGGTTTACAAATTTCCAATTCTGCTGGATATATTAAACCAAGTTTCCTAAAACTTCTGTAGCCACCTAAATAAGACCTCCTGGACCTTTTTACCTTTCAGAAATGTTCTTCATTTGCAATGGGGTTTGGTAAATCTGCTTTGAGTGCTGCTCGGAGGTTAGCCCAAAACATTTTCTGTTTGGTTTTGTCCTGCGGCCACTCCAAATAAGTGCGTCTGGCCATCATTGCCTTTAGCTGGTAGTACTTGGAGGGGATAAGATATGTAGGTAGTGGCTCTAACAAAACAAGAATGATGTTGTCCAGCCCTCGTGTTAGTCTCTGGTGGTTAGCAAAATACAACTCATAATGACACCACTCACTTTGAACAAAGTGAGAGGAGAGTACAAAAACACAACATCTACTTTGTTCTATGCAATGGAGGATGTTTTGCACAATTGGCTTGCCTGGGATGAAATTGCGTTCGTGGTGACATACTCTGAGCCCATTTGGCATTAAGTCCTCACCCTCTAGTTTGGGCAGGAGCTGTCCTTTTACCCATTCAGCATTCCTTTGACTATAGGAAAGAAATGCATGAAAACTAACCCCTTGAAGCTCCTCTGGCCGTCGTTGGGCTTTTTTGGCACGATGCTTTGTCTGTGTCCATTTCCAAACCATTCCCATGTACCATGGAAGATCCAGACAATGACATAAAAGACCTACAGCAATGATGAAAGCAATGGTGGGGGCCAAAATGGTTATGGACAAAAGTCCAGCACTGCAAGTAACTAAAGGCAGTCTGACATTTTTAAGCCTCATATTTTTCCAATTTTCTGGATAACTGCAACGGTAACCATCTGGCCAGTGTGCTACTGTTATTTTACCATTCTTCCAGACCCTTCCACCACCGATCAAGCCATTTTCATCAATTAGGGAGGTGAATTTTTGCAAGGGCATGTACAGATGTAGGGATTTTTACTGGTGTCCAGTACAGTAAGGTGTGGGCAAGTCTCCAGAGAAGTTGGTGAAGGTGCATGAAGTGCATTCCCTCGAAGTACAAGCCTTTGCAGTTTTGGGTACCCCAGGCACCCTGGAAGATCCAACAAACGATTTGATGTTAAATCCAGGACTTTGAGTGACTCCAGCCCAGAGATATTTACAGGTATAGCCCTAATCTGGTTGTTTTGAAGGTTGAGAATGACCACAGCTTTTGGTAAGCATTTAAACACAGACTGATCAAATGCATTGGAGGATAAATCCATTTGGATTATTGTAGCAGGCCAGGTGCATTCCCCTTGGTCCTCCTCATAGGTCAGTGAGTTTTGTCTTAAGTCCACATACCTTAAAGATTTCATGTACTTAGCCCTTGAGCTCAGTGGCATCAGAAGTCTTAGGTTGTTGCCTTTCAAGACCAGCATATTCAAACTGGTCAAAGTAGCACATTCCCTCTGATGACCTTCAGAAAAGACTCTTTCTGTTAGAGGGCAGTCAGACAAATCAAGCATCTGTATCATGCTATCAGAATTTGGGCAGGTCATGTGGATTACTGGTGACTGTGAAAATGTTATGTTCTTTGCTGGCATGTTGATGATGAAATCATACACTTTCTTTTGTTCAAACAAGAACACAGTCACAGACGACTGGCTTATTGTAAAAGATTCTAAGTGGCTAGTCTGGATCACTTGATAGCCATCTTTCATTTTTGTGAGGGTTAGATTATACAGGCTCAAATGTTTGATAGGAGAAATTATTGCACTGTTGGTCAGGTTTGTTAAGCCATTCCAGGTACTGTGAACATCAGATAAATGTAAATGGACTGTGTGAATTGGTATTTGATAGTCCATTAGTTCCTGGAGGAAATTATTCGGATAAAGTAACCCACTAAATTCAACTTCTTTAAAAAAACTTAAAGCATCAATGATTATTTGAATGTCAAACACTTTGTTTGGCATAACAATAACAATCTTTTTTGCTTTTACACCTGTTAGACTTCCGTTCTCATAATTATTCAGATTCTGGCCCTGAATGAACAGAATCTGAAGATTAAGGGCAGAAATGGCAGCTAAGTCTTTGTTTTGAATGGCATCAGCACTTAACCCAAGCCATTAAGGTGTGTAAGTCTGGAAAATTCACTCCCAAGTGCCAAAGCTGGAAATATATTTGAAGACAAGTCCAAGTACTCCAGGCTCTGAGCTTGCAGTAGGTAATGCTGATCAGATAAATTTCTAAGTCTGTTGTGGGACAGATCCAGTTTTGTCAAAACTGGAGTGGAGATAAAAGTGTCTTGTTGTATGTCTTCTAGCATGTTCCACGAGACATTGAGAAAACGAAGATTCGCCAAGTTACTGAAATCATGAAATCTTTTTTTAGGGCCTGTATTTGATTCTTGGAGAGATCCAGGCGTTCAGTATAAGATGGTAGATCCGAAGGAACAGCAGAAAGGTTTTTGGAGGAAAAGTTAAGCGTGACGGTCTCCATTGAACATGATGTAAGATATGGTATGATTAGGAATACTATCACTGGCCTCCAGGATAGCCAGTGAATCTTCATTTTTATCGTGAGAGTCTGCAAAGGAGAGTTAAAAAGGGAGTGTTCACTTGCAATTAATGTACATAAAAATTAATTATATTTATCCTGTTATAGGTGCTTTCATAGAAAAATATGCAAATTAGAAGAAATAGCTTTAAGCATAGCAAAATAAACACAACTGACTCTCAAAGGACAAAATATGGCAGGATTGTGCATCCATAGAATTAACTGCATCCATAGAATAAATAAATAGTTCTCCATGCCCAGTGGAGAACGTTTCGGCACTGGGCAGATACACCCAGGACAGGGTGCCAATCCATCACTGGGCACACTCACTCACACAGATACACACACTATAAAGGACAATTTAGAACATTTAATTGACCTTGAATCCATGTTTTTGGACTGTGGGAGAAACCGGAGAACCCTGAGGAAACCCACACGGACACGGGGAGAACATGGAAACTCCACCCAGATTGGGATTTAAACCTGGAATCCCCAGCGCTGAGAGGCGAACATGTTAACCACTAAACCACTGTGCTGCCCTCATTTGTAATTTGTCAAGCAAAATTAATATTATACTAGTCTATAGATGTTTAATCCATTACATTTATTCATTTATTTATTCCATAAACTGTTTGTCCTGATTAGGATCATAGTTGGTGTTCCGCTCAAAGGTTAAAATGTGAGAAAACATGTATCATCAGCTTTTGTTCCATCTTATTTTAAATCACCATAAATTTAGATTTGCCCAGCGATGGATTGGCGCCCTGTCCTGGGTCTATCTGCCCAGCGCCCGAGACGTTCTCCCCTGGATAGGCATGGGGAACCCCATCGCGACCCTAATAGAGGATAAAGCAGGAGATAATGAATGAATGAATGAATAAATTTAGATATGTTAATAATAAACATAATATTATATGTACTTTTGTGTACATCATGTTTTCAGTAAGTGACTATCATGCATTAAAAAGGCTGTTGTGTACGATACAGAAAGGAAAGATGACGAAGCCTGACATTCATCTTTAAGACTTTACATTTACATTTTAGACCGGCACGGTGGCTTAGTGGTTGGCACATTTGCCTCTCAGTGCTGGGATCCAGGTTCGAATCTCAGTGTGATTGGAATTTCAATGTTGTCACACTCTCAGCATGGGTTTTCTTCAGTGTTCTCCGGTTTTCTCCCACACTCCAAAAACATGGATTTAAGGTAAATTGGCTGCTCTAAATTGTCAGTTTGTGTGTGTGAGTAAGTGTGCCCAGAGATAGATTGGTGCCCTATCCTGGGTGTATCTCCCCTTGATGGGCATGGAGAACACCCCACGACCCAAGTAGAAAATTAAGGAAAAGATAATGAATTAATTAATTTACATTTTAGTACATACATACCTGCAAACATGAATAAAGAAAGTACACCTTCTAAATTATTATCCTGTTGCATGACCTTTAGCTTTAGCTGTTGGATACAGTCATATGCAAAAGTTTGGCACCCCTATTAATCTTAATCATATTTAGTTCTAAATATTTGGGTGTTTGCAACAGCCATTTCAGTTTGATATATCTAATAACTGATGGACACAGTAATATTTCAGGATTGAAATGAGGTTTATTGTACTAACAGAAAATGCGCAATATGACTTAAACCAAAATTTGACAGGTGCAAAAGGATTTGAATACTTCTAACTAATTTTTACTGACTTACTGAAGCAAAAAATTGGTTTGGTAACCTCATTGAGCTTTGAACTCCATAGCCAGGTGTATCCAATCATGAGTAAAGGTATTTAAGGTGGCTAATTTGTTCTCCTATTTGAATCTCTTCTGAAGAATGGCATCATGGGCTCCTCAAAACAACTCTCAAATGATCTGAAAACAAAGATTGTTCAACATAGTTGTTCAGGTGAAGGATACAAAAAGTTTTCTCAGAGATTTAACCTGTCAGTTTCCACTGTGAGGAACATAGTAAGGAAATGGAAGACCACAGGGACAGTTCTTGTTAAGCCCAGAAGTGGCAGGCCAAGAAAAATATCAGAAAGGCAGAGGAGAAGAATGGTGAGAACAGTCAAGGACCATCCACAGACCACCTCCAAAGAGCTGCAGCATCATCTTGCTGCAGATGGTGTCATTGTGCATCGGTCAACAATACAACGCACTTTGCACAAGGAGAAGCTTTATGGGAGAGTGATGCGAAAGAAGCCATTTCTGCAAGCACACCACAGAGTCACCTGAGGTATACAAAAGCACATTTGTACAAGCCAGCTTCATTTTGGAAAAAGGTCCTGTGGACTGATGAAACAAAGATTGAGTTGTTTGGTCATACAAAAAGGCGTTATGCATGGCATCGAAAAAACACAGCATCCCAAGAAAAACACTTGCTACCCACTGTAAAATTTGGTGGAGGTTCCATCATGCTTTGGGGCTGTGTGGCCAATGCCGGCACCGGGAATCTTGTTAAAGTTGAGGGTCGCATGGATACCACTCAGTATCAGTAGATTCTTGAGAATAATGTTCAAGAATCAGTGACGAAGTTGCTCCAAATCTACTCAGGCATTCATGCAGAGGAACAATTACAATGTTCTGTAATAGCCATCCCAGTCCCCAGACCTGAATATCTGTGGAATGATTTGAAGCGGGCTGTCCATGCTGGGCGACTGGAATTGTTTTGAAGTGGAATTGTTTTGTAAAAAGGAATGGTCAAAATTACCTTCATCCAGGATCCAGGAACTGATTAAAAGCTACAGGAAGTGACTAGAGGCTGTTATTTTTGCAAAAGGAGGATCTACTAAATATTAATGTCACTTTTCTGTTTAGGTGCCCATACTTTTGCACCTGTCAAATTTTGGTTTAATGCATATTGTACATTTTCTGTTAGTACAATAAACCTCATTTCAATCCTGAAATATTACTGTATCCATCAGTTATTAGATATATCAAACTGAAATGGCTGTTGCAAACACCCAAATATTTAGAACTAAAAATGATTAAGATTAATAGGGGTGACCAAACTTTTGCATATGACTGTAAATGGTCACTGCAAGGTACCCAAACACTGTGGCTTAAAACTAATCGAAGTTGGCATATTTTTACTACCATGCTTGACGCTTGGTATGATGTCTTTGATTTTTTTTCCTAACATCTCTACTTAGTCTCATCTGTCCAAAATAGATCCAGAAGTTTTGTGGTTTGTTCAGATAACTTTCGAAACTTGAAATTTCGAAAAGTGCTGCAATGTTATTTTTAGAGTAATGCAACTTTCTCCTGGCATCTTTTTTGAAACAAGCCATACCCGTTCAGTCTTAGATTAATTGCGCTTTAATTTTGCACATTTATCAGGCCTGTAGAGTCTGAGATGTAGCCCTTAGATGTTTAAGTTTTTAAACAGTCTGAACTTGGAGTGAATTTGCTATGACATCTAATATATAAGAGGATGAACAGATGGACAACAAACAAGACAGGCTTAATATATAAAAAGCCTAATAATCAGGTTTAATAATTCTGCAGTGTAGCTGTTTGTTCATTAACTACTGACTTGTGTTGTACTCTCATTTATAAGTTGCATCTGCTAAATGACTACAACTGAGCGGCATGGTGGCTTAGTGGTTAGCGTTCTGGGGATTCCCGGTTCGAATCCCAAACTGGATGGAGTTTCTATGTTCTCCCCATGTCCGTGTGGGTCTGAAACATTCTCCCCTGGATAGGCATGGGGAAACAAACCCCCACCACCACCCCACAATCCTAGTCGGATTAAGTGGAAGATGGATATATGCAACTGTTGCATGCATGCAGTTCTATGTATGTGACTTTAAAGATTACTTACTCCAGATCTCCAGATCTCACACTAGTTTGATGATCAACCCAGTTACATTTTTTTTAACAAATAACCATATGGCTTTTCATATATGTAATAACACCTTTTACTTGGCAAAACATCTCAGTTTAAAACATATTTTGAAAGTTTTAGTGTATTCTTGCTCTATGCCAAAAAACATAAACAATGTGAAAAACGCTAAATATAAAACTGGCAATCATTATACGTGTAAGCTCACCTTTTAATTTGTTGAAAAACCCTTGAATCTTGTGTTGGTGGTTGTTTCTGACTTCTGCACATGATCTTTAGTTGAAGACAAAAGAAAAGAATAACGAGTGTGAAACTTTATATTTGAATAGCTCGGTCTCACTTCTGCTTTCATCTCTTACTGGTACTTAAACAAAAGTGACACTTCCTGCTGCTCATCCCACTAGAGAAACCATTCAACAGCATGAAAATGCTTTGTAGAGATTTTTTTTTATCGCAATTATTTTTTGCTTTTTTTAATACTGTCAGTCTCTTTAAAGCTACTAGAATTGTTATTTTTTAACTATTCATTTAGCTTTTGTTATTCAGCACATTATATTAAGATTTCATGCACTTAGGAATTGAGTTACATAACTTCCCATTTTTGAAAGAGGACTTTAAATGCAAAACAGTTTGCAAAACGCAATAAACAAAAACGTTTCTGTCTGTCTGTCTGTCTGTCTGTCTGTCTGTCTGTCTGTCTGTGTCAGAGCCTGCACCATTAACCTCCTTCTCCTCATTAACCCTAATTACCCTTACCTTCAGGCAATCTCCTGGCAGCCTACATAAAGCCATGGTTTTCTCCTCTCCAGTGCCAGAGAATTGGTTTTCCAACCCACACGGTGATGACCTTTCCCAGGTCTGCCGTGCATGCCTTGTGTATCTGCTAGTTACCATTTGTCTTCTCTCCTCTGTGTCTCCTATTTGCTCCTCATTGCTCTCCTGATCCTGTTTCCTTAACCCGTATTCAAAGCCATATCACTGCCATTGCTACTCCTCATATCACTGCCTTGCTGCATTCATAAAACTCATTACATTCTATCCTGCATCTGTATGAACTGTGTTCGAAACCTGGTTCCTAATTACACATCCTAACTGTCTGTCTGCTTATCTGCCCAGCTCCTGAAATGTTAACACTACACCCCCTCAATGAATGGGGATTAATATTTTTTATTAAAATTAAAGCTATTTGAATGTTTTCCAAATAGAATGTGTTAATTGATAAATAGATAAAAAAAAAGATTTGAAATTTGGAATTGGAATAAGCAGAAGTGTCTAAAGTTTTGCGTAACTGTGTATTGTCATGTGTGTGTTAGTAAACAGTGTATGTGCAATAAAATTGAAAAACACAGGACCTTTAATATGAAACTGCCCTAAAAGAAAGCAGTAATGGCAGTTTGATCCAATAAAGGCCTGACTGGGTCGGTCTCAATTTGCCATCACATCCTGTTTCGGTGTCCTAAAAAATAAGACCATTATCACTTCTGCCTGGTCAAATCCAATCATCCTTTGCTATTTGTTCAACCTGATGATTCTAGGAATACGTTTGTTCTGTTTTGTTCAGTTTTATCTCATATAGAGTGGGGACAGTATGGCTTTTTTTTGTTCATCAGTCTTTCTGTCTGTACGTATCTCTCTTTCTTTCTCTCTCTCTCTCTCTCTCTTGCTCTCGCTCTTCCTCTCTCTTGCTCTCTCTCTTGCTCTCTCTTGCTCTCTCTCTCTCTCTCTCTCTCACACACACACACTGTCTTTCTGTCTGATTTTGTCTCCTTCTCTCTCTTTTGCCTAGTCTTCCTATCTGTCTTAATTTTTTTCTCGCCCATCTGTCTTTGACTTTGTCTTGTTATCTGTATTTTTTTTCTTGCTCTCTCTGTGTTTTTTCAAATTAAGTCTCTGTTTCTATTAGTGTTTTTTCCTTTTTTTAAGTTTAGCTCCTTCTTGTTATTGTTTTATTTTATTTTGTTTATCTTACTATAATCCTATTCGCCAGTATTTCTTTCTCTTTCTCTCTCTCTCTCTCTCTCTCTCTCTCTCTCTCTCTCTCTCTCACATCTTCATCTCCGTCACTGTTTTTGACTCACAGAGGAAGAGAGAAGATAATAGCTGGACTAAAGGATTGGAGTTCATGTTAATCATTGATTGAAGGTCCTCCTTCCTCTATTCGATAAGCCTCTTAAAGACTATGTAAGGGGCTGTGAGTCATAGTCCAGATCAGGCAGGTAAAACAATGAGATATGTTCTCTGTTCCATTACTGGACAAATTTACCTCTGCAATGAGTCTAACTTCTTTTTCGATATTTCGGTGATCTGACTGTGTTTTATAGCCAAATATTTAAGATGACCCATATCCTGTCCTGTGATTTTGGGTTATGTCTTCTCCTTATAGGTTTTTTTTTGGATGTGATGGATTGTGTATCAGGAGATGGAAAAAGTGTGTGGAATGGGTCTGTAAATTACGATGGATTTTTGTCAGGAACATTTCCCAAGGGCTTTCTTTGGGGAGTCGGGACGGCGGCATTCCCAACTGAAGGATCCTTGGATGTTGATGGAAAAGGACAATCAATATGGGACAGTTTTCTCCACAATACTCTAAAGAAAAATGCTGGTAAGAATGACACATTCAGCAACAGTTATTCTCTCTGGGAAAAGGACATTGAAGCAATTCAGTATCTCGGTGTAAAGTTTTATTCCTTCTCAATATCGTGGCCACGGATTTTCCCAGATGGAAATGCTACTGGACTGCCGAACCACGCAGCTGTGAAACATTATCAGCGACTCATTGGCAGGTTAAGAGCACTAAAGTTGGAGCCTGTTGTAACACTATTTCACTGGGACTTACCACAACAATTACAGGACAATCTGGGAGGTTGGCATAACCCAAAGTTAGTGCAATTTTTTACGGACTATGCCAGATTTTGTTTCCAAATGTTTGGACAAGATGTCCGATACTGGATCACAATACACAACCCACTCCTGGTTTCATATCTGGGCTATGGGACAGGGATTCATGCTCCTGGGTTGACTGGTGGTGACCTTGCTGACTCCTTTCTCATTGCACACAACCTCATCAGGGTGAGCACAAGGGCAAAGGGGTAAAGGGCAATTCTAAGTTCAATTCTTACCTCTTAGATTTAAAGAGTATAACTGTGGTATATAAAGATCTCTTTAAATGTACCTTTTAGAGTTAAACATCACACTCTTTTGTATTCTGTGTAAATCGTTCTGAATTACACACAATAACGTAAAATGTTCATGTGTTTGTGTCTGAAAACACTGAAGAGTAAACTGCAGTAATGCATTGTAATGTGCATTAAACCTGATTTCCAGATCAAAGGCTCAGATAATTTAGATAATACAAGCCTATTTATAATACAATTATATATAAATAATAAATTATAGTCATAATGCACAGGCAAATGTTCAACAGAATATTTTTTTATTTTTGTTTTTTAAACTAGCTATCAGCTTTTGCAGTTACTATACAACTTATATACTGTAAATACAAAAATGTTTATGCATTAACCTTTGTATTGCTAAATACATTTTAGATAAATTTTTTCATTTTGGAAATTGTCATCTTTAGTTTTAGTGTAAAGGTTTTGATGATGATGATAATGATGATATTTTTATTACTATTATTATAGAAGTATCTTTTTTTGCATATTAACTAGTAGTAACTAAAGGTAAGTAAAGGTAAGTTAAAGATAAATGTTTTACCCAACATTAAGTAAAATTTTAAATAACTTAAATACAATCACAGTAGGGCGGCACGGTGGCTTAGTGGTAAGCACGTTCGCCTCTCAGAGCTGCAAATCTAGGTTCGAATCCCAATGTGGGTGGAGTTTCCATGTTCTCCCTGTGTCCGTGTGGGTTTCCTCCGGATTCTCCTGTTTCCTCCCACAGTCCAAAAACACACAGTGTGTGTGTCTGTGTAAGTGAGTGTGCCCAGTGGTAGATTGGTGTCCTATCCTGAGTGTATCTGCCCAATGCCTGGAATGAAACTTGCCCAGAATGGGCATGGGACCCCCCCCCCCCCCCCCAAATGAAGAGTGTAAGACAATCAGGCACAATAACTAGAATAAATATTACAGTATACAATAAATACAATAAATATTATAAAATATTACAGTACTGATATCTACTAAATACTACTTTCAGTAGTATATAAATAAATCAATAAAAGTAATGTAAATGCTTCCATTCTTTTAATATGCATATTAGGCTATATATTAAGCATAACTTGCAAAGTTAAATATATAACTTACATACAGTATAACAAAAAACTTAAAATGCTTAAAAACTTAAAAACTTAAAATTTATTTTGGTTTATTTAACTACATTTTGTAATGGAGCATTTTTTTTCAGGCACATGCTGAGACCTGGCACATTTACAATGATCTCTTCCGCCCTCATCAGCATGGGAGAATCTCCATCACCCTTGGCTCCCACTGGGTGGAGCCTTATAAAGGAATGGCCACTCAATCCAATGTTGAACTGTGCCAAAGGTCTATGGAGACTGTAATTGGCTGGTTTGCTGAGCCCATTCATGGAAAAGGCGACTACCCAAGCTCCCTCCGATTCTCACACTCAGGTCTTGTCCCTAATTTCACCTCCGAGGAAAAGCTCCGGGTGCGTGGAACTGCTGACTTCTTCTCACTGGCGTTTGGCCCTAATACTGTACATGCTGGGCAATCATTGGCCCGTTTTGGCCAGACAGGGGTGTTGGATTTAAGAAAGATTCTAGTCTGGATTCAGAAGGAGTATGAAAACCCAGAAGTGCTGGTTGCTGAAAGTGGGTGGTTCTCTGATGCCTCTGTTGGAGTGGAGGACACAGTGGCCATATTTCTTATGAAAAAGTTTATAAACCAGGTTCTTCAAGGTAAGAATGGTTTAATAATAATAATAATAATAATAATGATGATGATGATGATGATCATTATAATAGGGCAGCACGGTTGCTTAATGGTTAACATGTTTGTCTCTCAGCGTTGGGAATCCAGGTTTAAATCCCAATATGAGTGGAGTTTCCATGTTCTCCCTGTGTCTACATGGGTTTCCTCCCACAGTCCAAGAACATGGATTCAATGTAAATTGAATGATTCAAATTGCCCCATATAGAGTGTGTTTCTCTATGTTTCTGTGTGAGTGTTTCCAGCTATAGATTTACACCCTGTCCTGGATGTATCTGTCCAGCGCTTGAAACGTTCTGGGCATGTGGAACCCCTCTGTGACCCTAGTAGAGGATTAAACAGATGATAATGAATGAATGAATGAATAATAATAATAATAATAATAATAATAATAATAATAATAATAATAATAATAATAATAATAATAATAATAATATGCCCAGCGATAGATTGGCACCCTGTCCTGGGTGTATCTGCCCAGCGCCCGAAACGTTATCCCCTGGATGGGCATGGGGAACCCCACCGCGACCCTAAGATAGGATAAAGCGGAAGATAATGAATGAATGAAAAATTAATGGATAATAATAATTTGTTCACTGTGCCAGCACCTTGCCTGGTCAGTAGATGCTGCTGTTGCAGTGACAGCAAGGACTTTTTAATTCAGTTTACACCATTCCAAATAATAACCTTGTCTGTTGGGAACCCCGCCAGGGCATATATCCCTCACTGCACAGCCTTTAAATCATTAAAGAACTGAATGTTTGTTATTGGTTATTTCATCTTGATAAATATATTGTATTTGATAAGTATTAGTCACATCAAATACTTAATGTGATCTCTTATATTTTCTGAGACAGTTTAAGCCAGAAAACCTTTGACAATATCTCTTTCTTTATTTCTGAAATAAACTATTTACATTTTACATTGAAACCCAGAAGTGTAAATTCATAAAATTTCTTTATAGTTCTACATTTCAATTTAGATGGAACTGTAAAGGGGGTTGGATAGCTATATGGTCAGGATTAAAATTCTTTAATTCTTTGTGTATTTATGAATGTCTCAGCTGCAGTTGTGGACCACGTGAAGGTATTTGGCTACACTGCATGGTCTCTAGTGGATGGATATGAGTGGAATAGTGAATACAGCATAAGAAGAGGTTTATTCTATATCGATTTTAACCAAGCTGAACGCACAAGGGTACCAAAAACAACAGCCCAGTACTACCGCGAGATCGTCAAGCACAATGGCTTCCCTGCTCAAAAACCAGAGCGTGAAAGTGATGGTCGTTTTCCCTGTGATTTCCAGTTTGGAGTAGCTGATTTTATCTTGCAGGTGAGGACAACATAAGACCACTTGACAGATTGGGCATGTAATATGCACCTGCTTACTTTTGCCCATATACAGTACTTTCATTCTTTAGCCACATTCATGCATGCTGCAGTTTTTGCTTAATGTGATTTGTACAGTTTATTATCCTTGTATTAATGAATGACATTTTAAATATAGAGGCTAAAGGAAAGAAGATAATAAAAGATGCAAAAGCTACATAGGGTGATACGGTGGCTCAGTGGTTAGCACGTTTGCCTCTCAGCACTAGGGATCTCCCAATCTGGAGTTTCCATGTTCTCCCTGTGTCCACATGGGTTTCCTCCGGATTCTCCGGTTTCCTCCCACAGTCCAAAAATATGGTTTCAGGGTGAATTAAATGCCCTAAATTGCCCCATATAGTGTGTGTCTGTGTAAGTGAGTGTTTCTGACATGTTCTCCACTGGACAGGCGTTACACAAACATTTCAGATTAACTATGTGCTTTGAATTTTGTGCAGGTGTTTGGGAATAGCACTTTTCTCCTAATTTGTCCAAAGCAAAGTCTATAAAAAGAGGTGGTTTGATGGGTTTAGTGTTTAGGCCTAACCTGAGCCTCAACGAATGTAATAGGATTTTTTTTTAATACAAGCTGCAAGCTGTCTAACTACTTAATACATTACCATTTACATTTACATTTAGTCAATTAGCAGATGCTTTTATTTTAAATGAGAGAACACCACAAGTTATTAGTTACTGAAAAACCTACACTACAAAGCTACACTATAGAATTATCAAACCTGATAAATTATCCGATCTGGCTTTATATAATAAATATATATATATATATATTATATATATATTACAGTCAACAATATTCACATGCATTAAGAAGCAACTGCCTGGTGCACTCTGTTTTATTAGCAGACACAGATAATGAAACATACTCAGGGTCCACACACATGCACCTACACGGGCCAATTTAGTTTCTACAGTTTGTCCTCTTATGTCTTCTTGAATTGCATGTGGAAACTAGCCCCCAGAAGAAACAGAAGATACAGGTAAAACATGCGAACTCCACATGCTCCATAACCTGCTCCATAACCTGGGAATTAAACCTAGGACCTTTATGCTGTGAGGCAAGGATGCTAACCACTGCATCATTGTTCCACCAAGAATCCTTACAGACATTCTTGCATCTGTGTGGATTATGTTATCTTTGCAAAAGTAGACCCATATATGTTGCCTGCTGTCTTCATTCTCTAGTTAAATTAAGTGTGTCTTTTTTTGTAATAAATAATATATATGTATATAGTTTGTTGTTGTACAACTCAAAACTAAAAAACTCAAAACTAGCATTCTGACTTTACTGTAATTTCTTTTAGGTACATCTCCAGCCATTCTCACCTCAGTTTACCGATCCTCTGCTGTATCGCTGGAACTTAAGTGGTGATGGTTCCCTAAGTCCTGTTTCAGGAGTAAAGCTTCACACAAGACCTTTCCAATGTACAGATTTCCTCACTATTCAACGTCATGTCCGTCTTGTTGAGACCACAGGTTCTTTGCATTACAGATTTTCCCTGGATTGGCCGCGGCTATTCCCAAAGGGTAATATTTTATCCGTTGATGCTGAAGCAGTAAGATATTACAAATGCATGCTAACTGAGCTTCGGAAGAAGGGAATACAAGTGGCTGTGACACTTTACCACCCTAGCATGAGGTCCCACACTCTGGGCTTGCCATATTCTCTGCATTCCCAAGGTGGATGGATGAATGCAAGCACGACAGAGGCCTTTGCTGACTATGCTAAGTTTTGTTTTCAAAAGTTTGGAATGCTGGTAAATTTCTGGATCACCATTAATGAACCAAACAGGCTAGCAGAAGTTTATAATGTGAGTGGGGAGGACCGACGGATGGTCGTAAGAAACCTCCTAAAGGCACATGCTCGTGCATGGAATATTTATCACACACAATTCCGTCGCCTGCAGGGAGCGACATTGAGTTTTGCCCTGCATGCCGACTGGATTGAACCCGCCAATCCATTTCTAAAATCTCACACTGATGCAGCTCAACAGTTCCTGTTGTTTGAGCTTGCTCGTTTCCTGGATCCATTCCTGAAAGATGTGAACGATTCTGTATCCAAGCAATTGTTTTCTGCTAATGAGAGTCTTGAACTTAAAAATGCCCTTGATTTTATTGCACTCAATCATTTTACCACACGGCTGATTCAACCAAATTCAATTCAAGAGCAGGACTGGATGTTTATGACCGATCCAACATGGTTGTCCTCTAATAAGCGGCAGGCTGTTGTCCCCTGGGGCCTCCGTCGAATTCTGAATTGGGTGAAGAATCGCTATGGGGACAGTCATTCAATCGTCATAACAGCAACCGGTATTGATGACCAGGCACCCCATGATGATCAGCTGAGACAGAAGCACCTAAAAACCTACCTGAACGAGGCATTGAAGGGTAAGTAAGGAAAAAAGGTAATGCACATTATATGGGCAAAAAGAATCGAAAACCTTTTCAACAAACATGAGCTTAGACAACCATTTTCAAAGCTATGGCTATTAATATAAAATTGCACCATTGTGCAGCTTGTCCCCAATCGTCTAAAATTATGTGCACAGTTAAAGAGAAATTCAAAAGCAAGGCATTGATGTTAGATTAAATGACCTAAATTAAATTTGATATTCCAGTTCAGCCTAAAAACCATGCAGCTCTAAAAAAACAGAAATTAAGCCTTGCATCTACAGCATCCAGGTCAAAAAGTGCTTTAAAACACATTGCAAATAAACAGCTAGCTAGCATTTACCTGCCATCTCATCTCATTTTTCATTTATTTATTCATTCATTATCTTCCACTTGATCCTTTACTAGGGTCGCGGGGGGTTTCTCATGCCCTTCCAGGGGAGAACGTTTTGAGCGCTGGGCAGATATACCCAGGACAGGGTGCCAATCTGTATCTGGCCAATCTCATCTCATTATCTTCTGCTTAATCCAATACAATGGACAGGTGTCGTGGGAGGTCCCTATGTTTATCCAGGGAGGAACAATTCAGGCACTGGAAGATACACCCAGAACACGGTGCCAAACAGGGTGGGCACATAAACAGGGTGGGCACATAATCAAAACATTATATAAGGGCAATTTAGAGCAGTCTATTCACAGTGAATACATATTTTTGGACAGTAGGAGAAAATGAGAGAGACACAGAGAAATGCCACCCAGATCACTATTCAAACCTGGATCCCCAGCAGATAAAATCAAGCAAACATTTTTTATCACTTTCAATAGACTCTACCTGCACTGATTCACTGAGCAGAACAGCCGATTATTTTTTGTCTGGGCCTACTTGGCACAAACAATAAAGTTAATGGGTTAATTATAATAGTTATATATTAGAACTACGTATTATTTCATATTGTCAGAGTCCCAATAAATGTAGTGTAAACACACATATAAAAATCAGACATCAGATGAAACATGGCTTATTGGTTAGCACATTTACCTCTCAGTGCTGGGTATTCCAGGTTCGAATCCCACAGTCCAAAAACATAGACTCAAGGTAAAATGAATTCTCTAAAGTGCCTCATATAGTGTGTTTGTCTGTGTAAATGAGTGTGCGTAGCGATTGGCATCCTGTCCTGAGTGTATCTGCCCAGCGGCAGAAATGTTCTCCCCTGGATGGGCATGGGAGCCCCCCTCAAGTTATTAAAATGAATGAAATAAAACATGATTATAAAGACTAATAGTTAATTAACTGAACAAGGAACAGATAAACAAAACAAAGTCCATTCCTAACACATATAAGAACGACCTAGGAACAAGGTGAATCACCAGTATCCTGGAATCTGGGCTTTTATGTCTTTTAAATATGAGTCACAACACTTATAACAACACAATAAACACATAATAGCACAATAAATGCATGACATATTTGCATAAAATAATGTAAATGCTATAATACTATAACTTAATTTTAATAAACATTTGATAAATATCATTCTAGAAATGGTTTATCTGTTTAATACAGTAGCTATTGATCATTAAATAATTCAAAGACAAGAAAAACACTTTGTTGCAGTGTGAAGTGTAACTTTCTAAGAATCAGTGCTCTTGGTTACTATAGCTAACTTTACAACAGAAAAGGAAATTGTATTGTTTTGTTTCTCACTATCTCGCCTGCATGTGATCAGTGGTCAAAGGGCTGAGTACCATGTTACCAAAGCATGTCCTCGTGCTCATACATCTTATCTGCTGACCAAGCTGTTCCAGAAGGTTTATAGAGAACCTTTGAGATCATCAAACTAAATACATTGTTGATAAGGCAGTTATGCCAAAAATAATTTCAGCCAGCTTTTTTTTTAATTTTTTTTTTATATTTTTGTTCTTTGCAGATCTGAGATATGCACGTCTGCTTTAAATTGCTGCAAAACACTTGTATGTGTATGAAGCAGAAGTATTCTAGCCACAGTCTGCAAAATACACTAAGTGCTTTGTTTAATAGCATAGTGGGAAAAATGCAGCTGTGAACTCACATGATGGTGAGCTAATCCAAGCTGGTGTTGTTAAACTGAATCTGACAGATGATCTGAATACATTTCTTTACTTTAAATAAGGGTTCAGTCGTAGGCTTGTGATTAAGAAACCAGCCTTATGACCTGAAGACCTCTGGTCCTATTCATGGTCCCACCAAGTACTATGGCTGAGGTGCCCTTGAGCAAGGCACCTAGCCCAAATTGCCCCCTGTGCGCAGTGTGCTGCCCACCCTTCGGGCACATGTGCACACTTCACGTAATTCCTCTGTGTGAAAGCACAGTAGGCAAAATAGATTACTTTAATACTTTTAATTATCGGAAATCCAATACAACAATTTCTTACTGGCCAATCAATTTAAGTAGTAAGTATATGCAATCTCATTAAATATAATGATACTTCTGACTGCTAAATTATCACTTAGTTTATTTTCTATTTAATTTTGACATCTTATGCGGCACGGTGGCTTAGTGGTTAGCACGTTTGCCTCTCAGCGCTGGGAATTACAAGTTTGAATCCCAATCTGGGTGGAGTTTCCATGTTCTCCTTGTGCCCACCTGAGATCCCAGCATGTATTTACATGTCCAACATGTATTTATGTATTCATATACACCCCATATAATGTGAGTGAGTCTGTGTGAGTGTGCCCAGTGATATATTGGCACTCTGGCCTGAGTGTATATGCCCAGCAACCAAGTCGTTCCCCTTTAGGCATAGGAAACCCTACCACGACCCTAATAGAGAATTAAGGGAAAGATAATGAGTGAATGTGTCAGTGTGACAATTTTTCCAGAATGAAGATGAAGGGCAGGTGAGGTTTAAACTGGTTTTTATTGTCACAAAAAATATACACCAAAAAAAAGAGTTTTGTTTAGTTATAATAATAATATTAATAATACATGTATTACATTTTCTTTAACATAATTAAAAACTAAATTGTCAAAAATGTTCTGTATAGTTAGGTTACCTTAGAAGGTCAGAAAGGTAATTTGCACCAAAAAGTGCCGGAAAGGGTGCAGTCATTTCTACTTGATTGAACTTTTTAAAGCAAGCTTTTCTATTTTTTACTTAGTTACACTTGTTTAAACCTTAACCTTAACTATTCTCTCTGTAGCTCGTGATTTGGACGGTATTGATCTGCGTGGTTTTTACATCTGGAAGCTGCAAGATCATCACTCTCCAGATTTTGGACTCTTTCTTTCTTCTCACCATCGCTCTCAACCAAAAGTCTCTGTTTCTGTCTACCGGGACATTATTTCTCACAGGAGACTTTCTGCCATGAGCTTTAGCCAAGGAAATGACCATGTGACCTCAGATGTGTGTGTGTCAGATTCAGGCAAAGCCATGTGTTGGATCTGTGAGAATGAACCTCTGCTTTTCTTCTGTGTGTGTGTGACTGTAAGTTTATTTGTGCTTATTGGGGGGATAGTCACTGTTGTAAGTATGAAGAGACGAAGGATGAAATTAAGGAATAGAGGGAGGAACAAAGCAATAATGAGAGTTCCCTACTGATATGATATGCAACTTTGACTGACAAACAAAAAAGCTATATATCCTTCAAACCTAATTGCACCGGGGGCCAAAACTCAAAACAGACTTCAGGTTGCATGCCAAACAGGATAAACAGTTATTGAAGACACTAAAAGTAAATGTTTTCTGAACATGAATAGGAATAAAAACAGACAGGAATATTATTCCATAATATTCATTCATTCATTATCTTCCACTTTATCCTTTATTAGGGTCGCGGTGGGGTTCCCCATGCCCATCCAGGGGAGAACGTTTCGGGCGCTGGACAGATACACCAAGGACAGGGCGCCAATCTATTGCTGGGCACACACTCACACACACACACACAGACACGCACGCATACACACTCTATATGGGGCAATTTGGAGAACTCAATTGACTTGATCCATGTTTTTGGACTGTGGGAGGAAACTGGAGAACCCGGAGGAAACCCACGCAGACACGTGGAGAACATGGAAACTCCACCCAGAAGGGGATTCGAACCGGGAATCCCTAGCGCTGAGAGGCAAACGTGCTAGCCACTAAGCCACCATGCCACCCTATTCCATAACAAATAAGCTTAAACTTTATATAACTTAAAGTACTTTGCACTCTATAAAAATATCTTGTCAAAATTATGTTACAACTATACACAGGTTGCAAAACAAACATGAAGAAATCAAATAAAAATGATGCTTTTTTCATAAAAAGTAAAAAATAACAACTCAAAATATTTAATTTTCTTTGCTTTTGTGCCATTTTAGAAAAATAAACTGCTCTCTATAAAAAGGTTCCTGTCAAAATCATATAAATTTAAAATATGAGCATGGCCCAAATAATTGTATTACGGGCTGAATATGGCCCGCAGGCTTTGAGTTTGACACCTATGCTTTACTAGAACTGCACCAAGTTTATTTGAATTTGAACCAGTATGCAGGATGAGATAAAACACAATGCTCGCTATTTCTAAATGCCTTTACAAGGTAATTGTATGGAAAACATAGTAACCTGCTTATAATATTACTAAAATGTCTGCTAATATAAAAAAAATATTTAAATGACATTTGTAAAAGATTATAGAAACTGGACAATTACCAAAGGTACTTATTCATCCAGTAAATATTTAAAGATATTTAAAGTAAAATAAAGAAAAGAAAACGAGAACTGTTGATGGAGAGACATTAATGTGGGTTTAACACTGCCACCACGTGTTGGTACTGTATTACAAGAGTGAATGACAGGCTAAACAGTGATGATTATGAATTATGGGTTGAATCACAAATATCAATGTTATCATACTGTTAGATATGTCAGTAATACCAAAACAGCTTAAGAAGTAGATTAGATAATTAGCTTATATACTTTTCTTTTCTCAGATGTTTGGTAAAAGCATCCTCTTGTTGTCAATGCAATTATATTTTGTGACATTTGTAAATAAAATAACTTCTTATTAACAATGGTACTTAAACTTTTTGTACATCTTTAATTTGGTTTTATAGTTCTGCAAAATTAAAAGCACCCGGACATTCATTTTTCACTATATATAGTGTTAAACTGTGTATAAATTGTATAAATGTGTTTTGTGATTGCTGTATAATATAATTGTATTGTGTGCTTTTGTGTTTATTAGATTAGAATAATAGTTTTAAATAAAGAGTCTGCATTTCTAGTGTTGACTGCCTTCTTCAGGTTATGGCACAGCCAACAATGTAACCAATCCCTTCACTGTGACCTTCATTTAGACTTCAATATCAATAAACTTTTAGGTTTAACTTCAGGTGACAAATATTTCTTTCTGAAACTTTAATTATAATTAATTAAAATGGTTCAATTTCGGGGAAAATTACTACATATTGAAACATTTTTGTTTATAGTCTTTTGTGAGGACAGCACAGCTGCTGTTTAGATAATTATAGTAAACATTTAAAACTGAAGAAATGTGTATATTATTTCTTGTTAGCATTAAATTTTCTCATTTTAACTTTTCTGTTTTTAGACTAAAGTCTCAGTTAACCTCTGTTTATTTCATTACAGTTAGCTATTTTACAATGTAATTAATAATACTTAAATTATTTAATGGATACAGTTCATTATTTATTAGATATTTTACAGCAGCTGTTACCAACCAACCTCCCCTTCCCTGTCAATTTTGGCAGTTTCACTTTCCATTTAGATGCAGGTTGTAGTTCTTTAATTGAATACTTTCACTCACTCTATTGACACATTATATTAATCTGTACTTTACGATTTAAAATAATGATTGTATTTAACTCACTAATACGAATGTGAAGCGGTCAGAGGTGTGCATTACTGTTAAAAATGTCACGGCCGGACAAACAGCCAATCAGATTTAAGGACCGGAACTACCCATTTTCATTCATTCATTCATTCATTCATTATCTTCTGCTTAATCCTCTACTAGGGTTGCGGGGGCTTGGGGTTCCCCATACCCATCCAGGGGAGAACGTTTTAAGCACTGGGCGAATACACCCAGGACAGGGCGCCAATCTATCACTGGGCAAACACTCACTCACCACCATGCTGCCCACCACTCATTTTATATACAAAATTAAGTTAATTAAATATACACGTTGGCGTGGCACGGTGGCTTAGTGGTTAGCACGTCAGCCTCTAAACACTGAGGATTCCAGGTTGGAATCCCAATCTGGGTGGAGTTTCCATGTTCTCCCCGTGCCCGCCCTAGTTCCCTCTGGGTTTCCTCCCACAGTCCAAAAACATGGATTCAAGGTAAACTGAAGACTCTAAATTGCCCCATATGGTTTGTGTGTCTGTGTTAGTGAGTGTTCCCAGCAATAGATTGGTGCGCTGGGTGTATCTGCCCAGCTGCCAAAACGTTCTCACCTGGATGGGCATAGGGAACCCACCACGAACCTAGTAGAGGATTAAGCAGAAGATAATGCATGAATGAATGAATAAATAAATGAATGAATATAAACGGGGCGGCACGGTGGCTTAGTGGTTGGCACGTTCGCCTCTCAGCGCTAGGGATTCCCGGTTCGAATCCCCATCTGGGTGGAGTTTCCATGTTCTCCCCGTGTCCGCGTGGGTTTCCTCCGGGTTCTCCGGTTTCCTCCCACAGTCCAAAAACATGGTCCAAGTCAATTGAGTTCTCCAAATTGCCCCATATAGTGTGTGTATGTGTGCGTGTCTGTGTGAGTGTGTGCCCAGTGATAGATTGGCGCCCTGTCCTGGGTGTCTGCCCAGCGCCCGAAACGTTCTCCCCTGGATGGGCATGGGGAACCCCCCCCCGCGACCCTAATAGAGGATAAAGTGGAAGATAATGAATGAATGAATATAAACGTTGTAGTCCAGACTGCAATCCTTAGCCACTATTCACTATTAGTCACTATTCAGTCCCACAACATGAACAAAATCATGAGTCACTGTATCACAACACACCTAAAATCACCATTTGTTTGAAGACCATTTACTTGTGCAAACGAAAGTGGAAAGTTGGAACACTTGATGTATAGAAGTGGAAAGAAAACAGAGCGAAAAGTGACCAGGATTAAAACGCATCACTAGCGTCACTAAAGTTAGAGTCGACTCTTTGCTTCTAAGAATCGGACACTGCATTCGGAGTCGACTCCCCTTGGAATCAAACTCCCAACTCTCACACAACCACACACATAGCAGAATGGCTAACATCGCGGTGCAGCGGATAAAACGGGAATTTAAAGAAGTCCTCAAAAGCGAAGAGGTCAGGAAATCACTCGCGTTTGCACGTTATGTCTATGTTATACATCAATCCTACGATTGAGCCTTAATGACGAACTAAAACCCATTTAAACTCCCTGTGACTGGACTGCATTAGCTGTATGCTAACGGTTTGCACCTAACAAAGCTACTATTTCAACATAAATAGACACGGCTTCGCCTTTCTAATAGGCCTGGGACGTTCCTTTTCACATTTAAGTCAGTTTCGATAAAAAGGTGACGTTTTGCCAAGTTATTAACTTAAAATTTTACTATTTATGCTACTGTTGAGCTAAGCTATCTCGGCTCCACTGTTGTGGGGAAGCAGGCCGTGACTCCAAACTGTCCAGTTTTGAAGGATTTGAGGGGATTATTGGTCTACACGAGATATTCAAGTGCTCCCTAATCTGCTTGAAGTTTTTGTATTGTACATAAACAACAATACATAATCCAATGTTAAACCCTGGCAGGCAGCTCAGGTTCGCCTGTCAGAATATTCTTAACGCTCAAATGACTTCATGCTCCCTACATAGGTGCACTGAAATACCTGTGTACACTTTTAAGTAATACAGTAAGCGATTTTTAAAATGTTGTGTTTATTTAATATCAGTGGATAAGTAGATACCAGAGTTTCTCGTCTTTAAACCCAGCCTTCTTACGTTATAAAAAATATTGTTCATTTAATACACATTTTTGTTTCGTTACATTTGTGTGGGCTCGTATTGGTAGTTGGCGTTTGTATCACTCGTAATTTGTTAAAATAGAAATAGAAATTTTATAAATTAAATAACCATTTCGAACAAAACCAAGATTTTTAACTACTAACAAATCACTGTCAGTTTTAGAATTCCAAAATGAATTTTTGGAAGTTTAAAGCCTTTAATCAATAAGACAAATATACTGAATTCCAAAAATAGATTCTCATTGGGCAAAAGTTAATTATAGTACATAAAAAGAGTGGGTCACTTTTTTGTATGGATTTAGTTTGAAAACCAATTTGATGTTGAGGTGCACCATTTGCTTTGGAAGAGTGCTGATCCAAGTAAGGACTTTTGGGATCCACTAGAAAGTTGTCTAACTTTAAACTTTTCACTAAGGCTGTATAATAATGCTAAACTCTTTACATTAATCACTGTGATATGAACAAACTGCAGAACACCCAGGTGACTTAAATTGCACTCATAAAAAATGTCATTCTAAGATGATTGTGGGGATCTTACAAGGATTGCATACAGGTCTGCGTAAAAATAAAAGTATTAATAGTAATTGTTTTAATTTTGCCACCTTGTGGAGGTGTATATTTTTAGCTTACTACATAATGCACTAGACATGTCTTGGATGTCATGCACTTGGACTTGTAGTGTACATTCTCTTAAAAATATATGGTGTATGAATCACTGTTTGGTGTTGTGTCCAAAATGACTTTTCTGATTGTTGGGTGCATATATGATAAATACAATTACAAAGGTTGTTCTTGTAACTTACCCTAAAATATCATCTTCTGAAAATGAAAAGTATGGAGTTTGTGGCTATGTGACCATTGTGCATATGCACATCACCATGACAGCCTTCTTTTGCCCATGTAGAGATTACACAATATTAAAGGGGGTTCGATAATAGCTCAAATACCTTTTTTCCCCAATAAGTCAATATTTTAAATAAATAAAGTCAGTAACGTCTTTATGGTAATGTTATATAGAAGATGCTTTTTGCCGAAGTGTACTGCCCAGAACTGGTTCTGACCTTTCTAAACTCTAAACAAAATTATGCATAGGCACACTACTGCCCAAATTGTGAAGCATGAACTTCTGCTGGCACACAGTCACACCAAAAATTCTAGTGCTCATACTGTAGTCATCCACATACACAGTCATCTGTCAATCTCATAATTCATAAACCTATTCAAAACAGACACATGGTATAGAAAGGATTTTTTTTTACTTGAAACTCCAAGACAAATAAATTGTACTATTTTCATATTTTAAAAATAGGAAATTAAAGAAAATAAAAAATGGGAAAACCTGTAAAACATAATGCAGAGTTTTGGCACTGCTGCCTGGTTATAGTCCAGTCCTTACATTACTATGCAGTTAGTTTCAGCTATACATTATAAACACAAGTTTTAGAGTATGGCAACAGGTCTATCTCCTAAATTTGTAGAAAAATCTATAAAGCTGTGTGAAACTGTTTAAACAGTTTTTTCTACATTAACTTAGCTATGGCTTGACTTACCTATATAACTTGTTGCAGATATAAACACGTTTGAGTAACACAGTTAATGTTTTAAAAAGCATGAAATAGACAAGAGGATGCACTGTTCAGCTCTGTTAGCAAAACAGACAGATTTAAGAAAGATGCCAGCTAGCACATCAGCATAACACTACTGTTGTTCGATGAGATCAAGGAATCTCTAATGAGAGAATGTCAGTTTACTGCAAGTATGCTGAAAGTCATCTTTCATGAGGTTTCTTTTCTTACAAGAAATTTATTTTGTTTAATTCAGTCTTTTTGACTGTTTGGGGGGTCCGAGGCCTTTGTAGTCCAAGTTTGGTTTGCGGTTCAGGGTTAAAGGTGTTGATTGTATTTTTAGTTCTTTCATTTATTTAAATCTTTGTAAGACAGTTTCAAGAGTAGAAATTTAATGAGATAGTACCATAAGATGCAACCATTCATGAGCAATAATAATCAAAAAGCTAATTTAGAATTTGAATACCAATGTTTAAGCCACAAAAGTCTAAAACAAAGTATTAATAAAGTGTGAGACTAAGAATAACTAAAGTCTTAAGTGTGGAGTGAAAAAAGAAGTCCAAAACATACAGGTTTATATATAAAACATCGTCAGGGTAGTGTCATGAATTAGACTTCCATGACCCTTTCTGGAACAGTCTTACTAATACTAATTAACCCCTATGCGATATATAATACATTTATAATTTACTTATAAAGAAACTTTAAGCTTCAAATGTGTTACAATGTCGTTAGCATCACAAATCTAGTGTGTGTGTACATTTGACACAATTTTTTAGTTATTTGGTTTTGTGATGAATTGTTCATCATATTATGATTACAGCAGGTTGGATTAATATGATTATCAACAATCGACCTGTAAAACTGGATTTAACTGTGTAAAAACTTTATTTTATATAATTTAACTACCCAAGAAATCTACCCGTGAAATATGTCATTTTTGATGCATTTTAGCCTGATTCATGTTGACATTTAGTATGTGAAAGTGTTATTTCTGAAATTAATTTCACTTAATTAATAATCACTTCATGAAATATCCATAGTTTTAAGTAAGAAATAGGTTTGTTATGTGAGTCTGTGCATCATGGTCATACGGTTTGGTATTATCCATTTTTGATCTGATATCAAATACAATATAATTTAGGCTGTTTATTTAGGGTGACTGGATGTCCTAATTTCCAAAACCTCTTAAGACCTGAATGAAAGAACATGGGCAGAAATACACATCGTCCCTTTGCCACCACTAACTTGGAAATGAGCCTTCCACACACACACATACACACACACACCCACGCACCAAAACCCACATTTTTACTTCTTAATCCAGCACTAAAGCACCTTAAAAGCACTTTCTTTTGTGTAATCTGGGGTCTGTTTCTCTTGTCAGGTCATGGTGGATTTTGAGTAAGAATTCAGGTGTGTCTATACAGTAGTACAATACAGTAGTTTTTGATCAATGATTTGAAAATGGTTAAAATCATTGGGACTGTTTATCCGACCCCACCCCCTAAACCCCACTTCAGGTGCTGTAATTAAGGACATGAGTAACACTTAAGGACACACAGACACTTTTGTGTGTCTGCTAAATTTGCTCTGGTCATCTGCTAAATGTTCTTAATGTTATTACAAAGTAAATGCATGACTCAAAATATAAAACATTTTATTTACCAGTACCACTCAAAAGCTTGCTCCATTGTCTATTTTCTCCATTTTTTGGGGTTCTCACCATTAGAAAACAGAGTAAAGAGGACTTTCACAATATCTACTGTAGTCCACAAACATATGGACTACAGCCTGTAATTAAAACTAGAAAAATCCATCTTTATGGTATGTGGAACTGTTAAAAAAGACAATAAGTGGAAATATGAAATAAGCGGAAATATACAATAAGCAAAAAGATGTGTGGCCAATCTTTTAACTGGTGCAGTGCATTGCTGTATGTGACATGTAAAGGGAGAGTCTTGTTTTTGACTGTGTCTATCACACTCATCTTTCTGAAAAATTATGAAGATTACTTTCACGCTAACATGCTGCAGTGACTCAAGGTCCATATTTTTTGCCGTAATGATTAAGTAAACATGCCAGATCTATTTTGTTTAAATCAGATTTGAGTAACTTTGTGATAACTATGTGGTAACCAAATCATTCATTTTTGTCTATGGGTCTACACTTAACTCTGGCAAAGACTTTTCTTATTCACACAAAACTCATTACAGTGAAAGCTCGCTTTTGTTTTTTTCTCATTTCTGACCTGATTGTTTTCAGGTGACAAATTGTTTGCTGTCCTTCAGAACAAAATGTGTTAATGATGCTTGCATTTGGCCAAGTTGGCCAAAAATAAAGCCATTTAATTTAAAGTGATGCATTTGCCTTGTACCAAAGTACATTAATCTGCTAATGCATGTTATTTCGGAAGACAGGGTGCATTCACAGTAAAGACAGAAACGGGTCACTTGCTTAAATGTATGTAATCCGTCTAGAAAGACACCCGCTGTCAGCCGGAAGCATTTTGGACCCTAATAAATATTTAGTGTAAAACAGACATTTTTGGCCAGGTACATAGTCAGAAATTTAATACCTGCTGAAAACTAATTATAGACTCCTGCCGGTACTGAGGTACAAGTGTTCTGTATCTGTAGTATGTAATTACTTTTTTTCCATTTAGGCACACACATTTATTTAGTACTTATCCACTCTATTAATTTTAATTTTCTCATTAACAGACAAGCAAAAACCAGATTAAAGTGGATTTAGTGGATGAGAACTTCACAGAATTAAAGGGAGAGATTGCAGGACCACCTGACACACCATATGAAGGTAGGAACAGCAGGGAAGTAAATTAATGTTTACAGTTTTTTTTTATTGTTATCTACATTATTTATAGCTGACTGAAGAAATCCCTTTTTGTTTTTCTATAAAAGTTAAATAGAATTAGAATATTGGTTTATTAAATATAACAATTTAATTAATCTAAAATAGAGTAGTGTTTTACAGTACATTTGTTAGCTTATGACAGAACTAAGTTATCATTTAAATCAGTATTGAAATCAAGAATTGTCCTTTGATATAAATTCAAGTCCCAAGTTGAGGAAACCTTTAGAACCAGTTTTAATTTGTTTTTGTACTGTACTAGTATATTGTGTGGTAATAAAATCTGTAAACAAATTAGCTTGTAAAAAACATTACATGATTCAGTGGCATTATGTTTCAATTGTAATTGTCAGAAAGTGAGAAACATCTAACAATCTGAATTTGGTCAGACGTTTTAATCCAAAGCGACTTACAAGTATCCCAACTTGGTTGGGGTCAGAGCACAGGGTTGATACAGCATCCCTGGAGCAATGAGGGTTAAGGGTTTTGCTCAAGGACCCACATTGGTAACTTCAGTGGAAATGGGATTTGAACCCACAACCTTCTGATTTATTACCCAACATCCTAACTACTGAGATAGCACACCCTGTATATCTCATTTTTAGAATTGTAATGCTGATGTTAAGTACTCATGTCAGTATTTGGTTTTGGCACAAACATTTATTGGTTTATTTAAGGCTTTAAGTTTAGCTTATGTCACATTTGTAACAATCCATACACCTATTTATTATTATTATTTTTTTAGTATTGATTGTAAAATATGACAATCAAGTGTATTCACTTCATATTTTTCTAGTAGGAATAAATACGTATGAATGATCACACCATATATGTTTTCACAGTTTCAAAATCCAGTGGTGGTGTGCTTTACACTACTCCATCTGATGTTATTGCATAGTGATGTAAGCTTTAATGCATCTTCTCTGTCTTAGAAACCCATACTATGTAATTGCTGGCACACAGGTTTTTGATCTGATGTTAGAGGAGGGTTGAAAATATGTAGTTAATCAGTTGGCACTTTGGTTGTATGTCCATGAATTGAAAAACACGATGTTACTTTTTTATGTGTAAATGCATCATTGTTTGGAATATTTTATTTTGTTACAACTGTATTAATTTTGTTGTTAGGCTAATTGAACATCAGGGTTACAACACTTTTATACGATACTTGCAAATTAAATATGATAATTGCATAAAGGTCATGCACATAACACTCAGCAAGAAAAGACTTCTATCCCAACCAGAATATAGTGATTATTTTGTAGAGATTTTGCTAAATTCAAAATTTATCTCAGATGTGCTCTTTGTTTTTTTTTCTTTAGGTGGTCGATATCAGCTAGAAATTAAAATTCCAGAAACATATCCATTTAATCCCCCAAAGGTATGTGTCTAAAAGGAAACTTTTCTGGTTACGATGGATTTTTAACTTATCTGTTATGGTTGGGAAAGAAATAATAAACATGACAAAATTTTAAAAAATCCACACCCAAACTTGTGCTAATAATTCTGCTTTCACGAAAATTGTTTTCAACTTATAATTATATTTTTGATTCAGAGGTTGTGATCTGATATTACAAACTTTTTTGTTTTAGGTACGATTTATTACAAAGATCTGGCATCCCAACATCAGCTCAGTAACTGGAGCTATATGTTTGGACATTTTAAAGGATCAGTGGTAAGACAGTTCACATAAATGACTTCAAAAACACTGTACAGTCATTCTGTCCTTAACACAGTAAGGCTTATTAATGATTTCATATTGTTTAAAATAGTGATCGACCGATATGGGTTTTTTAATGGCCGATGCCGATATTTAGACGACAGAAGTGGCCGATGGCCGATATATAAAGCCGATATTACCAGTTTTTATTGCAACTAATAAAGTACAATAATAATAATAATAATAATAATAATAAACAAGACACAAAAGTAATCACAGTTTATCACTGTCTACTCTACTTTTTGTAATACAGAGAGCAATATTAAAAACATACAACTTTAGATTACACATTTTATTAATTAAAGTTTCAGTGTACCTATACATAAGCAGATAGCAGCATCTTTTTAGAATGAACATTTATTGATGAACATTGCACAATGCACACAGAACAACATTCAATGAAATTTTTGAACTAATGAGCCAATTTAGCTAATTTAGATATTTGTATTCATTCATTCATTATCTTCCGCTTTAATACTAATTAGTATGTTGGCCACTTTAGCTGTTCAAGTGGTTGCTAAGGTTACAGTTCCAAATAAAACTATTGGCATTTTCTCTCTAAATAACATAATCACTCTAATTATGCAGACAGTAAACACTTTATACATTACAAAGAGCAGCCAGGAACAAATACTGAGAGTTGAAAGAGAAACCGTTATCTCTCATGAGGTGTAGAGCAGTTTCAAAACACCGATCCATTGCCTTGAGCATTGACTGACGTTCTGCCAGAAGAACACTAGGGGCCACTCTAAGCAAAAGTTAGATCAAATGACTGTATTCAGTCATTGAGCCAGAATGACGGAGCTGCCCACAGCGTTGCCTGTAGGCATTGTTTAAATATCGGCCTTGTGCGCTCATATCGCAGATGCCGATGATCTAAAAATGCCAAAAATCGGCTATCACTAGTTGATCACTAGTTTAAAATAAACCAAACTTTTTTAGAATGCACAATTAATGTGTTCACAAATTATTAGGTTTCACACATTATGAAGAATAAAGAGAATAAAGTTTCAGTTATTTAATTGTAATATAAATAATGTAATAATAATGTAATAATAATATAAAATAGTAATTTTTTAATTAGCTGACAGTTTTATGTCATTGTAAAAGTGTTTTTTCTTGAGCTCTATTTACATGATTAATTTCGCTTAGCAAACACAATGTCCCACAATATGGAACGCATGATTGTAGTATGGTCCCATATTAGTATTCATAATTCACAATATCAGTTCAGTTATTTTTTTAAACTTATTTTTTGGAGGACATATTTATAGGACCCCACACTTTTAACAGTAGTGTAATATTTTATTCAGGATTTTTATGAAAATAATATTATTAAAATAACAAAATATCAGTCATGCAGCTTTTGTTTTTAATATTGGTCATCAAACTTTAAAATAGAGACCATTTTTTCATTTTTGAATTTGTCTTGACAAGTTCCTGGATATTGTTTTGTTTTTTCTCGTTTTCTTTTTTTTTGTGTGTGTGTTTAATTTATGCCACATAATAGAACTTCCAAGACATTCAGTCCTGCAGTGTAATGTTTGCAAGTTAAACATGTACATTTGCACATTAACTCAAACAAGATGGAACATAGGTAAAAAAAAAAAAAAAAAAGAGCAGAGAAGAATTTTTGTCCTTAAAATTGTGTGGGGCTTCCACTGAACTTTTAGAGCGCTATAGCTAATCCACTCTGTGCTATATGTGGTTTAGAGTAATTGGTTCATCTGCAGTAACTGCTTTAAACTCACTTCATAAGAAAAATCACTGTAAAAGCTTTAAAATCATTCAATCACACCTTAATTTGACCTGTTTAACTTCACATTAGTATAATGTAAATCTTAACGAGACCATCTGTTAGGGAGTGATGTTGAGATTAGGGTTTATTTTTCTTCTATATGCTGAAACATGTTAGTGAGGCCGAGTTTCCCTGAACTATAGTGTGTGTGTGCATGTGTGTCTGTCTGTCTGTCTGTCTGTCTGTCTGTCTGTCTATCTATCTATCTATCTATCTATCTATCTATCTAATCTACACCTGCATACTTGTCTGTGGTCACACGTTTTAGGGCGGCGGCCATGACGCTCCGGACAGTGTTGTTGTCGCTACAGGCTTTATTGGCAGCTGCAGAACCAGATGATCCACAGGATGCAGTAGTGGCCAATCAGGTGACTTGTGTGTATTTTTTTCCTTTGTATTATAAGTGAAGGTTACCTTGTTGAGCCCAATTTTACAAATTAATGTATTTGTTTTCATGGGAGTATTCAAAATTGTTCACAATGCCAAACATCTCATACTGTTTATGCCATTGTTGATGTTTAAGTTAACAAATATTTTTATTTGAACTTATTTCAAACAGTTATAGATCAAAAGATCGCCAGTCATGTAACAGCAATGCAACCCATGCAGTGCCTTTAATTTCAATTCCATTGTTTTAACCAATAGAGGGTGCTCTATGACGGCAGTACAACACAGTAATGAATCCACAGATCTCAAAAAAGTGATAGTGATCTATTTTGCCTACTGTGCTTACACACAGAGGAATTTGTCCTCCACATTTAACCCACCCTTGCAGTGAAACACACACATTGGTGAAGTGAGCACACATGCCCGGAGCGGTGGGCAGCTCTGTACACGGTGCCCGGGGAACAATTGGGGTTCAGCCATAGTACTTGGCACAGTTACTTCAATTGACAAAAAAAAATAAAAAAAATTGCAGTAGCATTATTTTAAATTGATGATTTTTATTTTTTTATTTTTGTTAAAGCTGAATGTAATGTTGTCCAGTTTTCATACGTTATATTAAATAAATGTTTATTTTGTTTAAAAAATGTTTTTACTTGTTTTTTTTTTGTTTTGTAAAGCTACTATAGAACCTTTACAAGATACTGTAACTTCAGAATGTATTTAATTTTTGGACATTTTTATTCACAACATTATCTTCCACAGTTTTGTTATGTTCACATTTTAAAAGTTACAAACCTAAAAAGGAAAGTCTTTATAATTATCCTTCATACAAATTAGATTTTAAATAGAATATAAATGAGTTAGAAATTCAGCATCGTGAATTGATCTCAATTGAATTGTTGTTACAACTCTAAAAAACAAGTATCACTTTAATGCGTCAGCCTTTTTTCAAATTTAGTCCTTTAATTTCTTTGTTGGTGAATGTAGCTGAGTAGAACACTTGATTTTTTTTACAAGAGATCAGCAGCTTCAAAGTGCATTTAAATTGTAAGGTTTGTTTTAAGAGCTGTGAAATTGGAGCAGTGTGGATGTCTGCTCCAGTTAATAAAGTGCTTAGTGTACAGTATATAGAGAAAAATAACTCTGTGTCTGTCTGTCCCTGCAGTATAAACAGAACCCAGAGATGTTTAAGCAGACGGCTCGTCTTTGGTCACATGTTTACGCAGGCGCGCCGGTCTCCAGTCCAGACTATACACGCAAAATAGACAAGCTGTGTGCCATGGGCTTCGATAAAGTAAGTGCCACAAACTAGATTGTGAATTGTAAATTGTATTTGTTAAACCATGTGTTGTCCCCTAGTATGTTATTTAAAAGGAAACTATAATCTTAAAACTCTGTGATGCATTGGAATATGTGAAGAAGTAAATCAGTTTTATTGTACTATGAAATTTCATGAGGCTAAATGCCACTGCAGCTGTGTTGATAAAGCCAAGTTACATATCTATTTATTTTTTCCCTTTTTAGAATGCAGTAATAGTGGCGTTGTCGTCCAAATCCTGGGATGTAGAGACGGCGACAGAGCTGCTGCTTAGCAACTGAACCCCCTGTCCTCAAAAACACACACCCCATCCCATATCTTTTCATTCATATCTTACTCTGCCATGGCAAAGACAGATTTACTGTACAGATAAACTCATTCACTTCATCAATTCTCTTCAATATGGCTCTCTCTCACTCTTAGACACACTTCTTTCTTCCTCTTCTTTTCTCCCAAACTTTTCAGTTTCATCTGTCAGTTTGCTCTTTTTGTATTGCATGTTTTCTACCTCCTCCCAAACCACTCACCCCACTAAAGGTATTTGTCTTCTCACCTGTATGTGTTCTTGCTCTTGTCAGTCCCTTCCTCCCTTTTTACTTATTTTCTTTTTTGTTACACGTGCCTTGACGGGTGTCCTCATCAGTGACATGTTCTCTTCACATCTACACAGCTTCATGTTCCTCCTGCCTGGTCACAGTATTCTGTCTTTCTGATGTCCATCATCGATCATCTTCAAACTCTTCCCTAAATGCTGGATGTTCTTGACCTCCCTTCCATTTTGCACAATCATTCAAACTCTTTTATGTGAAATTCCTTCTTTACAAGGACAGAAAGTCAAATGGATAAAGATCAAATGATTAATACACACACACACCCACCCACACACTTCACTGAAAATGAATTGCCAACCAATCAAGACTGGTGTTTAATATATAAAACTGTATAAGGACCGTGAAACTTCACTAAATCCACTGAAGAGAGCATCACCTGCCGAAACATTAGAAGAAAACAAATTTCGTCTGTAAATAAAGCTATTAAAGTCTGTATAAATTCAAGCAATGTGGCAACACTTTTATTTATTATTGTTTAAGGAAAAAAGTGAAATAAAGAACAGTTTCGTGGCCAATCGAGAAAGCTCATCGTCCAAAGTTGTTTTCTTTTTAAATGGAAGTGGTGGAGTCTTGTCTGTGGTATAATATGGATTGTATTAAAAGACTTCAGGGCTCATTCATTCATTATTTATTCATTCATTATCTCCCGCTTTATCCTCTTATTAGGGTCGCGGTGGGGTTCCCCATGCCCATCCAAGGGAGAATGTCGCGGGCGCTGGGCAGATACACCCAGGACAGGGCGCCAATCCATCTCTGGGCACACACTCACTCACACAAACACTCTATATGGGGCAATTTTTAGAATTCAATTGACTTGATCCATGTTTTTGGACTGTGGGAGGAAACCGGAGGAAACCCACACGGACACGGGGAGAACATGGAAACTCCACCCAGATGGGGATTCGAACTGGGAATCCATAGCGCTGAGAGGCGAACGTGCTAACCACTAAGCCACCATGCCGCCTTCATTCATTATGTTCCGATTAATTCTCTAGTGGGGGGGGGGGGATTCCCCATGCCCATCCAAGGGAGAACGTTTCAGTTGCTGGGCAAATACCCAGGACCATTCTATCGCTTGAAACACTCACACACACAACGCACTATAATTTAAAACATTTCATTTACCCTGAATCTATGTTTTTGGACTGTGGGAGGAAACCAGAGAACTCTGAGGAAACCCACGACACAAATTCAATGTTCATATTAATTAATAGTTAATTCCTAAGTAAGCTAGAATTAAGTGACTAGATAACAAATCTACATTTGACTAAGGTTTCTCTGTATTATTTAAATGTAGTACTTTGTTCAACTAATCAAAAACAATCTGTATTGTTTCACTCAACATTAGTGTCTTCAAACATTGGATAAGCAACTGTAATTTAAAAGACATGTATGTGTATATTTGTACTATCACCAAACCAAAACATGAAACTAAAACTAGAAACTAAAATGCAACTTGTTCTTTATGGGACTCCTAGAAACAGCAATGCAATGTCTAGACCATAGTTAGACCATAAATTTAGTGAACAAAAAGGAAACAGATCAAAAAGCAGATAAACAGTTGAATGTCAGTGTGGATGAATGGACAGCTATGAAAATGAATGAGACATGAATCTATAGACCGATGATGGAAGATAAGATAAATGACTAAGCAGAGAAATGTATCACTTGGCGGAAATAAATTATTTGGTTAATACATTTCAAGATTTAAGTTTTGAGGAAGATGTGATTGTTGGCATCAGTATTTTAGTTATACTTTAAGTTATGTTTTCAGTGTTGAACCTATTTCTAATTTATAAAAAAAAAAGTGGAACGTTTTTACTCCGAGGTCACGTTACCTTTTCTTTGACTATACTTTTAAATCATTTTGTAATTAAAGTTCCTAAATGTTGCAGTTTTGCAAGTGAAATGTGACGGTTCATGCTGTATGTAAGACTAAAACTGCTTAATAGTCAGTGCATCGTATGTTTTATATAGAATAGAAGATTTGGTCTGTAGGCAGGATGAGGAAATACACATTCTGTCATCGAAGCTCCTGCAGAATAAAGCCTGCCTTTTTTTTCTTCTGAATTACATGTGCAAAATGATAAAATGATAGCAGTGTGTTTATTAGATTCGGGCGGCACTGTGGCTTAGTGGTTAGCACGTTCGCCTCTCAGCACTAGGGATTCCCGGTTTGAATCCCAATCTGGGTGGAGTTTCCATGTTCTCGCCATGTCTGCGTGGGTTTCCTCCCACACTCCAAAAAAACATGGATCAAGGTCAACTGAATTCTCCAAATTGCCCCATATAGAGTGTGTTTGTGTGTGTGTGAGTGTGTGCCAAGTGATAGATTGGCGCCCTGTCCTGGGTGTATCTGCCCAGCGCTCTGAAATGTTCTCCCCTGTATGGGCATGGGGAACCCCCCGCAACCCTAGTAAAGGATAAAGTGGAAGATGATTGATGGATGGTCTGGAACAAACTATTTTGCTCACTCTTTGCTCCACGTTTTATATATATATATATATATAATTGGAACCTGTTTCTTCACAGAATATATGAACTCCACACTGTTACTAATTTGAACATGCCCCTTTGGTTAAGTGGCTACATGGATGCAGCTTTTTCGGAGCAGTCATAGACTTGTGGTTAAGAAACCAGCCTTGTGACCTGAAGGTCCTTGGTTTAATTCCCAGTCACACCAAGTACTATGGCTGAACTGCAAATTTCTCTGTCTATGCACAGTTGATTTTCACATGTTGACCTTTTCAGTTAATTACATGATGGTAGACTGCTTTTAATTTGCAGACAACCTTTTAATGCAGTGACACTTGATGATCGCAAAAGTCTTTGCAAAACAGCAATATAAGCCTTAAAATGATTGGTACCTTCTCATATATAATAATTATCCAAACGTGCACACTGAAGCACCATGCGATTTTAAGTGACACTGATTTTTCAGAGTACTCCTAAGCCAATGTGGCTATGTCTATTAAAGTATCTTCACGGGTTCTCACATATACAGCATAGTCTGAAGGTTTCATGGGTTGCTTCCTTGGCAATCTTCTGTTGAGAAAAAATTTGAGTCAATTCAAACACAGTGATAAACCATGACCCTTATTTGCCTTGGTAAAAACTAGGGGTGTCTTCAACTAAGGATTTTCATAGTCGAATCTGATTCGTCAGATTTTCCTTATAGTCGACTAAAATTTCACCACAAGATGGCGCTATAAGCGTGGTTTTTAAAAAAGATTTTTTTTTTTATATTTTACTTGTTTTTTTAGAGCACCGTAAATAGATTAAAGTGCACACATCATTTAAAAAAAATATTAACAGAAATCAGGATGATTTTATTTGACAAAAGGCTATATATATATATATATATAACGAAAACAAAGACGTTTCATGTAAAAACTAATGCTTAGCAGCAGCCATGGGCACCCCCATGTGGTCAAAATGGTACATTCGACTATGAGGTTCATAGTCGACTACGGTTCTCCGAGTCGAATCAGCGAATATTGCAGCTCACCCCTAGTAAAAACATTACATTACATTTACATTTAGTCATTTAGCAGACGCTTTTATCCAAAGCGACTTACAAATTAGAACATTACAAGGGAGAAGTTATGCAGAAAACCAACTACACTGTAAATACATCAAACCTGATTGTTATTTGATGCTGCGCCCCCCCCCCCCTTTTTTTTAATAACAGGTATTTGTTAAAGAGATGCGTCTTCAGTAGTTTCTTAAAACTGCTTAGTGATTCCGCCTTATGGACAGAGTTGGGAAGATCGTTCCACCTTTTCGCATTGGTGAACACCACGGAGTGAGAATTAGCTCCTCGTGGAGGTGGAATCGCCAGGCGGCAATCATCACTGGAGCGAAGTGAATGAATCGGAGTGTATTTTGAAAAGATAGACTGAAGGTAGGAGGGGAAGATCCAGAAATGGTTCTGTAGGCCAGAGTCAGTGACTTGCACTGAATGCGAGCAGCTACAGGGAGCCAATGGAGGGAAATGAGTAATGGAGTGACATGAGTTCGCTTGGGCTGGTTAAACACAAGTCGGGCTGCAGAGTTTTGAATTAGTTGAAGAGGTCTGATTGTGGAAGCTGGGATACCGGCAAGTAGCGCATTACAATAATCAAGACGGGATAGGACTAGGGCTTGAACAAGCAGTTGGATAGCATGTTCAGTCAAAAAGGGTCTGATCTTCTTTATGTTGTAAAGAAGGAATCTGTAGGAACGGGCGGTTTTGATAACATGATCAGAGAGTTTAAGGTGGGAGTCTATTGTGAAACCAAGGTTCCGGACCGAATCGGTTGGGGAGATTGTGGAGCCGTCAATTTGGAAGGTCAGGTCGTGATTGATTGAAGGTTTAGCTGGGATAATGAGAAGCTCTGTTTTTTCTAAATTTAATTTGAGATGACGGGCCTTCATCCAAACAGATATATCGGTGAGGCAGGCAGATTTACAGAAATACTAAATTTCTGCTCAGTTGTGACCTTTTACCAGTAATACTTATAGGTTTTAACTCGTTTACTATATATCTAATCAGTATTATTTTGCCTCAGTCCAATTATTCTGAATATTACCAGTTTCTAAATATATTTTTGTTTAACAAACAGAATTATGTTTACCAATAAAATGATTGTTAAAAGTTTGAGTTATTTAACAACTTTTTAATTCATCTTTAAAACTAATACTGATTTCTAGGTAGGGTGGACAAGGTCCTTTTTGTGTGGCATTTGCCTGTTCCCCTAGTTCATGCATGTTTTTTTTTTATTACACTGTTTCAAAGCTTTCTATTGGTGTGCTTTTATTTTTGTGTGCCTGTTGTGTGATGGACTGGTAACCTGATAAGGCAGATGTGTCAAATTCAATTGCACTGGGGGCCAAAACTCAAAGAACATTTTAGGTTGTGGGCCGAACAGGTAAATATTTATTAAACGCACTAAAAGTACATTTTTATTGCACGTGCTGCTCACCATAGAGACGGTTGAATTAATTTGGAACTCTCTAGGTGGTTTAATAAGAGACCGACTATTAAATCTTATAGAGACAGTCTTAATGTCAACTCTAGTTGGCATTAGGAATGAAGATTCTAACAGCTGCTTCAGTAAAAAACACGGTCAGTTTTATCTGTTTACTTTAAATAATAAAAAAGTAAACATGAGGATTACAATATATTAAATATTTTCCTCATAATCTCCCTGTATTAGAGTATATGGACATCATAAAACAGTAAGCCATAAAATCCCAAAATTTGACAATTGCTGAATATGTTGTAACACTTCTGATGGGAAAAGAACTCTGTGGTTGGTTACTCATTCATTCATTCATTCATTCATTCATTATCTCCCATTTTATCCTCTATTAAGGTCGTGGTGGGGTTCCCCATGCCCATCCAGGGGAGAACATCTCGGGCGCTGGGCAGATAGACCCAGGACAGGGCGCCAATCCATCGCTAGGCACACACTCACTCACACAGACACACTCTATATGGGGCAATTTTGAGAATTCAATTGACTTGATCCATGTTTTTGGATTGTGGGAGGAAACCGGAGAACTCGGAGGAAACCCACGCAGACACGGGGAGCACATGGAAACTCCACCCAGATGGGGATTCGAACCGGGAATCCCTAGCACTGAGAGGCAAACGTGCTAGTGGTTGGTTACTGCCTGGCAAAAACAAATGCACACTTTTGTGCATTAGGAAGTTAATGTTAGGCTTGCAATGTAAGAAATTTGTAAAAGTTAGGAGTACAAAGGGTTTCAAAATGAGCATAGATGAAAAATAATCCATGAGTCACCACTTGGCATATTACGATGGTGCAGGAAACGGAGCCAAAACTACAATTCCTCACACTACCTCTTGAAATAGAAGCGCAATATGTCACATAACAGATTGTAGAAAATGTAATTGAATGAATGAAGTCATTTCTGGGTAGTCAGTAGCTGATGGACAAATGTTTGTATTAATGCATGTTTAGATTCATAGATACATCACTGAATGCATTTAGTAAATGTAGAGATGATTTAAAGGCTAAATTAAATGGGTGTTTATCGATAAAGACAGAATAAATGAATAAATTGAAGTGTGTGATGATGATGCAACACTTGAAGGAAATGGCGACATTTAGACTGTTATCTGCATGCCCATCATGGTGTCTCTGTTCACTGTCTGCTTCTTCTGGCTGACTGACAGTTGAATAGAGACTGACTCCAGGTTCTGGTGTCTGGTTTCTGTGACCATGAGTGAGCAATCTGATATCCTGCTTTACCGAGTTCTCATTCTGACAAACCAAACATAGAGCTACAGCCCAAACCACCCCCTAGCCACTACAGAAGTGCACTATGTATCTATAATCAGGCATTCCAGAACTAAAGAACAATTTTTGCCCCTGCTATGAAATAAAAAACAAAAAGAATCAATGCACAAAATGCTAACACATGTGGATGTTACCTTTCCTGAAATATAATAATATATAATAATATTTAAATTCAAAATAAATCTTGAACACACCCTTTCAATAAACATACAATAAACAATTAAGATAATCACACAGCAAGCATTTGAAACAGAGCTGAGAGATTTGTTGATTTTGGCTGTTTTACTGCGGTATTTTAATATGATTAATTTATTCATTCATTAGGGTCATGGGGAGGATGTTTCGGGCACTGAGCAGATACAACCAAGGCAGGGAATTATATGTGTGTGTGGTACAAAATAAATGATTATATAAACAAATGCATCTGTATTCTACTGTGGTTTGATTATTGTCTTTTGTTAAACAGTTGTATAAAGCAAAACCTCATGGTCATGTTTTATGGCAAATTACATCCTTACCTTATGCTCAGACCAAATCCCACCTGTTACGTTATTTACAGTAACGCACTGCTGCTCATGTTTTATTGATTCAGTAAATAATAGTCAACGGGAGTTTTGTATAATGATGTGAGCAACCCACAATTCATTTTCTTATTTTATAAACAACTTATATACTTTTACCAACTGAACTGAACAAAATAAGATGAATGAATTTCATATTGGGTTAGCACGTTCGCCTCTCAGCACTAGGGATTCCCGGTTCGAATACACATCTGAGTGGAGTTTCCATGTTCTCCCTGTGTCCGCGTGGGTTTCCTCCAGGTCCTCTGGTTTCCTCCCATAGTCCAAAAACATGGATCAAGTCAATTGAGTTCTCCAAATTGCCCCACAACCCCCCCCCCCCCCCCCCCCCCCCCCCCCCCCCCGCGACCCTAATATACGATAAAGTGGAAGATAATCGATAGTCGATGAATTTCATATTGGCCACCATATCATGTATTAGAAATTTACAAGAATATATTCATCTTCCACTTAATTCTCTACTAGGGTTGTGTGGGGAGAAAGGTTCTGGCATTAGGCACACTCAATCACACAAACACACACTATATAGGGGCAATTTAGAGCATTCATTCATTATCTTCCGCTTTATCCTATATTAGGGTCAACAATTTGGAGGATTCCCCAACCAGGGGAGAACGTTTCGGGCGCTGGGCAGATACACCCAGGACAGGGCGCCAATCACTGGGCACACACTCACACACATATACACACTCTATATGGGGCAATTTGGAGAACTCAATTGACTTGATCCATGTTTTTGGACTATGGGAGGAAACTGGAGAACCTGGAGGAAACCCAAGCGAACACGGGGAGAACATGGAAACTCCACCCAGATTGGGATTCGAACCAGGAATCCCTAGTGCTGAGAGGTGAATGTGCTAACCACTAAGCCACCGTGCCGCCCTTTAGAGCATTCAATTTACCTTAAATCCATGTTTTTGGACTGTGGGAGAAAACCGGAGAAAACCCACGCCGACACAGGGAGAACATGGAATTCGAACATGGAATCCCCAAAGCTGAGAGGTAAACGTGCTAACCACTAAGTTCAAGTTCAAGTTCATAATGCTTTTTACAACAGTACATTGTCACAAAGCAGCTTTACAGAATGAAAAGCCTTTAAACCCACTAAGACACCGTGCCGCCCACAAGACCATATATATAGTATAAAATATTTTAAATATTTGACTATATTGTTCACCAATTCTTTAATGACTCAATATGTTGCAGCTGATTTAAAAAAAAAAAATTTTAGCATTCTCTTTTTTAAACACTACATTATTTCTCCCACATGATAAATGAACAATTTATTCACTTTCTTGAAACCAATACTTTAGTGGACTGAGAGTCTTTTTAGGATATACAGATATACCATGATTATTTATTATTGCACATCTGTCCAACATATAGGATATAATAAGTTGTATGCATGCTACGATGCTACATCCTAGTCATTCATATGATCGATGTGCTTATATTCTATACTACACAGGGTATAAAGTACCTTGCTTAGTCCAACCTCGCTTTGTCCAATTTAGAACTTACAGAGGCTCAACTTTAGTTGAATACTCAACTCATTTGTGCAGTATATTCACAGTTCGTCATTTAGCATATGCTTTTATCTAAACTGTCTTAGATTCTCAGATGAGAGAACAACACATCATGTAGAATGAAAACTTATGCACTGTAAATAATACATTGTATGGACAAATTAATACACTGTACTTATTTATTACAAACTCAAATTAAAGTAAGATGCAAAATCTTGCATTGCACCACATACAGTTTGTGCTACACATAGGATATAAAAAGTTGTATGCATGCTATGCTAAGTCTGAAATTTTAGTGGTAGAGTACCATGTTCAGTCCATGACTCTATTAAGTATAAAATAGTACAATTTGTGTACTTTAAATAACTTATTTGGCTTTATTATTTTATTATCCCAATACATTATTTATATGAAGTTGTTGGTAAAATTGCCTTATACAGAGTATGCAATAATAGAATGTGCACCTTGTCTTGCCCGCACTGTGACTGTTACTCAGTTATAGTATTTCACTCAATTTTTAAAATATAGAATAGACTATATCATAATATCTATGGTCCCTGCATGTTAAACAGTGCCTTAGCTGTTATAAACTTTATTTTTAAACATTATTCATGCACTGTTAATATTTCAGTTCAGATATTCTAATAAGATTTGATTTGAGAATTTGGGCTTCTGTAGTCTTTGGAATCTGGACTAGACTGGTTATAGCACATGTACATTAATGAATGGTTTGGGACACAGCCGTTACATCACAACAGAGTAATAGGAAACTGCTGTCTCAGTTGAATTGTGTTTGACTGGTGGTATGTTGGTTTGTGTACTGTTTTTCCCCACACTTCTTTTAATGGTGAACGGGATTATGAGCTGTACACTTTTAGCTGTGTGCATTGCATTGTTCTGGATGGAGGGTGAGTGTAATGCAGTTTCTCTGGTCCGTTTTAATGCACTAGGTGAAACAGGTGTGTGTTTTAGGAAAGACGATATGGTACAGTATTTCAATATTGCAATAGATCATTTTGTATGGTGCATCATTGCCAAATGAGAATTTTACAACTGATTACTGCACTTAATTAATCAAGTCTCATCAGAAAATAAGCAAAACCTTGAAAATTAATAACCCAACCCAATTTATTCATTTTGTCTTGTTATACAACCTGTCTAGCAGAAAAAGTTCAAATGTTTGTTGCTGTTTTTGGTTAGATAATTGAAATGTCATTTATTTGTATAAGGTTCTGACTAAATAATGACACATATGTGAAGTCTAATTGTTTGTTACTTTGACTTACTGTCTAATTAAAGTGAGAAAAACTGAGAACAGAAAGAATACTCATTTACACACATACATGTACAGTATATATTAAGTTTTGTTATATATTTAAACTTACAATGGGTTTGTACACTTTAAGCAACACTTTTTATGGCTTTTACCAAGATATACTTGTATTGTCTGTAAAATAACACATTTGAACTCAAAGTATTTTTCCCAGAATATTTACATGAATGATAACATGTATATAGTCATACATTATATCACATTATACTAAAAACAGTTACATTGCATCACCTTTACACTCATCATAGTCTTATATGTATTACAATCCCATTTCCAGAACAAGTTGGAGATTTTAATCACATGGTCTTGTGTGTGTGTGTGTGTGTGTGTGTGTGTGTGTGTGTGTGTGTGTGTGTGTGTGTGTGTGTGTGTGTGTGTGTGTGTGTGTGTGTGTGTTTGTGTGTGGTATTTTAGCTCATGCAGCAGAAGGCCGTTATGCACAGCAGCTGTTAAATGATCTGATGGAGAATTATTCCAGTGCCCTCCGTCCAGTAGAGGACACAGACAAAACTTTAAATGTGACGTTGCAGGTTACGCTTTCTCAGATTAAAGATATGGTGAGTACTTGTAGGTGATGTTTTGATATGCAAAAAGGGCATCGTCACTGGCTTAAAATATGACCAATTAGACTACATTTACTAACCTATGCGCTCTATCGATTTTTATGCATTTTTCCAATGTTTTTGTCAGTACATGTGCCTTCAGCAATTATCATCTATATATGTATATATAAACAGATAATATTAATTTTAAACCGGAATACATGTATATAGATATAGAGAGATAATGAGTCAGTGTTAATCAATTCCAGGATCTGTTTTTTCTGTGATTATTTGTGTGTGTGTGTGTGTGTGTGTGTGTGTGTGTGTGTGTGTGTGTGTGTGTGTGTGTGTGTGTGTGTGTGTGTGTGTGTGTGTGTGTGTGTGTGTGTTTGTGTGTGTGGATCAGTCGGTTTGTCTGAGTGTGAGAATGCAGTCATCTGGTTTCGTTTACCCACTGACCTTACTATCATGAAATCTATCTATTGTAACAAGGCATTTAATTGATTGTGCATGTGTGCACAGGATGAGCGGAACCAAGTATTAATAGCGTATTTGTGGATAAGACAGACATGGTACGATGCATATCTAAAGTGGAATAAAGAAGAATATGATGGCCTAGAGGTTGTACGCATTCCTAGCAGCCTGGTGTGGAGACCTGATGTAGTACTGTACAACAAGTAATACACACAAACACCCCAATGTAGCATATTCCCAAACACACTTTATGTTTTACTATTAATAGTGGAAATATTTTATGTGACTAAATGTAAATGGGGCGGCACGGTGGCTTAGTGGTTAGCACGTTCGCCTCTTAGCACTAGGGATTCCCGGTTCGAATCCCCATCTGGGTGGAGTTTCCATGTTCTCCCCGTGTCTGTGTGGGTTTCCTCCGGGTTCTCCGGTTTCCTCCCACAGTTCAAAAACATGGATCAAGTCAATTGAGTTCTCCAAATTCCCCCATATGTGTGTTTGTATGCGTGTCTGTGTGAGTGAGTGTGTGCCCAGCAATGGATTGGCACCCTGTCCTGGATGTATCTGCCCAGCTCCCAAAACATTCTCCCCTGGATGGGCATGGGGAACCCCCCGCGACCCTAATATAGGATAAAGAGGAAGATAATGGATGGATGGATGGATGGATAAAAAACCAGAATGAATAATGATTTGAGGTTAAGTTTGAGGATAATCAGGTTTGATTCTCCTTAACTACTGATGTGTTTTTCTCTCATTTGTAAGGTGCTTTGGAATATGTATATGCTAAATGACTAAATGTAGATGTATGTTTGCTGTGCTTGAGACTATATTACTATCCTCCAATTATATATTATGAAGCAGACACACAAACAGATACAAACACATTCACGCCCACCCATGTTTCCACCTAGGGGCAATTTAATATCTTGCATATGTTTGAGACGTGGATGGAAAGCAAAACCTAATTTGGTAAAAATGTATATTGAATATAAAACACACATTTAAAGTGTTTAGGGTAGAAAAGGAAATGCAAAAGACTGCACCGGTAGCAGATTTTTAAATATGTAAAAAAAAAGATCTGGGAGTAGGTTTTCCGACGTAGGACAATATGTATTCATACAAAATAAATTATTTTTTAAATTACATACATACATTATAACATACATTATTTCCATTGAGTTTTTTTCTCTACAAAATGACAGTGATTTAACTGTGTCCACAAGCATTTGGGTAACTGTCCTGTGTATGTGAATTCAGGGCCGACGACGATCTTCCCAGTCCTATGGACACTAATGTTGTTCTGCGTTACACTGGTGAGATCACTTGGGATGCTCCAGCTATCACTAAAAGCTCGTGTGTGGTGGACGTGTCCTATTTCCCTTTCGACAGCCAGCAGTGTAACCTCACCTTCGGCTCCTGGACCTATAATGGCAACCAGGTACACACAAAAGCACAAAAACACATGCTTATCAGAGCTACATGCTGTTAAAGCCTAGGTTTATTCTACTCTTCTTATATGACAACAGGTGGACATCACCATGGGAATGGCTAGTGGTGATCTCTCAGACCTGGTGGAGAATGTAGAGTGGGAATGTGATGGCATGCCAGCCACCAAGAACGTGATCATGTATGGCTGCTGCTCGGACCCTTACCCTGACATTACATACACACTCTTGCTGCGCCGTCGCTCCTCGTTCTACGTTTTCAACCTGCTGCTGCCCTGCTTCCTTATTTCATTCCTGGCACCACTCGGTTTCTTTCTCCCCGCCGACTCGGGTGAGAAAGTCTCTCTGGGTGTCACTGTGCTGCTGGCACTTACTGTCTTCCAGCTGGTGGTTGCTGAGAGCATGCCACCCTCTGAGAGTGTACCACTTATAGGTGAGCCATTGTTAACAACTAAGTTTTAATTGGGAATTTATTGGGAAAAATCGACCTAAGGGTTGTTTAAATCAAAGAGAGAACTGGAATAATGAATGAATATAACTTACTAAAAGTATAAATTCCATGTCCAGGGTCCATGTACACACTTTCATGTAAGAAACAAACACACACATGCTGTAGCATGTAACTCATACAGAGAGCCCATATGGATATGTTACCTTAGTAGCACGATGTTTTTTTTAAACATTGCTGTATAAGGGTTTAATGTTTATACACATTCATTTCCATCCAAGGTCTTGGCCATAAAGCTTTTGTTAGAACATTGTTTTGAACTGGGCAGCACGGTGGCTTAGTGGTTAGCATGTTCGCCTCTCAGCACTAGGGATTCCCGGTTCGAATCCCCATCTGGGTGGAGTTTCCATGTTCTCCCCGTGTCTGCGTGGGTTTCCTCTGGGTTCTCCGGGTTCCTCCCACAGTCCAAAAACATGGATCAAGTCAATTGAGTTCTCCAAATTGCCCCATATAGAGTGTGTGTGCGTGTCTGTGTGAGTGAGTGTGTGCCCAGCGATAGATTGGCGCCCTGTCCTGGGTGTATCTGCCCAGCGCCTGAAACGTTCTCCCCTGGATGGGCATAGGGAACCCCACCGCGACCCTAATATAGGATAAAGCGGAAGATAATGAATGAATGAATGGTTTTGAACTGACTGACATGTCTCTCACGAAGTTTGATACAAAGTGGTGTTGTTTTTAAGTTAAAAAAACAGATTTATATTTGTCATTTTTGGCTGTTAATTACTATGTTTTTGGAATAAAAATAAATTACATATTTTTAATGTGGCTTTGTTATTTTTAAGTGCTACAACTTTTATGAAAATTCGATTTATGGTTGGAATGATCTGTGAAAAGGCTAAGGATGGTATGTGATGATTAATGTGATGATGTTGATTTCAACATTTAAAAATTGTGATTGGCTGATTGATTTAAATCTAAAAGGCAAATGGGGAAGCATCAATGCTCCAAATACCTGGTATGCCCAGATATAGCAAAATTTATGACCTGGATTGGGTTACACACATAAAGGAAAATGTTCCAGACTCCTTTTGTACACATGAGCTCATTGTTGGCTGCAACTGATCTACATGGATTGCTCTGACATCATTAAGATTCATGCTAGATATCTCTGAATGAATGCATTTCCTCTGTGTGATTTGGGTTCTATCATTAATTAATTTCATAATCAATAATGTTTTATTGAAATAATGTTTTAACCGAAACGTTCTCCCCAGGATGGGCATGGGGATAAAGCGAAAGATAATGGATGGATGGATGGAATAATGTTTGATTCAATACAAGAGATTTTGTCATTTTTTGTAATATACTTAAGTTGACTGTCACTCTAGAGGAGGAACATTACAAATAAGTAATGAATAAATGTATATTTTTGTTACAGGTAAATACTACATTGCAACAATGACAATGATCACTGCCTCTACCTCTCTTACTATCTTTATCATGAATATTCACTTCTGTGGATTTGAAGCTAAACCTGTTCCTCACTGGGCCAAGGTTCTCATAATCGGCTACATGAGCAGGATCTTCTTTGTCTACGAGGTTGGAGAGAGCTGCACCTCATCACTAGGACAGAGTGAAGACATGGATGAGCATCGCATGCAGAAGCTTCAGCATAAAACCTTAAAGCTAAAGCAGCAGGTGCACAGAGTTCCAGCCCCGTGCTGTCCTGAAGAGGAAAAGCTCGCTTCTCCAGCTGTCCTTTTAGACAATTGCATTTTTTGTAGTTCTCACGTTGGGCTGTTAGGGGGTGATCCAAGGCTCGCAAAAAATGTGGAGTACATTGCAAACTATTTTCGTGAACAAAAGTCAACCTGCCTGAAAGTAGCTGAATGGAAAAAGGTGGCCAAAGTGATGGACAGATTTTTTATGTGGATTTTCTTTGTTATGGTCTTTCTCATGAGCATACTTATCATTGGCAAGTCACCATGACAATAATGGCATTTATGAGATGCTTTAAGAGTTGTACAAAATTTATATAAGTAATATGTAATATGACTTTTTATGAACAAATTGTATTTTTGACGGACGGCACGGTGGCTTAGTGGTTAGCACGTTCGCCTCTCAGCACTAGGGATTCCCGGTTCGAATCCCCATCTGGGTGGAGTTTCCATGTTCTCCCCGTGTCTGCGTGGGTTTCCTCCGGGTTCTCAGGTTTCCTCCCACAGTCCAAAAACATGGATGAAGTCAATTGAATTCTCCAAATTGCCCCATATAGAGTGTGTCTGTGTGAGTGAGTGTGTGCCCAGCGATGGATTGGCGCCCTGTCCTGGGTGTATCTGCCCAGCGCCCGAGACATTCTCCCCTGGATGGGCATGGGGAACCCCACCGCGACCCTAATAGAGGATAAAGCGGGAGATAATGAATGAATGAATGTATTTTTGACAAGTTTAAACTGATTTAAAACTCAACAAGGTCCAGAATTCAGCTAACAGGACAGAGTGATGTTGTGTGAAGTTTGCATCATTTATTGTTTATGTCCCATAGACCCACAGACCAAAGACATATAGTTTATAAGAACTAATGATACCAAATTGTCTCAATGTGCAAAAATTCAGTTTATCTGTAAGTGAATGTGCTTGAGTGGCTGGCCTGTTATGGTACTAGGGTCACAGGGGTTGTGGGGGAGTTCCCCATGCCTATCCAGAGGGGTTCCCCTGTGCCCTGGAGAACATTCTGGGTGCTGGACAGACACACTCATTATATAGGGGCAATTGAGCAGTCAATTTACCCTGAATCCATGTTTTTGACTGTGGGAGGAAAACGGAGAATGTTCATATAAATGATATTCAATATATCATATATATATATATATATATATATGGTATATACATACATATATATATATATATATATATATATATATATATATATATATATATATATATATGGTATTCTGCATAAATGGCTTATTTCTAATTAGTTTGCTGTTTATTGCATGTCCACACTTCTGTGTTCTTTCAGTTGCGTGTTTTATTTATAAATTTATGTTCCTGTTATTAAAGGTTCCTCTACACCTGTACAGCTGCCATTCTACTACTTTGTATTTGTACTGCCAATAAGAGGCAGATAGAAATCTAAATCCAAATAGACAAACAGAGCTTTCTCACGTCTCTCTGGGAGTATCGATCACAGAGTTTTCCCTTTGACAGTTCCAGGAGCCTTGCCCACTCCTTGTTACAGTATATCACTGTACTGATTGTGGTGCAGGTCCAGGGCTCACTGATTGGAGAAAGATATTATTTTATTTTTCACTCTTGCTGGGACAGGCCTTATACTGGGCTGAAGGCCATCATCTCTGAATTTTGATGACAATGTATAAAGGTGATGCATATTAACATAATATGCATTATGTATGCCTGCAAATAAAGAACAACCTGAACTGTTCTATCAAGCATAAGTGAATTCATTCATTTATTATCTTCTAATTGATCCTTTAGTAATGTGCCAAAAGGGTTCTCCATGCCCAACCAGGGGAGAATGTTTCGGGCACAGGGCAAATACACCCAGGACATGATGTCAATCTATCGCTGGGCACACTCACTCGCACAGACAAACTATATGAGGCAATTTAGAGCATGTGTGTAATACTATATATATTAAGATACAAATACTGAATTGTTAATTAAAGATTAGCAGGCAGTGAAAAGTTACATAAAAACATAAATTATTTAGACTAATTAAGAAGTACTTAAATAAAGCACAAGATGACCTGATTCAAAAAAAAATTTTTTTGGCTATTATTAATAGGTTAAATTTAAATGCTATAGGTTGATATAAAGTCTTGCTGGGAAAAAACTTTTGAAAAATTCATCAATTGGGGGTCCATCAAAATTCCGTATTGCATCTAATCCACACATACAAATCCCAGAATGAGGCTGATGCAATTCAGTTTAGGATTTAAACCTTCAGGATTCAAGAGTCATGATCCTAGAATGCAAATAAGGAGATAATATTTTTATAACCTGTAAAATGGTTTATAATTTTTTTTTTTGATTCCACAATGAATTTGTAGTGCACCTAATTAACTTGGTAATTCTAAATGAGTTTAAGGATTGTTAAATGCATCTAATTGGATTAGGATGTAAATCTGGACCATTTTAAATCAATTACATTTCCTTAGCTCCCTGTATTATGTTTTTTTGACAGTGCACCCAATGTGTTTATTCATGCATTCATTCTTTATCTTCCGCTTAATCCTCTACTTTCAGGGGGTTCCCTATGCCCATCCAGGGGAGAAAGTTTTAGGCGCTGATCACCCACACCCAGGACAGCGTGTTATTCTATATTGTGGGGCATACTCACTCACACAAACACACTCTATACAGGGCAATTTAGAGCATTCACTTCACCTTGAATCCATGTCTTTAAACCGTGGGAGGAAACCGGAGAACCCAGAGGAAACCCATGCAGACATGGGGAGAACATGGAAACTCTACCCAGATTCGAACCGGAATCCCCAATGCTGAGAGGCGTACGTGGTATCCACTAAGCCGCCATGCCACAACCCCAATGTGTTTATAAAGTTTTTAAATTTAACTTTATATACAAATAGACTTAAGTGGTAGATATTTTAGCATTCTAGAACGCAACCAATACATGATATGTTCAAGATTTTAGTGCAAATCATTGGCTGACGTCTATATTATTATCTACCGTTTAATACACAATAGCCATGTTTAATTGGCGGTCTTGTTCATCAAACCATAAAAAATATAAAAACAATCAAATAAAAATATTATCAAAAATGGTGTACAAGAAACCTTCATCAGTTTTGCTTGGTACTGTCTGATTATTTTTGCAATAGCGTTAACGTTCCACTAGATGGCAGCATCCTGTAACAGTTATAAGTTTCAGGTCCTAAGTAAACCTTCTAGAAGTGAAGGTGGAGTACTGTGGATTGATGTCTTGTTTTAATTATTACTCCTGCATTGTCTTTCCAGGATTCTTTTCGTGTTCTGACTCCCAACAGTATTTTTTTGTTTTGCTTGTTAACATATCGAGAGATATTTCTCACTTATTTAACATATTGTACCCATAATAAAACAAGCTAATTCCAAGAGTTTCAATCATGTTATAAAAATAGTATTGGATCTCGAAACTTGGAGTGTCAGTGTGCATTTGAGCAAGGCTTGGGATTAGTAAAATAAATCACAGAGTGTAAAAGGATTTAACTGCCTTCTGCAAAACGGTAGAGGGAATCTTCAATTCGGAGTGTTTCTGGTTGTTGAATCAGCAGCTCAGGATGAAAAGCCATTTTCGAGTAAGTGACTCACAGAATGTTAGGCACTGCTCCATCTAAATACTGCTTACGGCTGCAATTACTGACTCCTTTATTTCATCTATCAGACCAGATTTACACTTAGCCAGCCAATGAATCCTGTCATTGCACAATGGCTGGGTCACATCTGCAGCTCACTGATAGGAGTCACACCTTGACTTAACTTATTTATGGGACATCAAAAGAGAACAGGTTAGTTATGATGAGAGAACCTGCGCTATTCCTCAGATTATATAAGGCTGTATTAGCTAGCAAATGAAAGGCTTCTCTGATCAGATATGGAACTGACTGTATGATTATTCATTATCTTCTGCTTAATTCTCTACTAGGATCATGGGGGGGTTTCCACATGCCCATCCAGAGGTGAACGTTTCAGTCACTGGGCAGATAAACCTAGGACAAGGCGCTAATCTATCCCTGGAAACGTCCTCACTCACACAGACACACACAAACACACACTATATGGGGAAATTTAAAGCATTCAATTTACGTTGAATGTATGTTTTTGGACTGTGGAAAATATGAAAACTCCTCTCTCAGATTGGGATTCAAATGTGGAATCCCTGCTTTAAGAGGTGAACGTGCCACCATGGCACCCTGTACTTTTTTCCATAGTGCCTAAAAACACCTACTATGCAAGGTATTTTTTCAGTTTATCAACATGCCTAATGCTTCTGCTGACACATTAGAGGTTCCGGCTGTTGTTCATTTACCCTGCATGAGCACTGTCCCTTAACTCTCCACAAACACTGCACCAAAGCAGTTTCCTATATTTAGGTGCCTTAGCTTTAGTTCATATGATTTGTGAGTTGAATTGCAATGCATCATTATAATCAATATCACCTCACCTATCACCTTCATCTAAAGCATGCATGGAGATCTTGCCTGGTACTGCACACGACCATGCTTGGAATTACAGTATGTTTCAATTAATGACTTTTTTTGTTTCCTTTTTTTCAGAAATACCCACACTGTTACACTGTAGTATTATCCAATCTGGCTTTTTTATTATTTTTTTTTTTTTTGTATGGTAAAATGTGTCTTGTTGGTTTAAACCAAAGACAAAGGCAAATCCAAAAAAACAGTATGCAGATTCTGTACAAAGAATGTGTCAAGTCTGATAGACATAATTTTGATATATATTTTTTACACACACACACACACACACACACACACACACACACACACACACACACACACACATATATATATATATATATATATATATATATATATATATATATATATATATATATATATATATATATATATATATATAAATATATATACAAAATGTCTGCAGTGAGAGGCATGAAACATTTAGAGTATAAAACCTGATCTGGGTGGAGTTTCCTCGTGTCTGCATGGGTTTCCTCCGGCTTCTCCGGTTTCCTCCCACAGTCCAAAAAACATGAATTCAAGCTAAATTCCCATCATTCATTCATTATCTTCCGCTTAATCCTCTACTAGGGTTGGGGGGGGGGGGGTTCCCCATGCCCATCCAGGGGAGAACGTTTTGGGCCCTTGGGAGACATGGGGAGAACATGGAAACTCCACCCAGATCAGCCCACAGTGCTGAGAGGCCAACGTGCTAACCACTAAGCCACCGTGATGCCCTCAAGGTAAAGGGAATGCTCTAAACTGCCCCATAAAGTGTGTCTCTGACCTTTGTGTGTGAGTATGGCGAGCGATAGATTGGCGCCCTGTCTTTTTTGCCCAGCACCCAAAACGTTCTCCTCTAGATGGGCATGAGGAACCCTTCCGCGACCCTAGTAAAGGATTAAGCGGAAGATAATGAATGAATGAATGAATGAATGAATGAATGAATGAATAATTTGTGTAACTTCAATGAGTTGTGCGTCTGTATTATGCAAAACTCTAAATAGAAACATGCTTTTGTCTAAATAGGGTTTTTAAAAATTCTTTGATAATACTTTGATCATTCGATAATGATTGTTTTAAAAATATATATATTTAAACAACTGCAAAAGACCTTTTTTACATTATGTTTACGGAGTTTAGAGGCTCCGCCCACTCCTTTTACAACGCGTTACCATAGTAACCAAATCTGTACTCTCAGTGAGCGCTGATTTTTTAGGACTTATTCAAAGAGGGTCAACCTAATGACGAGTTTAATTACGCATCGAAACAAACTGCAAAACAAATCATCACGAAGCCCGGACTGAAGTGGACTAACTGCATTAAAGTTCGCACAGCGCGCACGTAAAGGACAGATTTAGTTTAACTGCCCAGGTTTTAAAAACAAAACAAGCGTTAGCCTTAATATTAGCGAGTGACGTCAGGAGTAAGTTCTGCGGTCGGACCGTTCTCGCGGATCTCTGACTCTGTTCTGGTGAGTTCTAAAACCTTTCCAACTGATGCTGATGCGAGTCACACTGTTCTGTTAGATGTCATGTATTTTAGGTTTTTCCAGGAACGTTAACAGTTAAGACTCCTTGCTTGCACAAGTGAATAATAACCTTTTAAAGTTAATCTCAAAGACATAGCTTATTAATAGTTAAACTGATACTATTTGAACGTTTCAGGACAGTGTTCCTGTTTTTTTGTGTGTTGCATGCTTCATTGTATAAACTTTTATTAATTCATTTCCCCACGTCCATCCAGGGAACAACGTTTTGGGTGCTGGGCAGATACACCCAGGACAGGGCATTGGGAACAATGACTTACACAGACACAAACACATTCTATATGGGGCAATTTAGAGTATTCAATTTACCTTGAATCCATGTTCTTGAACTGCGGGAGGAAACCGGAGAACTCAGAGGAAATCCATAATTACACAGGGAGAACATGGAAATTTCTCCCAGATTGGGATTCAAACCTGGATTCCCAGCACTAAGAGGCAAACCTGCTAACCACTATATATATATATATATATATATATATATATATATATATATATATATATATATATATATATAGTCATTTTATATGTAAAATTGAAAGTGCAAGTACAATAACAAATAAAAGTTTTTACATGTCTTTTTATCTTGAGAAAGTGCCCCAGGTATTCTAAAATCTTAGTTTATATTTATTGCATATAATGTGTTCAAGATACTTGTGATGTTTACAACTTTTTAAAGAAATAAATTCCATTTGTTCATGGAAATGCAATTTGCTATTCATATTTTGATATTTATTTAAAATCTAAATAGCATATTTGTTCACTTACTGTAAAAATTGCTTACTGTAATATATATATATATATATATATATATATATATATATATATATATATATATATATATATATATATATATATATATATATATATATATATATATACTGTATAAGTGTGAATGTGAATTTGTGTGTTGATGGCTTAATAAGGCCAAGAATTAGACAACAAAGCAACAGAACAACTGAGAGTGACAAACCAGTAACACCAGAAAATCTGATGTGTGTATGTAATAGGTGACACACACACGCTTTAAATAATGTTAAATCCAATTATCAAATAAGTGACATTTTTAATAAGACCTAATAATATGCTGGACTTTTCACTATATTTAAATTTATTCATTCATTCATTATCTTCTGCTTTGTCCTATATTAGGGTCACGGGGGGGGTTCCCCATGCCCATCCAGGGGAGAACGTTTCGGGCGCTAGGCAGACACACCCAGGACAGGGCGCCAATCTTTCGCTGGGCATATTTAAATTAATTTTTATTTAATTATCTTTTTATCAAAACTTTGGCCATTTTACACAAAGCAGAATGACACACAGGGAGCCAGACAGGCTGCATTTGATACATTTGATGACCTGATACTCTTGTAACTTGAGAACTGTGATTATCTTAATTATTGTTATATTAGAAGACTATATTACAGTCTTGTAACCCTTTGGTCTTGCTGTTTTAATCCTTCTTGCCAACCTTTGGGCAAATAATACCAGCTAATCATAAAGTACTTTTATGTTTATACAATTAGTTTCTTAAAAAATGATTGCAACATGTTTTTAGCAATGTATCACTTTTATTCCCATATATTGTTTTGCATAATGTGTAACTAGTCGAATGACTCATACTTAAGCATTGTAGTCCCTTAAGTAACTCACTGTTATGTATCACTGGATGGTTGTGGCCAGTGTGACTGGGAATCATGTAACTAAATCCTCAAAATTTGACACTGGTAAAATATACTTATTATTGTAATTAAAGAGATTATGGGTAAATGTATTAAGGTTGTCAAATTTATATATAGAGGAAAGCACAGCTAGGATCTAAGCTGTTAAAATAACAAAATTGATGTTCAACCATGTGTTTAACAGCTCAAGTAAACTACATGGAATGAACAGCTCTATTACACCTTTACTCACAAAGTAATTTATTGGGCACATACTATTGTATTAGTGGGGGTGTTTTATAACCTCAAGTCCAGGGGTTCTTAAATTGCCTGACATACCTTTTCTGCCAGCAGGTCAGCTGTGGCAACACACTCTCAAAAATTTTTCAGATGCTCTTTAGCCATTATTTTAATATGTATAGTTTGAAGTTAAACAATTAAGTTGTGTAAATTAATTTATTTAATAGTTTTAGTGACTTATTATATTTTTTATTTGACTGCATTCTCCTGCCCACTTGAAGTGAATACGAATGAGGACCGGAGCATGATTTCACAGATGCATTAACAGGCATTATTTTTTTTATTATTTTAAATTTATTAAAACACATCCTGTTCCTGTGGCTCATGATTGTTCTATGCAGCTTATACAGAGTGCACACTTTCATCTGGCGGAGTCGTGTCAGGTGCATTAATTATCTCTAATCAAAGTTCAGCAGACAGCTCTGTTCTCTCCCACAGCGTCACTGTGTTTCTGCAATTACAAGTTATCTATCTATGATGCAGCGGCTGTTTATAATGCATTTCTGCATAATAAAATGTTTTTTATAGCCATAAAATAGTTATTGACAGTTGGAGATGTTGACAGAGCATTACTAAAGACCTAGGTTTAAAATACACAGCCTGCCACTGATTTTTCATGTACCTTGCCCAACACTGACAATGACAGTCATCCACCACACTTAAGGCATGGGTTCACAATCTAGGAATTACATATGGGGATGTTTGAGACAAATTACATTACAGGAGAAATTACTTTTTACAGAAATAATTACTTTTTGTTCGTCTCAATTTTTGTTACAGATATCTGAAACTAGCTGATAGCACTAAAATTAATTTATGTAAATTAGTCATTTCAAAGCTTTTGATAAGCATTTTTTAATGTCTAAAGTAAATTTTTTAGTTCAGTCTAAACTAATTTGTTAAAATTAGTTTTCAGCTTGAAATGTTTATGTGGTGCTATCTATAGTAAATGTAATAATCCATGATCCCTTGCCTTACATTACTTGAGTTTGCAAAATCTTGCCATTTTTGTTGACCATTATATAGAAAAGTCCAAACCAAAATGTCAAAGTTAAGGTCAAAAACAATTACTACATTACCTTAATATAAATGTCTTTATATCCAGACTAAAGTTCCTTTTTGTTTTTATTAGAATTCAAATATTGCAAAATTATATGTATATAAACTGTTTCATCATGAAGGAGCATCAAATATTCTGCAATGCAGAATAACGCATACACACCAAGTTTAAACGCTTATAATGATATAGACAGCTATGCAGACTATAAAGCAGACTATGCAGAATCTGTGAACAACCATAAATCAGGTTTTAAGGGTTTAGCCCATAACACAATGTACAGTGTACATGATGCACATTCACACAACAACATAAATACTAAACAATGAGTGGAGAGCTAACTGAAAACATTATGAAAAAGATTAAATGATTAAATTTATATTAAATAAATTGCAGTAAGCGGGCACGGTGGCTTAGTGGTTAGCACATTCGACTCTCAGCACGAGGGATTCCCGGTTCGAATCCCCATCTGGGTGGAGTTTCCATGTTCTCCCCGTGTCCGTGTGGGTTTCCTCCGGGTTCTCTGGTTTCCTCCCACAGTCCGAAAACATGAATCAAGTCAATTGAGTTCTCCAAATTCCCCCATGTAGAGTGTGTATGTGTGCATGTCTGTGTGAGTGAGTGTGTGCCCAGCAATAGATTGGCGCCCTGTCCTGGGTGAAATCTGCCCAGCCCCCGAAACGTGCTCCCTTGGATGGGCATGGGGAACCCGCCCACAACCCTAATATAGGACAAAGCGGAAGATAATCAATGAATGAAAAATTGCAGTAAGCATAGTGGACATGTGAAGGTTGTGAAGCTGGGAAAAAAAATCTGTTTTGTAAAGTGCATAGTGCACAGTGGCTTAGTGGTTCGCATGTCTGTCTCTCACCGCTGAGGATTCCAGGTTCAAATCTCATTCCGTGTCCGCTTGGGTTTCCTCCAGGTTCTCCAGTTTACTCTCACAGGTAAATTGAATGCTCTAAATTGCCCCATATAAAGTGTGTTTGTATGTGTGTGTGTCCCCGTGTGAATGAGTGTGCCCAGCGATAGATTGGCACCCTGTCCTGGGTGTATCCACCCACCCCACCCCGTGACCCTAGTAGAATGGTGATAATGAATGAATAAATGTTTGTGTGTGTAAAGAGGTAAGTTTAGAATAGTAAAACAGGAGATACCTCAATATTTTTCATCTCACTCTTTTAAGGATTTTCACATGGATCCATTATCGTCTTTGTCCCCTGTGACATCTACCTCACTTCCCAATCCAAGCTGCCTTCCTGACTGTGTCTATTTGCAAGCAGCCGCCATCTTCCGCAATGCACTTCAGGATAAACCTGCAGGCCAGCAGCTGATCAGTTATGGAAAGAAGTCGGACGTCTTCGTGCCAGAGATAAAGGATTGGAGGTTAAGACGCAATGCATTTGAGCTGGCCTTCAACACACTTAAATGTAAGTACAGTTGTGTATGCGCTTGTTGCTTTATCATATTCACTTTTTCTTTACATTTCGAGCATATGAAATGTGCACGGATCTACAACTTTTTTATGTTGGTATTGAAATGATTAAACTCCTTATATGGTACTTAGATTACTTTGTATTTGTGTTGCTAATGCAACAAAAAACAGGAAAACTCTTCTAAAAAGTCAATTTAACATGAAATCTTACATTACATCCTCTTTAGGGGGCTTGTATTGTTGGCACAATGCTAATAACAAATTGCGTTAAATATATACTTTATTTTCTTATGCATTCTATTATATAAAATAGTTGAACATCTAACAATTTTCTTGAGTTTAATGATAGCTATATTAATTAAGTTTAGTAAGTAAAGTGCTGTGCTAATCCATATTGTCCTTTAACAATGATAAGATCTTTGTGATCATCAGTGCAGAACCATGGCACAATAACAAGATGCAGGGAAACATTAAGCTTTTGGAACATCTAAGGACAAAAAAAGCACAAAACATGTAGTCAGTAAGTTACAGCATGTTATAAATTATAGCATTACAGCATAAGACTTCAGTGCCACTGACTATAATTGAACTTATTTTCAACATCTTAACTGTAGGTTCACACTGGCCTCCCTTGTGACCAGAACTGTAACTAATGTAACCTTCCTGGCATTGTTAATAATTGTTTAGTGGCACTAGTTCAATTTGGACTCTTCAACAGACTCAAAATCACCCCGCATCTTGATCGCAGGTGTATATCAGCCTCCCTGGAGACTAGGACCAAAGCTGATGTAGCCCCACAGGCACAGTAAAGGATTTCTCAGTCCTACCGATTCTATATGAATGCTATCACAAATCAAAAGGCATCAACTGGGGGTTTCATTAAAATCTTAAGTATAGAAATATATTTTAAATCTGGATTTAAAGATTTGGGAGTGTCTGAATCCTGAGCAGAGCTAAAGATTTGTCAATATATTTTGAAGTTGAGGTTCCTCATATTGGACCACACGTTTCCACACAGTAGATATTTTGTTAGTTCATGAAACTTAAAACAGCATTGGCTTTAATGAACAGAGATTATTAAGGTAATGTGGTACTTTGTCATGTAATATTTTTATGTTTTATGAAAGGTTTTGTGTTCAATGCAAAATTTAACTGGAAATTAACTTCATGATTATAATCCAAACTCAGCTGCAACATTTTCGATTAGTTGTAATTCATGCAGTGATTTGTTTGGTTATTCGCAGCTGCTTTATGACTATTTGCTAAGTTATTTAGATTTCACACATTACATTTCATTCATTCATTATCTTTTTCCATGGACACACACGGGAGAACGTTTCGGGTGCAAATACGGTGCCAGGATAGGGCACCAAACTATCACTTGGCACACACGGATTCACACAGACCCACACTATACAACAAACATTATATAGGGGCAATTTAGAGCATCCAGTGGAGACGGAGGAACATTCTAAAGGCACATGAATCCATGTTTTTTGACTGTGGGAGGAAACCAGAGAACACAAGAAGAACATGAAAACTCCACCTAGATCGGGATTCAAACCTAGATCCGCAGCGCTGAAAGGCGGATGTGCTAACCACTAAGCCACCGTGCCACTAACGCAATTTTAGTTAAGAATTTATTTGAGTCTCATTTGTAACACCACAATATTATTTCAATTAAGTAAAAGGAAATTACTTAAATATGTTTTATATTTCTTTGTTTTAGGCAAATTGCAATAACTTGTATGTCTGAATTAAATGGTATCCTAATTGTAGTAAAATCTGTTATATTTTGACTGACTAAACTTGTAGTTAACTAACTACTCTGTATTAAACACAAATGCACTGCTCTAGGGCGGCATGTTCACATATATATGTATTAGTAGTCAGATGAGCAGTAGTATATGTGTGTGTATATAGATCTAGAACAGATTGCTGCCAGGCTGTCCCTGACAGGGTGAATCGAGTTTTGATAAGTTGATTGAAGAGAGAAGGGAAAAGGTTGGCATGCTCAGGAGGAATCCCATTACCCACATTGCTGCAAATCAATTTGGCCAATGATCTGCTGTCTGAGCAGCCAGAGGAGAGTTTGAGCACTTGAACAGTGGAGGAGTGATAAACATACAGATAAAAGAGATTAGGAGGAAATGCATTGGCAAAGCAGAGAGGCAGAGTCATCGAGTTCTCGACCTCAGGAGAAAGTGCTTGCATTGAGCATGCTCTGTATAAATGTGCCTTTAGGATATTCCTCCACGTTTCACAACGCAACACTCAAAAGAGACTTTTACTATCATCTACTATCATAAATGTTTAAGCTCTGAATTGTTAATTTGTGATTTAGGGTTTTTGGATCTTTGTTGATCATTAAACCTGTTGGAACTGTGTTTTCTTTCGTAACTCAAATGATTTTCATATAATTTAACTAATGAACTTTCCTGGTAAGGATCTGGTAAGGATGCCTCCTGGGCGCCTTCCTAGGGAGGTGTTCCAGGCAAGTCCAGCTGGAAGGAGGCCCCGGGGAAGACCCAGGACACGCTGGAGGGATTATATCTCTCAGCTGGTCTGGGAACGCCTCGGGGTTCCCCCAGTCGAGCTGGTGGAGGTGGCTGGGGCGAGGGAGGTCTGGGTCTCCCTACTTCGGTTGCTGCCCCCGCGACCCGAACCCCGGACAAGCGGAAGATAATGGATGGATGGATGGATAACTAATGAACTGTTAAACACAATTGTTAAACACAAGGCATGAGAGGGTGTGCATTATTGTGAATAAATCACAGGAAACAGGTGTTGTTAGGCATGACATGGAACAAATAAACTTTAATCTAATCCAGTTTTAAAAATGAACATTGATTGCTAAGTAATGGTACGAAAACGAATCAGATCGCTGTTTATATTAATCTATTGTTATTAATCTGAAAAAGTCATAGTTGTGCACTTTTATCTAATGACTCAGCCTGACCGGAATTACCAGTTTTATAACATGCTAAAATAAACAGAGCAGTGGGTTCAGGAGATCCAGTTTTGAATCCCAGTCTGGGTGGAGTTGCCATGTTCTACCTGTGTTTGTGTGGGTCTCCGAGTTTTTCAGTTTTCTCCCATAGTCCAAAAAAACATGGATTCAAGGTAAATCAAATGCTCTAAATTGTCCCAAGATTGTTTGTATTTGTGTCTGTGTGAGTGAGTGTGTGCCCAGCGATAGATTGGCACCCTGTCCTATAGCGATAGATATGTGCCCAGCGATAGATTGGCACCCTTAGTTTTGAATCACTATTCTGCCTGGAGGTTCCATGTTCTCCCTGTGTCTGTGTGGGTTTCCTCCCACAGTTCAAAAACATGGATTTAAGGTAACTTGAATGCTCTAAATTGGCCCATATAGAAAGTGTCAGTGTGAGTGAATGTGCCCAGCGATAGATTAGCAGAATGCCCTGGTTGTACCTGCCCAGCGCCGAAACAATCTCCCATATATGGGCATAAGGAACCGCCCCTACGACCCTAGTAGAGGGTTAAGCAGAAGATAATGAATGAATGAATAAATGAATGAATAAATGTTTGATAAATGCTCTGAAGGTTGGCAACATCGTCAATTTCTGTAGCGTTTACATAAATCGTTTTATTTTTTATATAAACAACCATGTATTCACATAAACCCCAAGGTGATAATGTGAGAGCAAACAGATATCAGGATTTTTAAACATTTTAGCATAAATGATTTTGTACTTGTCCTCCTCATAAATACTTGTTTGTGTCTGACAGGTTAGGCTGTATGATTTGTATTCATCTTAAGCGTTGGTGGTGTGTTGCATAGGCTATAATCTTCTGCTGATATGCACTAGTGTTTACAAAGAATACATAGATTACTATCTGAATACCTTGTGGATTTCTATAATATCAGTAGAATACAGTACTGGACGAAATCCTAAATCGAAATCAGGATATTATAATAACTTGAGTATGTAAGATTTTGTTACATGTCTTTAGTAAAAATATGACTGTAAGACAGAAATGGAAATATGCTGTCTACATATGTCCTTTTTGTGTGAGAAGATCCCACTTGGTAGCAGATCTGTTACTAATAACCCTTAATAGCTCTTTGCAGCAGCCATATTTACCCAAAATGCCGGGATTCATTAAGAAATATTGCTTGTTTAAATGGCGATCTGTTTTACTCTACTCTGTGTTCATGACACTGATTCAATATGATCTAACAGGAGTGTTTGTGAGATCAATTGCACTGCATCTTCCTGACGCTTTACGCTGTCAATACCACTGATTATACCACAGTGATCTTTTCTTCTTATATAAACTGCCTTTTTGAATCCACATACAAGCAAAATCAGTAAATGAATTTATGTTATACAAAAATGTTTGCTTTGCATTCTCATAATCGGTTATGGGTTTATGCATTTGTGTGTGTGTGTATATATATATATATATATATATATATATATATATATATATATATATATATATATATGTATATGTGCTTCTTACCTTATGTGAGCATGCCTTTCGGGTATTCTTTCTTCTCTTCTTGCTTAGGGTCAATTAGATTCACTCGTGTCTAGTTTTCTGTTATCTCTCACGCTCAACCAAGCAAAGATTATCGCTTTTGCTTAGTGCTTGCTGGGGTAATTTCCCCACCTCAATTTGTTCTTTTTTACATCTATGTTAGGGGCACTCCATGTTAGATGTTTTTTTTATTTTATTTAGATGCCGTTACATATTGAAATACTGCACTATAGCCTCTTGTCTTAGGATTAGAAACACTGCAATACTCCTCTTAGAAACTGTTCCTTCTTCCTTGGTTCACTGTTTGTATTATTGCAATATGCTTGTTAAGCTTAGCATAGACATTTATTTTCCACTTGCTAACTCTTCACTTCAGAAAGAGATATTGTAGGTTTTAGACACAGTTTCACAAACTGGTATTTGCAACATATTGGAGACAAGTCTGGACAGTAAAAGCAGACAATGACGGTTAAGTTCAAGTTCAAGTTCAAGTTATTTATTTATATAGCCCTTTTTACAACAGTACATTGTCACAAAGCAGCTTTACAGAATGAAAAGCCTTTAAACCCCCAAAGAGCAAGCCGAAGCGACAGTGGCAAGAAAAAAACTCTGTTATGCTGTTATTTAAGGAAGAAACTTTGGGAGGACCAAGACTCAGTGGGGGACTCATCCTCCTTGAGCGGCCTTGAACAGCCATGTACAGATATTTTACAAATAGAAAAACTCGAACAACTGGAAAACTATATGTGAGTCCATTAAGGGGGTCCTTCAGGAACGCCAGTCCAATTAATATTCAGGTTCCATTCAGTATTCGTCGGCAGAGCCATGAATGAAGGTCTGACTACACCTCCAGGAAGCTGGTCACACCTCATAAGAAATAGACAAAGGAAGGCAGTTATAGCTAATAATAAAGCACAGCATTTAATTTATAAGTAATTGATTGACAGTGCAGCATGTGACTCTAAAAGAGGCAGATACTGCAGACTCTACATAGTTGAGATGGCGCCCCGGAACAGCATCATTTCAGCGCCACACCCCTCCATTAATGATGAGGTGGGTGAAGAGATGAAACACCAGCACACACTGATCGCAGATTACCAACCCAACACAGCCAAGCCTGAGATCTACATCTTTATCTACAGGGGATTAATTAAACGCAAGATTAAATAAATGTGTTTTTAATTTATTTTTAAAGATTAATAGTGATTCAGAATCACAAACAGTAACTGGAAGGCTGTTCCAAAGTTGAGGAGCCTTGTGGGAGAACGCTCTTCCACCAGCAGTAATTTTATTTATTCTAGGAGCTAAGAGTAAACCAGCACTTTGAGATCTGAGCTCACGTGTTGGCTTGTACAATTGAATCAGCTCACTCAGATACTGTGGAGCCTGATTATGTAGAATTTTATATGTTATCAATAAAATTTTGTACTCAATACAAAACTTAACTGGTAGCCAGTGCAAGTTTGATAACACAGGACTGATATGATCAAACTTTTTGTTTTAGTTAAAACTCTAGCTGCAGTATTTTGCAAGTTGTAATTTATTTAATGATTTATTAGAACATCCTGTCAGAAGTGAATTACAATAATCTAACCTTGAAGTAATAAAAGCATGAATTAGTTTTTCTGCATCTTGGAGGGAGATGATACTTTGTAGCTTTGAAATGTTACGAAGGTGAAAATATGCAATTCTAGTAATATTGCTAATGTGCTTTGTAAAGGAGAGATCTGAATCAATAATGACACTGAGATTATTTACAGATTAACTGGGTCTAATTAAAGAGTTATCAAGGTTTGACATAGTGTTAGAAGCTTTGTTAATTTTGTCCTTGGGTCCAACTATCAGAAACTCTGTTTTATCAGAATTTAGCAGTAGGAAGTTTTTTGACACCCATATTTTAATATCTTGGATGCAGTCCTCGAGCTTACTGACTGAACGAACATCATTAGGTTTAGCTAAAATGTATAAATGTGTATCATCTGCATAAGGGTGGAAACTGATTCCATGTTTACGAATAATTGATCCCAATGGAAGCATATATAACGCAAATAGGAGTGGACCCAGCACTGACCCTTGCGGAACACCATATTTAACTTTAGCAAGATCAGAACATTGGTTGTTAACACAGGTGAATTGATATCGATCTGTCAGGTATGATTTAAACCATTGGAGTGCAGATCCTGTAATGCCCAGTGTTTTCTAATTTATCAACTAAGATGTTATGGTCTATAGTGTCAAAGGCTGCATTAATACAAGGAAAGAGATTTGATTATTATCAGAGGACATTAATAAGTCATAAACGACTTTAATTAAGGCTGTCTCAGTGCTATGATGAGACCTAAAACCTGACTGAAAAACTTCATGAACATTATTAGCTAGAAGATGGCGATTCAGCTTGGTTGAACACAATTTTTTTCTAGGATTTTAGAGACAAAAGGAAGATTTGATATTGGTTTATAGTTGGACAGTGTTAGAGGATCTAAATTAGTATTTTTAAGTAATGGTTTAATGACTGCACACTTCAGATTTTTAGGCACATAGCCTATTTTAAGTGTCCTTTTCTGTCCTATATGCACTTCCCTAGGTTTATATAAGGAGTGAAGGTAGCCTAGTGGTTAGGTTGATAGGCTATTAATTTGAAGGTTGTGGGTTCAAATCCCAGGTCCACTGAAGTTACCACTGTGGGTCCTTGAGCCCCTTAACCTTTATTGCTCCAGGTGTGCTGTATCAACCCTGTGATCGCTTTGTAAATCACTTTGTTAAATGACTAAATGTAATGTAAATGTTATATCGCGCTGCTTAGAATATTTCCTGGCAGCTCCATACTGCCAGTATTTGGGGAATAATTTATTTTGTGTAAGTGTTACTCTGTGTAGATAATCATTAATAACTGAAAAATACAAGAAAGACATTGCAGTGCAAGGCATCAGCTTCAGACCATCAATGCTTGTATCTGATCAAAGGCATGTGGCTTTCCTTGCACCGTGATGCAGGATGGCCATAGACTGCTTTCCCAAAGAATGCGGCGCATGTCTGTGTTAGAGCGGGACACATTTAAAATAACCAATAACCAATAAAAAACCTAGCTAACTGGTCCACAGAATCAGGTGATGGGTAAAGTGGTAACTAACTATATCCTTCACTTCAAACTGCTTTTTATGATTTGGGCTGGTTTTGCAACCACACGGGCATTTCAAAGTCACTGAGGTTATCCTGCATTTTCCTGTTTTCATTTTATGGTAGATGTCATTTTATGGTAGTTGTCTGATGTCTTCCATCTTATGGTAGATTTTATGGTAGATGTCTACAAACCCACAATATCGCCCCCCCCCTGTGCGTCTGTGTTCTGCATATTTCTGTCTTGTTAATTGATTAATTAGTATTAATTACTGTTTATTCTTTTTTTTGGCTTCGCTGGTTGTTTCCCAATGGTTTCCTGCCTTTTCCTGGTGTCAGAACATCAGTACAGTACATACAGTAGGTACAGTTTTGTCACCTGTGTGTGCTATTTCTGTTTTCCCAGGTATATTCTAATTAATACTAGTTTTTAATACATCTACCATGATCCTTTCACACCATGCAGCTGGTGGGTCATGAAATTTTGATGCATTTTTGTTTTTTATTATTATTATATATATATATATATATATATATATATATATATATATATATATATATATATATATATATAATTTTAATTTTTAAACAAAAATTTCATCATGAAAATAAAATTTGTAACAACTAATCAGTATAAGAATTAAGTGCAGGCTCTGTAAACCAGTAAATCCTCACATTTAATCTATATTAATTTACTATAAGATGAACAAACAGGCATGGTTTTTATTTACAAAATCTAATCACATATAACAAATGAAAAAAAAATCCTGTAATGTTTCTAAACTGAGATGGACTGCAGTAAAGTATTCATTAATTCACTCATTAACTTCCTCTAATCTTAATCCTCTACTAGGGTTACGAGTGGGGGGACATTTAAGGTGCTGGGCAGAGACACCTAGGACAGGGTGCCAATATATTGCTGGGCACACTTACTCACACAGACACACACAATATGGGACGATTTTGGAGTATTCAGTTTACCCTAACTCCATGTTTTCCGACTGTCGGAGGAAACCAGATAATCCGGAGGAAACCGGAGAATCCAGAGGAAACCCTCGCATACACGGGGAGAACATGGAAACTCCACCCAGATTGGGATTCCTATAACCTGCAATCTCCAGCGCTGAGAGTCAAACATGCTAACGACTAAACCACAGTGCCACCTCAGTAAGCTACTCTATGTAACTAAAAAAAAGAAAGTTACAGAAAGTTAAGAAAGTTTTTTTCCATATTCCCACCAACACCTATTATATTATTATTTTATTTGGTGTATAGCATTAAATATTTAAATACTACTATAAGTATACAATAGTAGGCTTACTGAAGTTACATATTTTTAGAAATGTTTTAAAAGGCATAGGAATAGTCTATGTGTCACAAAGTGGCTGTAAGGATTGGTCTGGAGACGTGTATGCAGAACAAATCAGGTTTATTAAGAAGCAAGGCAGAGGTAGGGTGGTGCAGGAGGAGGATTGGTCGAGGGAGGCGTTGCCAACTGGACCCAGGCCGGGGTGTGGAACCTGGACAGAGGACTGGGCAGAGCACAACACCGAGCAAAACCAACAACCAAATAAAACAAAGCACACAGATATAATTACGCTGTAGAAAGAGAACCCTACACTGGCTATGCGTGAGGAAAAGCAGAAACGACTAGTGAGGGTGTCTAGGGTAGACAAAATAACAAAACCTAAGATAGGAAGAACAGGCGTGTCAAAGGGAGTGGCTATGCGTGAAGAAAAGCAGAAACGACTAGTGAGGGTGTCTAGGGTAGACAAAATAACAAAACCTAAGATAGGAAGAACAGGCGTGTCAAAAACCTGAAGGAAGAAAGCGTGGAGAAAGTGCTCAGAGAGGTACGGTGAACTACACGGGACGACGAGCGGCTCAGAATCAGACTGAAACAAACAAGGGATGGGAAGACAGCAAAGGTGTTAATGCACAGGGAAGGAAACAACATTAGTTCACAGAGAGAGAGAGTATTAGTAAATAGATGGGAACCGTTTGTATGTTGAGTGAACATTGAGACGCGGACGCCCTCAGGTGGTGACGCGCCAGTGGAGCGAGCTAGGGTGAGCGCGAACTCCGCCCCAACCGGCCGAAGCCGAACCTCCTGAGCGGACGGACAGAGACAATGATCGCTCCCGGGACGCAGGACTCTAGGGACAGGGTGAACACTGAAAACAGAAAGAGGATTAAACAAGACACAGGGAGCGATCAAAGAAACACACAGACGTTCACTCATTCAACAACAGAGACTAACCTAAACACAGAGGTGAGAGCGTGGATGCTAACAAAAAGCTAACACAAACAGACGCACACTCACCGAGACCAGATACACCACAGGACAAAACGCTGAGAGAACAGATCGAGAATAAAAGCCAAATAATCGCTCGGTATGTATGCAAGCAGGGACAATACTTCGCGTTCGTCCCGTGTGAAGACAGAGCTTAAATAAGATAAACGACCCATCAAACAAATTAGCCTCACCTGGTGACGGAGCGAAAGCGGAACTAGAAGGCGGGGCTAAGGGAGCGAGTGGCAGAGCGTGACGGAGAGACAGACGCAGACACAGGATTTCTCACAGTCAGTCCGTCGTGAGTCCAGGATCTCGCTGATGGTGTACGTGGGACGGTCGTGGGGGATTTCTCTTGAGATGCGTTGGTGGGGTTCACTGTCAAGGGGACCGGGTTTGAAGGGTTTGAGGAGGGAGATGTGGAAGGATGGTGAGATTCTCAGTCGGGGGGGTAGTCCTAACGTCACCGTCACGTCGTTCACTCTCTTGACTATGGGGTACGGTCCAATGTACTTTGCACCCAGCTTCTTGCTTCCGGGTACCCGAAGGTCTCTGGTGGAAAGCCAGACTTGGTCTCCCACTTGGTAGGGAGGACCCTCACTCCTCCTTTGGTCTGCAAACCGTTTGGTCCTAGCGTTGCTTTCAGTGATCCTTTGGTGGACCGTTTCCCAGACCTCTTCGCTCCTGCGGAACCAGTCATCGACGGCAGGTGCATTGGACGGAGTGGGGTCCCAGGGAGCAAATGGAGGTTGAAACCCCAAGGAGCATTGAAATGGGGTGATTCCCGTGCTGGAGCTCCTGAGGGAATTTTGCGCGATCTCTGCCCAAGGAAGGAAAGTTGCCCAGTCATGCTGGTGGCTCTGGCAGTAGGTCCTGAGGAACTTGGCCAGCTCCTGGTTAGCCCGCTCGCACTGCCCATTGCTTTCTGGGTGATAACCCGAAGTGAGGCTAACGGATGCGCCCATCTTCTTGATGAAGGCCTCCCAGATGGTTTTTGGTGGCGGCGCAGGTGGCGCATGACGAAACGTCTTGTGCCACGTCGGTCCTCATGGTAGGCCACCAGTATTTTTCCCGGAGCCTTTCGAAGGTGCGATTGCCGCCTGGGTGTCCAGAGCTGAGGTTCGTGTGGGCCCAGGCGATTAGCTCTTGACGAAAGCGGGTGGGCACAAACAATTTGTCTGGCGGCGTCTCTCTCAGGCGAGCCTCCGGGTTCTCCCTGTTAGCGGCCCGGATCAGTTCATCCAACTGCCAAGAGATGGTTTGGACAAATACTCGGGTTGGCAGTATAGTCTTGACTGGTGGCGTAGCCTTCTCCTGGTCCTCGTATCTCCTTGACAGGATGTCTGCCTTGGCATTGTCCTTCCCTGGTCGATACGTCACTGAGAACTCAAACCGGTTGAAAAAGAGGGACCACCGGGCTTGTCGAGCATTGAGTCTCCGGGCACATTTCAGGTACTCGAGGTTACGATGGTCAGTGATGACTTGGACTGGGAATTTGGCGCCCATGAGCCAGTGCCGCCACTCTTGGAATGCCAGTTTGATGGCCAGAAGTTCTCTATCCCCCACGTGATAGTTTTGTTCCGCGGGGGAGAGTTTCCTTGAGAAGTAGGCGACGGGGTGCAGCCTGGGGGGCGTTCCTTGTCGCTGAGATAGGACGCCTCCGACCCCCAGGGAAGATGCGTCCACTTCCACGATGAAGGGGGAGTCGGGATCAGGGTGAGCGAGCACCGGTGCCGTGGTGAACGCCTTCTTGAGCCTCTCGAAGGCCTGTTGTGCCTTGTCATTCCAGGAGAGTCTCCTGGGTTTACCTTTTAGCAGCTGAGTCAACGGGAGTGCAATCTGGCTGAATGACCTGATGAACCGTCTAAAAAAGTTTGCGAACCCCAGGACCATTCTAGGACCGCTTGGACTTTCACTGGGTCCATCTGGATTCCCTGATCCTTGATAATGTAGCCCAAGAATGCGATCTCCCGTTTGTTGAACTCACATTTCTCGGCCTTGACGTGTAGTCCGTGCTCCAGCAGTCGGCGAAGGACGTTCCTGGTGTTGCTCATGTGACTGCGGGGGTCCGGCGAGTACACCAGAATGTCGTCCAGGTAGACTATGGCGCACTTCCCCAGGAACTCACGGAGGACGTCGTTCACCAGGCACTGGAAGACAGCTGGAGCATTAGTCAACCCGAATGGCATGACCAGGTATTCGTAGTGGCCAGAAGTGGTGCTAAAGGCCGTCTTCCACTCGTCCCCCTCCTTGATTATGACCAGATTGTACGCATTGCACAAGTCGAGCTTGGTAAAGATCTTGGCGGCGCGTAACTGTTCCAGGGCCGAGGGGACGAGTGGAATAGGGTATGTGTACCTCTTCGATACCCGGTTGAGTTCCCTGTAGTCGATGCACGGCCGGAGCGTGCCGTCCTTCTTTGGCACGAAGAAGAAGCTGGAACTGGCTGGAGACTTGGACGGCCGTATGAATCCTTGCTCCAGGGCCTCGCTAATGTACTCCTCCATGATGTCAGTTTCCTTTACCGAAAGGGGGTAAGGTGTTACCGAGACCAGATACACCACAGGACAAAACGCTGAGAGAACAGATCGAGAATAGAAGCCAAATAATCGCTCGGTATGTATGCAAGCAGGGACAATACTTCGCGTTCGTCCCGTGTGAAGACAGAGCTTAAATAAGATAAACGACCCATCAAACAAATTAGCCTAACCTGGTGACGGAGCGAAAGCGGAACTAGAAGGCGGGGCTAAGGGAGTGAGTGGCAGAGCGTGACGGAGAGACAGACGCAGACACAGGATTTCTCACACTATGTGGTTGACTTGCATCAATATTTTATAACATTGATTCTTGGTCCAGCCTACTCATATGTTTTGACTGTGTTTAAATCTTATCATTAAAAACATATTGATTCATTGAAGTTTGTTATGTATGTATATGTATATAAATGATTGTGACTTTAGTCTTTGAATGGCTAATTGAACGATAAAAATTTAGCTGGATTGCTGTAATAAAACAATTTCTTACTGGCAGGCTTTTATATTAGCAGTGTCCTTCAAGAATAGCAAAGTGTGCAGGGCTTATAATGTGTGTGTGTGTGTGTGTGTGTGTGTGTGTGTGTGTGTGTGTGTGTGTGTGTGCATGCATGTAATAAGGGGAATAAAGATGGTGATGATTGGGCCTGTATTGATTCATGCTCATTCTGCACTGAGCACATTTAAATGAGACAACACACCTGGGAAAGGTCTAATCACCCCGATATCTGCAACAAGGCAGAACCTTCTTCCAAAATCAATACCACCTCCTACACACACATTAGTTTTTCTGTCATTGTCAAGTACCTGTATCGACTTTTATTAATGTAAGTAAAAAAACGCCATGCCTGCTTCTAAGCATAGTGGATCTGTTAGAGTAATCAAATATGCACAACCTGCCACTTCACATTTACTAGTGTAGCTTTAAAGTTCAAAAGCTGAAAAAAGAACCCCATTTAGATATTTAATTCAACAGTGGTTAACCAGTGCATGAAACTGTAAACAGGCGTACACAAATAGGAGGGGCTAAAGACAAAGTGAGCGGGTTTAAAATATAGTTCAGCTTAAGCACAAATTCTTTCTGTGGAAATCATTCACCAGGTAACAGGGCTGTGTAGCCATGACCCCCCCCCCCCCATAAAAAGACTGCTCCTGTATTGCAGCCACCTTCAGGCAGGTGAGCACACCCACACAAGGAACATGATATGAAATTGCTGTATGTTAAAGTTGCTATATAAATTAATATAATTAAAGAAAGTAACAAGTGCAGAAACTAATGTAGCTCGAAAACCTAGTTCGGTTAGTTACATGATGAACTAATGCAGAAAATTTGGGTAATATTCTGCACTTTGTGGTGCAAGTAAAGCTGATAAAAAGATGCTCAAGGTGGGAGTGGCACAATGAGTGTTAGTATTGATTGCTTACTCATCACTGTGTGTGTGTGTGTGTGTGTGTGTGTGTGTGTGTTTGTGTTTGGGGGGGGGGGGTTTATAACAGGCAAGTTGTTATAGATATTTATCTTTTCCTTATTCTTGTCCCAGACCATCGACACTCAACCTGGGTTTTGTTTTTGAGCTGAAGTTTGATTCCACAGTTGGTATTTCTTGTTTAGTTAATTAACCGTTAGCCTTTTTTCATTCATCAGCTTGTTTATGTGCTCCGTTTTTGGTTATGTATTTTCATGTTAAAAAATCAGCCAGGACAGCGTAGTTTATCTAAATGAGTTTAATGTGCCATATTATTGTTAAAGTACACACAGAAACAGTTTGTAATTGATCACAACCCACAGAGCTCTGCGTCAATTTCCCAAGTATTGGTTTAAAGACCCCAAATTGGGCATAGGCTCATTTTGTTTGTGCAGTTCTTCTCATATTCTGACTCCATTTCATATGCTATGATTTTGTCTATGTTTAATATATAACTTACATTTATCTTTAGGGTGTTAACCTTGTGCTACGATCTGTAGCTGCTTTTTTCTTTGAAATTCAGATTATTCTTCGATACATCTGGTACATGTTATAGAAGATTTGCAAACCTAACAAGTTTATTAATAAGTTCACTAATTCTACTACATATTTTCAAACAATATACCCCACCCTGGACCCTTGTCTCAGAAAAGAGGTCAGCAGTTCAATTTAGCATGCCCTGGTTATTTCTGGTTATTCCTGGTTAAAGCCTTGTGACTTTTTGAGCTCTATCTGGCATTTGTGTGCTACATTGCACTGCTTATATGGACCCTGGACTGACCCAATTTATCTCACAGTTCTCTTATTAACCCACTGATTAGCCAAAACCTTAGATTCAGCTGTTTTCATTTTTATGCAAACCCCCCTTAATTATTACTATATTTATAGCCTTTTTCTTTTGTTTGCATATGCTTTTTTTCATGTGCTTTCTCACTTCACATTTCTAGTTATTTACTTTTTTCGCAGCCTCTGTCGTTCACCTTTCTGGTTATTCAGCACTTATTCAGGCTTGTTGGAGTATGAAGAATGACACCCATTTTTATTACGTGTGTCTGTCTTTATTCTGCAACAGATTCTTGCTTGGATTGAAGTTTAAGTTTGAACAGTATTGTACTCAAACGGTATATTGTCACAAAGCAGCTTTACAGTGTTAAAGGCCTGAAACCCCTCAAGAAAAAAACTCCCTGTTATGTTCCATCCATCCATCCATCATCTTCCGCTTTATCCTATATTAGGGTCGCGGGGGGGTTCCTCATGCTCCCTGTTATGTTGTTTCTTTTTTTTTAGGAAAAAACCTTGGGAGGACCAAGGCTCAGTGGGGAACTTATCCTCCTTGTGTGCCCGGGCAGCATCAACAGCATAGAACAGCCATCTACAGATTGTGTGGTGATCAGGTGTTTTTTACAATTGGAAAAACTATATAACTGTCCTGGGTGTATCTGCCCAGCGCCTGAAACGTTCTCCCCTGGATGCTGATGGGGGAACCCACCCTAGTAGAGGATAAGATAATATAAAAGATAATGGATGGATAACAATTGGAAAACTATATAAGTCCATTGAGGGTATCCTGCAGGGCTGCTAGTGCAATATAAATCCCGGTTCCATCCAGTAATTGTCATAGCCACAGTGACAACACCTCAAGGAAATTGGCAACACCTCAAAAGAAACTGACAAGGAAAGCAGTTAGAGCTAAAGTTAGAGGTCGACTTCCTAATGAACTTTTGCTAATGCTACATCTGTTACAAACTTAGTTACATCATAACAGTATTCTGGAAAGTTCTGGCTCTCCGGGAACACTTTCTTAGCAAGCAACATGAAGAGCAAAAGGAAGTCTTTGTGGTAATATGTTTTCTTCCTTGTTGCAAAACCTCATCCCAGTCAAAGGATTTCAAGACTATTTTTGCATTATTTACTTTGTTTGCAGAAGCCAACCTGGACTTCATGATTGGGACCTTGAGTCCTGTGAATCTCTCCTATTGCTCTTTTCACTATACTTATATGTCTTACAATCATTTCCTAGAGGCTATTAGGAACAGCATACACCTTCTTCTAAAAGGCTGAGCTAGCAGTGTGCTGCTCTACCTCTGTCTACATTTGGGTGAACTTTTAACAACCTTTGATTGTCCTTCCTAACAGTAGTGAACAGATCTCATTCTTAATGATGTCCTTGCTGTGTTAAAAAGGAGAATTCCAGTCAGAGTGCTATTCTCATCTATCACTATTAATTCAGCTGATCGAAGGCCTTTGGCATCTGGGACTATTACATTCTGCACAGAACCTATTACTATTATGGCCAGTGTTATTTTTCTGAGATACTCACCTTTCTTTTAAATCTTCTCTATTTCTCGTTCTTTGATTTTAGGTCCGCCTCTCTTAGTCTATCTCAAATCACTAAATGGGCCTCTTTTTGTGTTAAAAGCAGACTAGAAATTACCAAATAAATGGGCCATATACCTGCAGATCATTTTAGTAAGTCATGTGCTAACAACCTGCCCCTGAATTAAAATCATGGTTTCATTCTTGATTTATTTGAAAGAGCCACATTTCAGTGTTAGATCACATTTCCTTTCAGCCTTGGACAACCTTGTTATGTAAAAATGTAATCTGGAGGCTCTGGTGTATTTGTCAAGGGGTTTTAAATTATGCGATTTTTGACTATATTAATGCTAAGGAGAAGAATATAATACAGTACTGCGGAAAACCTGACCTGTTATTCCTCCTCATTCAACCACTACAAAGGGTATAACTATAGTCTCTGTGACTACTCATTTAATACCCCAGGGTTATCCAGCCTACAGTTTGACAAATATATCAATGATTTGCAAAATTGGAAAAATACATTTAATACATCAGAATGTAAAAAGCTCAATAAAAGGTTGATTAAATGTTAATTTACACCATTTCTACTGAATAAAAGACAATTTTCACTGTGAATATTAGCATGTTCACTTAGCATCTAGATTTGGATCCCAAGCTGGGTGCAGTTTTCATGTTCTCCCCATGACTGCATGGGTCTTTTTTCCAGTTCTCCAGTTTCCAAAAGTATGGATTTAAGGTGAATTAGCTGCACTAAATTGCCTCTATGTAGTGTGTGTGTGTGCCCAGCGATACATTTGGTGCCGTGTCTTGTGTGTATCTACATAGCACATGAAACATATGGAATTTGGAATGAAATGAGATAAGATAAGACTTAGAATTATACACAGGAGCAGTAAGGGTTGAAAGTCTTGCTTAAGGACCCACATTGGTAATGTTAGTGGACCTGGGATTTGAACCCACAACACTTGATTGATAGCCGAACACCTTAACAACTGAGTCACCACATCAATACCAATTGTGTTTGTCTTTGTTGTTTTTTTTGTTTTGTGTTTGTCTTTGTTTGCTGTGCATTGCAAACACAGCCAACTTCACTACAAAAAAGATGAAATTTGAACAGATGGAGCAGGTGCTATCATGAGAAAAAATAAAGTATTAATGGAAATGGTTTGTGATGATGCTCCCCACGTTTGTTTCACTCATTGTATAATTCCATTAGAGCCCCTTAGAGCTCCTTCTCATTTCAGAATTGAGTAATGGGCTAAAGATATCAACAAAGATTGTTAATCTTATTAAGACTTGTCCAGTGAAGTCAAAACTGATGGTCCTTTAGTGAAAAGAGAAAGGTCAGAACACAAATCTTCCCAATGAGGTGTGATGGCAGTATAGAGGAAAAGTTCTTCTCTGGATATCCATTTGAACAACAGATTTTACTCTTGATTCCTTGACTCCTTTTATGCAGAATTCTGACCAAATAAACTTTGCAGAAATGCCCCTCTAGCCCTTTCTGATTACTACAGGCAATTCTGTCCTGATCATCAAAGGCAGGATCAGCACAGCTGGGTTAGTAATCTCTTTATCACTGGTGCATTGTCATATGTCATCAGACCAACAGGATGCTCTGCTGGACCTATCAATATGACCCATCATTGAGAACAGTCTTTGATTTAAACTTACTGCCTGCCTAAAGCAAAGCAAAGTATCCTGAAATGGCAAAATACTGATGTACATTTTACTTTTTACTTTAATAATTGTAAAACAATTATTTGCACTCACCTATATCAAAATCATGCACTATTTAATTGAATTATCTAAAACTAGCGAAATATTGATAGTGTTAATTAGTTCACACAATGTTATTTTTAATTGTTGTGTGGTAGTTTAAAGTAGGGAAAATCACCAACAGCATCATAGTTTTTTTATTTTTATTTTCAAGCCCAGTATTAAACTGTGGCCAAGCATTGATTGCAGGGAACACAACAATAAGTTAATATTAAACTTGTAATTCATGTCTTCTACCCTATTCCTTCGTATCTTTGAAACTTGAGCTATTATGTGAAGCATTTTACTAACTTATATTTGTTTGCATTTGATGAGAGTAAAATACCAACTAATTCAGACTTTCTAACTTGAGACATTATGAGTATCCTGTCATTCCATTTAGGCTCACTAACTCTCCACTGTGTTTTATTGTTTTTCTCATTGATAATTCCTGAGACGTTCTTATCTATCCCAACAATGCTTTAACTCTTACCCCAGAAAAGAAAACTCTTACCTTTTAAAAGATCTATTTCGTATGATGGCTTATTCTTTGATTTTCCTTTAAAAAAGCAAGCTCGAAACTCATTTTATTCCAAGTCCTATATTGGAACATTGAAGTACATCAAAAGTGCACATCGTTTTCGTGCTCATCAAGTCCCACTGGCTCTAATTTTAATAAATATGACTTCTATACTTTCTTTTACCCTGGGACGTACAAAGTCGATGTCCTTATTCATGTTAGCAGTGGATCCAATCTCAAACCGTTTCATCCCATTTTACCATTTATTGTTTTCTTATTGAGAAATTGTTGATGGTTGTGAGGCACTGAGTAATGCATTCATCATTCACCAATGTTCTCCTCAATTAATGTTAATTTCCAGGGAGTTTCTCCTCTTGATAGGGTCACCCAGAGTTGTATGAATCGAATTATTCACAACAAGTAAAGAGATAGAAAGAAAAGAGCACACCAAAAATTGATTGGTCTTGCATCACTCCAAATCCATAGCCGACAGCTTACTGGGATATGTATGTGAAAACTACATCTTTTTTGACTTCCTGCAGGGTTCAAGATAAATTAAGATAAATTATCCTCCTCATTGCCTCATCTTGCATGTACACCTGACCTTCCATGTAATTTTTTTTTAAACACTTGATTCTCATCTGCTGGTTTGGCATAGATTTTGTCTGCATCCACCACCACTGATTCTCTAGTGGCCTTTTTTCTAGTGGCTTTTTAATCATCAAAAGGTTAAACTCCAGTACAAAGGCAACTGGCAAAGATTTAGTCCATAGAGCTGTGTTTTCCAAAAGGACATTTTTTAAGAATATATTCTAATCACTAAAATGTCTAATAATAGAATCTGTACTTTACCATTTGCCTGGCATTGTATCCCAGTGTTATCACCGCAGTTTTATAATTTTTCTTCATCACAAGAACTCTTTTTTGTTGCGTTTGTCTTTTTCTATTTATAAAACTTGCTTATGTAGCAATGCTTTTCCAACAGAGCATTTCATTACCACTGTACGCCTCTGCATTTTTGGTACCTGCACATAAATGCAGATTACCCATGGACATAGATGCTGGATGCTACTTTATCCATTTAAAATTTTATTGTTATGACATCACCTTTGCCAGTCAAACTGCAAATTGTGGACTGTTTATAGCAAAAAAAATTGCTATATATTTTACAATCTTGTCTTGTTCTGTGTGTTGCATGTAGGGTGACCAGATTCTAAATGCTAAAGGGTATGACTTTCCTGTATTTCTCCAAACAGTATATGTATATATAACTTGTATATCTTATTGGAACTTTCTTACTATTTCACATTTATATATTTTTTTTGAGCAACATATCATATCTTCTTCCAGATCTCGTGCTGCATGCCGGTGCTGTTCTGACCTCATTTGCATTGTTTGTGTTGTTGGGCGTGCCCTTAACATGCGTCCGCGTTCCCGATTGGTTGACATTCAAACAGCCCGCCTCTCCCCCGATAACAGACAACACAGCCATCCAATGGCTATAAAACACACACTTCAAAACTGCAGTCTGACTTTCAATAACAAAGCGGGACAACGTCTCAATTTGCAGGACGCCTGAAAAGTGATGAAATTGCGTGACTGTGCCGCACAAAGCGGGACATCTGGTCACCCTATTTGCAGGCATCAATTTGGTTTTATTGAAAATAAAATAAAGTTATGTCAATAAAACACTAAAAATGTTTCCTTTTCATTTTCTTTTGGCTGTTGAATAAAGGTTCAATTGACTTAACAGGTTTAGTTTTTAGTTTTACCTTCCCAGCATGCAAATATCCACAAACACAATTAGTATTCTGACATTATTTAAACAATTTCCAATATTAAAAAAGAAAATGATTTACAATATCTCTCCTCAAACAGTTTACCTAACTCTAGCTTCTTACACAATGATTGATCATTTACAAGCAAACTCAATAATGGCTGTACTGAGGTGTTGTAAGACCAACTGCTGAATCTTTTAGCGATACAGTTGCACCATCTAATGCTGAGTAACCTGTATTGATTTAAGACTTCTCCTAAACAGATCCAAATCCAGTACTCAAAGCAAACAGAAGTTACAACGAATATATAAAATACATGAACCATTATATATAGGGAGTGGTAGCTCAGTGGTTAGGGTGTTGGTCTATTAATCTGAAGGTTGGGGGTTCAAATCCCAGGTCCACTGAAGTTACCAATGTGGGTCCTTGAGCAAGACCCTTAACCCTCATTGCTCCAGGGATGTTGTGATGAACCCTGTGCTCACCTTGTAAGTCGCTTTGGATAAAAGCGTCTGCTAAATGACCAAATGTAAATATATATCTATGAGCATAATGCATTATCACTGTGTGTGTGTGTGTGTGTGTGTGTGTGTGTGTGTGTGTGTGTGTTTGCTAGGTTAATAGTACAGTGGTTACCCAAGTAAGCACATACAAAACACATCTATTTTTTTCCCACCTGTAATCACACTCAACATAATAGTTCCCTTTCATATAATGTGTCAATTGCTTTCTTTTAAATACGTTTTCTACATCCACCTTTAAGTTATCCAGTTACTAATTTGTCTTCTTCCCTGTCTTCTTTACCCTTGCTCTTTAGTCGCTGTCCTAACTACACCCTGCAGAATGTTTGCTTTCCACCCATGTACCACTCTTTCTTCTACCATTTACAACCCAATTACACTATATGCAAATAGGCTCAGGTGCCGATGGAGTCGATTGGCCAGATGACCTTGCAAGCTGTCTAGTTACCTCCCAAGAGTGTGATAGCTTTTCTTAGAGGCATTTTATTAAATAGATTGCAGTTAATGATTTGTCACATTTCCTGTGTTTCACGTTCATAATTTTTTAATAATTTACTTATTTAGTCAACTTCTGAAGTGTTTCTACAAAATATGTAAACCTATTGAAAATATAAATGTTATTAAATTAACCTTTCAACAATTTGTTACATATATAAAACATAATATATATATAATATATTATATATATATATATATTAACAGTACCTTCAGACAACTTGCACAAGGTGTGTCTCTATGTTAAATAAAATCTTACACCCCACCAACCAGCTATTGTCACACCTTGCATCTGTGTTATTTAAATAGCTACGACGCTTGTAAATATATCTATGCCGATGAGTGTGGTGGTCTCAAAATTAGGTGTGTTGAGGTAAATATTTTGTGTATCGCTATCTAGGCAACTGAAAACACATATGCACCATTGACCGAAATATAGCTTAGCAGACTTTAATAGTCATTGCTATCTTGTCAGTGAATCATCAACACAGGCACAATACACTCCCATTTGTCACACAGAAATACATGTAGCAGCGCATGCCAGTTTGCAGGGATGCAAACTTTTACATCAACAATAAACATCCATCCATCCATTATCTTCCGCTTTATCCTATATTGGGGTTGCGGGGGGGTTCCCCATGCCCATCCAGGGGAGAACGTTTTGGGCGCTGGGCAGATACACCCAGGACAGGGCGCCAATCTATTGCTGGGGACACACACACACAGACATACACACTCTACATGGGGCAATTTGAAGAACTCAATTGACTTGATCCATGTTTTTGACTGTGGGAGGAAACCGGCGAACCCGGAAGGAAACCCACGCAGACACGTGGAGAACATGGAAACTCCACCCAGATGGGAATTCGAACCGGGAATCCCTAGCACTGAGAGGCGAACGTGCTAACCACTAAGCCACCGCGCCGCCAACAACAAACAGAATACTAAAAAAATAATATTATTCTACATCATCACAAAATTGTGCCATTGTGCACTGCACCGTTGAAATAATAATCCGCCAAAGTCAGATCGCATCTGGCTTTTAAAGGGAATGCCAAGAGGCACACTAATTGGTTTATTCCATGTTTTGCCCAAAACACACCCATGAGTAATTAGATAATTAGTAGATGTCTTTTGCATCCTTTTCCTGTCCTCAGGACACGCCTTAAACTGTGCAGTGAGCAGTTAAAGGCTCGCTTTAAGATCACTAAAATTGAGTCCAATGTTTTGAAATCACTTATTTTAAAAATTAAATATGTATGAACAGAACATTTTTAATGATTAAATATGTTTATTAAAGACTTCAGAATTAATTGTTGGTCTTCATTTAGTGTTGGTTTTGTCTTAGTGGAAATTTATTCCCAGACTCTGGTTGTGTTTTTATTAATTAATTAATTAATTGTTTTTTTTTTTTGTTATCTCCAAATTTCTTGGGTGCTCTTTGAACTGTGAGGAATGTAGGGTTGTTTAGAAATGGTAAAGGGCTGAGGAAGGATGAGTGTCTGTATAGAGAATGGAAAGAGAAAAGGGCAATTTTATGGCTATCTTGCCCTTGAACAGAACAATGGAATCCCTGCAGAAAGAGCCTCAGTAAATATCAGACTACGGTTGATGTATAATAGCCAAGCCCTTCTAAAAAAACTGATTAAAACTCTGGCCGTGACTGGACCAATTCACCTTCTAAGACGAATGTTTATTATGTGTGTGTTAGTGTGTGTGTCACCTGATGTAGAGATAAAGAGAAGTGTTTGGGGAGAGGTAATGTGAGGAGTGATATAGTGTATGTTTTTGTAATGAGCACAAAACTCTGAGATAAAAAAGAATAATAAAAGCAAGTCGATTGTGTTCATCTGTCAGCTGCTTTTTTATTGAAAAGTGGATTTATTCTCTTCTCATCCATCACAAGCTCCGAGCTCACACCCACATTCCGTTACCAAGTTCCTACTTTCAGAGTTACTCCAGGCAGCAAGTGACAGAATTTGTGATCCTAATATGATTTCATAAATTGGTTAAGAGCAGTTGGTTAGAGTTTATTCAGTCCCATTATGTGATTAAGACACTGTCCAAAAACAATGCTTTTATAGAAATAGACAACCTTGATAAATTATGAGAAAACAAAACTTAAAAAGAAATGCAGCAAAAATCAAAAGCACGACTGTAGTGTTGTATACAAAGAGTGTATACAAAACTGAAGGTTCATCATTCATGTACATAAAACTGTGCTGCATAAAACTGTATGTTTAACATAGGACTTTTCATGGACATGATATCTAAATAAGATACAACATCAAGAATAACATGAAATTACTTCTTCAGGTAATTTGAGCTCAGATATATGCCATATGCTATTTTTTTTAATGGTACATTTAAGTTATAAATCTTTCTTAGTTCAGAAATTAAACATTAGGCCCTGTAATGTTTAAGCAGCACAAACACAACTTGACAGTCCAGCATTGTGTTTCCTCATGAACCATGTTTATGAAAACCAGTGGTTTTCATATTTTTTTTGTCATGCCCACCCTCATCAGAATGATGATAAAAACAGGCTTTAGTAATTTCTGTCGTACTTTATTTTATTTTAAGGGTATTTGTAACTCTTATCACCATGAGAATTTAATTATGCTCTTTGGGGGGAGTAGAGTCATTACAGGATGGGGGAGTTAGGGTAGGGTGTCATGTCTGACTGGCGTATAAATTAAGTAAGGAACCAATGTTTTATTGTCAGAATCTTTTTTACGGTTTACAATAAACAAACTGCTTACAGGTTAGAACAGCATTTTTAAAGCCTCCCCCAACAGATGCATGAAGGGTGGCGTGTCAGACTGGTGGCTAAATGAAGCGCGAAAGCATTCTGACATGTAATTAATTAATTAATTAATTCATTCATTCATTCATTCATTCATTCATTCATTATCTCCCGCTTTATCCTCTATTAGGGTCGTGGTGGGGTTCCCCATGCCCATCCAGGGGAGAACATCTCGGGCGCTGGGCAGATAGACCCAGGACAGGGCGCCAATCCATCGCTGGGCACACACTCACTCACACAGACACACTCTATATGGGGCAATTTTGAGAACTCAATTGACATGATCCATGTTTTTGGACTGTGGGAGGAAACCGGAGAACCCGGAGGAAACCCACGCAGACACGGGGAGAACATGGAAACTCCACCCAGATGGGGATTCGAACCTGGAATCTCTAGCTCTGAGAGGCGAACATGCTAACCACTAAGCCACCGTGCCGCCACATGTAATTCATATCAAATTAATAAAGTCACAAATGGCAAAGATTAAACTGTGTTATCTTTTTTGCAAGGTGTGCTTGTTTTATTTTAATCTATTTAAAATTGATTGATTAAGCAGTTTAAACCACACACTTGGTTTAGGGTGTGATAATTTTCAAAAAGTTCTGTTTTTCATTGCATTACACACCACAACTTGACCTTTTTTGTGATTTAGTTTTTAATATCCAATAATAGTGCATTGTCATGTTGACTATATGCCAAATACAACTTCTCTGTTTTTGCAAGCAGTTTTTACCTAAACTAAGTTGCCTTTTTCCCATAAGGTCTAACTAAATTTGCAGCAGTTTAAGTTACAGTGAAGTGTGATAGTACAGAGATAAATGTTTTCTAGAAGTGGCTGTCACTCAGTTTGTACTGTATAAATGCATCACACCAGCACAGACACACACACTCACACTCACACACACACACACACACACACACACACACACACACACACACACACACACACACACACACATACATACACACACACACTATGTCTTTCCTGTTTCCCAAGTAAATGGATTGTGGTAAATATGATTATTACACTGCTTGTTCAAAATAAAGCTGCTGATGTTTCAGTGTTAATGAATGTGTTCAGCAATATGATTCATTCATTCATTCATTATCTCCCGCTTTATCCTCTATTAGGGGTGGGGTTCCCCATGCCCATCCAGGGGAGAATGTTTTGGGCGCTGGGCAGATAGACCCAGGACAGGGCGCCAATCCATCGCTGGGCACACACTCACTCACACACACACACACACACACACACACACTCTATTTGGGGCAATTTTTGGAGAATTCAATTGACTTGATCCATGTTTTTGGACTGTGGGAGGAAACCGGAGAACCCGGAGGAAACCCACACGGACACGGGGAGAACATGGAAACCCAGATTGGGATTCGAACCTGAATCCCCAGTGAGAGGTGAACATGCTAACCACTAAGCCACCGTGTTGCCCAGGCAATATAATTTTCATATTTATTTATTTTTTTGTATCTCTGTGCTTGGTAACCAACCATCAGTTAAAGTTGAGGTTTTTTGGCAGGGCCATATTTTCTATATTTTCTATACCCTCTACTTATGATTTATCAGACACCTAAATCAGACTCCTTTTTTCTTTTCTTTAGGGTACTAGAGCATCTTTTCTTTTTACTTTTATGTTTCATCATGTGTAGTCTTCTTGCTCTTCATTCCCAGTAAAGTTACACTCGTCAAATTTTCTTTCTCTTTCTGTTTGACTGCTGTAAGAAATGGCCTTCTTTATGAGCGCACATTCCGGTCACATTCCTGAGTGAAATAAAAGTGCATGAAATCACCAAGCTGCAGGTGTCACTCTCCATCAATTGTAAAAAGTAAAATCGCAAGAGAGCATTAAAAAGCTAGAAGCTGTAGTGATGCTCCGGGCATATTAGTTAGTTTCTGTAGTTTCGCTTCTTCTGTTTCTTTTTTTTTCAAGAGAGTTACATGCACTGCTATTTTTAAGAGACATTAACATTTGGTGTGGAATAAAAGTCACTAATGATGTACAAAAGTAGCTGGCTGAGCATCAGAATCATTTTAATGCGATCAGACCTGTCAAAGTTTTAGAATGGTAGTATTCATTGAATGCAGCTGACTAACACAAAACAGTCAAATAGTATTCATTAATTTAATAATTTATTCTTCCACTTAATCCTCCATTAGCATCGCGGGGGGGTTCCCCATGCCGTTTCGGGCACTGGGCAGATACACCCAGGACAGGGCATCCTATATACATATACATGTATATGAGGCAATTTAGAGTATCAAATTTACTTTGAATCCATGGTTTTGGAATGTGGGAGGAAAGTAGAGAGCCCAAAACCCAAGCAAACACAGGGAGAACCTGGAATCCTCAGTGCTGAGAGGTGAATGTGCTAAATACTAAGCCACCATGCTGCCACAGTCAAATACCATTTGTTTTCTATAGATTTATTCCCTTGCTAATAATTCTAGTTCAAAATGTAGTGGTTTATTGTCCTATATAATTTAATTAAAACAAAGACTTCAAAACAGTTTTATGTTTGTACACAGTGGAATTATCACACTGATAGAGACTGCATTCTTCAATATTTCACAATTTTTATTACAGCTGTGTAATTTAGAAATTTAGCTGTGTAAGTGACGATCAACTTGTAGCATCAACTAATCAGAATTTGACTAGAATGCTTATGTCAGCGTATTTGCACCCTCTGATTAAAGATTACTTTTGATAAGTGGACATTTTCAGCCAATTCCAACTTATTTTAAAACTTATACAACTTTAATTTCAGCAAGCTTCGATGACAATAAAAAAAATACTTTTTATTGGAACTAAATAAACTCAAGGGCGGCACGGTGGCTTAGTGCTTAGCACGTTCGCCTCTCAGCGATGGGGGTTCCCAGTTCGAATCCCAGTTCGTTTCCATGTTCTCCCCGTGTCTGCGTGGGTTTCCTCCGGGTTCTCCGGTTTTCTCCCACAGTCCAAAAACATGGATCAAGTCAATTGAATTCTCAAAATTGCACCATATAGAGTGTGTCTGTGTGAGTGAGTGTGTGCCCAGTGATGGATTGGTGCCCTGTCCTGAGTCTATCTGCCCAGCGCCCGAGACGTTCTCCCCTGGATGGGCATGGGGAACCCCACTGCGACCTTAATAGAGGATAAAGCGGGAGATAATGAATGAATGAATAAATAAACTCTTTTTGAGGAAAAAAATTAGGATGGATTTGTGTACAAATAATCAGGATTTTTTCAAAATAATATAGAGTTTTATGAGGTTATTGTTGGTGATTTTTATGAGTGGCTACACAAGTGTAATGGGATACCCCCCAAAAATTGAGGAACTACGAATGAGGACCGGAGACAGGATTCCACAGACTCAGTTACAGGCTTTGATAATGTGTACACATTATTTTAAATTAATCAAAACAGAAGTGTGAGTTGACCGTATTTGCCATGCACCTGCGTTTCATCAGCTGGTGGACAATCTCTGCAGCTTATAAATGGCACACACATTCATCAGGTGGAGACGCATCTGGTGCGTTAATTATTTCTAATCAAAACCCATTGCCGACAGCTCCGCTTTCTCCCCCAGCGGCGCAGTGCTTCTACCACAACAAGTTATCTATCTGTGATGCAATGGCTGTTTATACTGCATTTCTTCAGAAGATGTTTTATAGCCATAAAATGGTCAGTAACAGGTGGATTAATTCAGATGGAGCATTACTAAAGGCCTAGGTGTGAAATACACGGCCCGCCACTGTTTGCCAGTAATGTAGATTTTCCTTTTTCAGATCAGGAGCTGTTGGAAGCCATTATGATCGACTGCTGCTTCCACCTTTGTAAGCCTGTGGTGAGTCTTTAATGTTTAAAAGGGGGTGCAAGTACATTTGTCCTTGAATTGTTTATTGGTTAATTTGGGGGTTAAAGGCCTTGCTGAAAAACTCACAACAATAATTTCAGTGAACCTGGGTTCAACACCCTAGTCCAACACTGAGCTACCACACCCATATGCCTAGATGCATTTGTTTACAATTATAGCCTGTATGGATTGTTTAAATGGTGATCTTATTTATACACCTAAAATATCACCACCACAACAGTGTCACTGCAGTGCTGAAAATTATCTAATAACAACAGTTTTGTGGTGGTCTAGTGGTGGTTCTTACTTTGAAAACAAAGTAAAGGTCTTAACAGATGCAGAGGCAGATGAACTACAGTCTGTAATTGTAGAACTACAAAGTAGACTTATTTATAGTAAGTAGAACTTATGATAATGGTCAATAAGATTAGAAAGGTGCACTTCTTAATAAAGTGGGGAGTGATTTTATCACAGAAGAAGAGATTTTCTATTACTCAAAATGTGGCACCTATAGACACTTAATCCTATATTTCAGTTTTTGTATTTTTTATGAAATATTTGGCTTTTCTGACAAACTATTTTAATTATATGTAATATTTATTAATCAGGGCGGCACGGTGGCTTAGTGGTTAGCACGTTCGCCTCTCAGCACTAGGGTTTCCCGGTTCGAATCCCTATCTGGGTGGAGTTTCCATGTTCTCCCTGTGTCCGCGTGGGTTTCCTCCGGGTTCTCCGGTTTCCTCCCACAGTCCAAAAGCATGGATCAAGTCAATTGAGTTCTCCAAATTGCCCCCTATAGAGTGTGTCTGTGTGAGTGAGTGTGTGCCCAGCGATCGATTGGCGCCCTGTCCTGGGTGTATCTGCCCAGCGCCCGAGACGTTCTCCCCTGGATGGGCATGGGGAACCCCACCGCGACCCTAATATAGGATAAAGCGGAAGATAATGAATGAATGAATTTATTAATCATGCCAACTATCTATAAATTTTTAATTACAAACAAAACTACCTATCTCAGTGCTTAAATGGCAAGAGGCAGGAAAACCTGACCAGGTCTTCAGTTTATTGCAGATTCAACAAACTAAGTAAGTTCAAGGTCAAGTAATTTATTTATATAGCATTTTATACAATAGTACACTGTCACAAAGCAGCTTTACAGTGTTATAAGCCTTTTAACTGCCAAAGAGCAAGCTGAAGGGACAGTGGCAAGAGAAAATTGTTATGTTGTTATTTTACGGAAGAAACCTTAAACGGAACAAGGCTCAGTGTGGAACTCAACAGTGTAGGACAGCCATGTACAGCTTGTGTGGTGATCAGGTGTCCATATTTAACAATTAGAAAATTATATTAATTGGAAAACTATATAAGTCCATTGAGGGCATCCAGCAGGTCCAATAGAAATCCGGGTTCCATCCAGTAATTGTCAAAGCCGCACCGCAGTGCTTCGGCAAAGCCATGGATGAAGAGCTGGCAATACATCACAAGAAAAACAGTTAGAGCTAATAATGCACAGTGTTTAAGTAATAATCAGAGTTTGATTGACACAGTACAGCATGTGACTCCAGCATAACTGAGTAGTGCAGCAGAACTAAAAGGGACAGATACTGCAGACTCTACTTAGTTAAGAGGTTTCCCTGGAATAGCATAATTTCAGTGCCACAAACTAACACTTTTACTTTACTTGCCCAAACTCACAACCTAAAGCAGTGTCATCTAACTGTTAAATGAAAGGGCTGACCACTGTTCCATCATGCCACCCTGTTTAATTTAGTGACTGATACAGCCTTTTCACATAAATGTTCATGTAATTATATATCAGGTTTATTACTAGTAAGGAAAATGTAGCATTATTAATTGAACAAAAGGGAAATGGTTGTACATTTGTTTTTAAACATTTAGAAAATAAATTGATTTAAAAACCTCCATATAGAGTTACAGGAGGGTCAGCCACAAAATTTGGAAACCTGGCCACATTAACATTTCAGTGATGAACTGCCTGATTTTATATTGGCATAACAACTGGATTCAATACTACAACTATAATCTTCATATTGTTCCTAAAAATAACTGAATGTGATACTTTGTACTGAATTGCCTAAAGAGAACAATATTCGCCTCAGATAATTTTAACTTGTGTATGCACACACACACACACACACACACACACACACACACACACACACACACACACAAACACACACACATTTAACTACAGAAGAAGAAAGCAGCAACTGTATTTTAGCATTGAGTTATTGGTGCTGCTGTGGCTTTCACTCCATAACTGATTAATCTTTCATCTGACTTACAGTTAATCAAACACTGCATTTTATCCACAGGCCAAACGTCTGCCTGCCATCATTAATCATGAAGGTGTATGTATGTGTGTTTGTATATGTGTGTATATTTAAATCACTAATGGGTGGTCGATGTGCTTCAGTAGCAGTTGCGTTACCGCTAACAAACTAATATTATAACCGAAAATGCAGTTTATTTGCGCAGTTCCCACTGCAATATTTCTTTCATCTCCAATTTCACTGGAAGGCATTTCCATTCAATAAAATTGGCCCCTTTTTAAAAGGATTTTTTGCTTTATCTAAGGGCTGTACCAATATCAGATGGTGTCACAATTATATAATAAAGTAAATCTAAACCTTAAGCGAATAATACAGCTAATATTTTTTTCCCTGATCTATAAAGTATTAATTTAGCCTAGTTTGAATTGTTATTTAATTGAAGACCTTACCAAACTATTAACTGTAACTACTTGAATGCTCCCTATTTGATTAGTTCAGGCTGAATTCTGGTAAAGGGCAATGATAACATTTAAAGCAATTTTTAGTTAAGATTTGCCTCTCAGCGCTGGGGATGAAGGTGCGAATCACGATCTGGGTGGAGTTTCCATGTGGGTTTTTGCCTACAGTCCAAAAACATGACTTTTAGGTAAATTGGCTGCTTTAAATTGCCCCTATATAGTGTGGGTGTCTGTGTAATTAGGTGAATGTGTGCCCATCATGAATTGGCACCCTGTCCTGGGTGTGTCTTGCCCCCCCACCCCCCAGTACAGCATATTGGGAGAATAATGCTTTGTTTTGCTCCAAACTTGGGAATGAAAAGACACGATTTAATGGGTTTACAGTAAAAAAAAAACAAAAAAAAACAGATGGGTCTAAAGTAGGATGTGCAGAATCTAGAGTTGCCACCTTTTAGAACTGAAAATAAGGGACACCCACCACATCTCCTCTGGGCCCAACTCCCATGGTGCGGGGTGCCCACAACAGTATCATAAGGGCTGATCAAGAAAGCAATCAGTCCTACTTAAAAAGCTTTATTACCAATGAACACATTTTCTTAAAAAGTATAGTTAATCAACTCTTAAATGAAATCTGCGTGGAATGTGCAACAATCCATCAATTATCTTCCGCTTTATCCCATATTAGGGTCGTAGGGAGGTTCCCCATGCCCATCCAGGGAAGAACATTTCGAACGCTGGGCATGGCACCAATCTATCGCTGGGCACACAATCACTCACTCACACAGACATAAACACTCTATATGGGGCAATTTGGAGAACTCAATTGACTTGATCCATGTTTTTGGACTGTGGGAGGAAACCGGAGAACCCGGAGGAAACCCACAGACACGGGGAGAACATGGAAACTCCACCCAAATGGGGATTCGAACCGGGAATCCCTAGTGCTGAGAGGCGAACGTGCTAACCACTAAGCCACTGTGCTGCCTGTGTGCATCAATGAACTTTTAAAATTTAAATGAATAACTAGCTGAGGAAACCTAGATCGGAGGATTGGCTATTAAAATTAGTTTTTTTAATTGAACAGTACTTGTCTTATATCCGAAGGAAAGTCACGTCATCCAAAACAGTTAACTATCCAAAACACTACATTAATAATTTAATTTATATAATGATTACTGAACACTGTGTTCCTCACAAATATAAACATTTTGACACAAAATACACAATACAATGTTGTGATCTAGGAATTGTATAAATATCAAAGAATAAACATTTTTCTTTACAAATGTGATTTTGAGGTCTAAATTGAAAACAGCGCCCTCCAAGTTTACTAAATCCGTTAGTCACAGAACTCCCATCTGTGTTACACCTGTGTTTGGAGACGTGGAGCCAGGGAAGCTTTAATCATTATTGTTAGATTTATTGTTGATGTTGCATAACAGACATGTTTATTGGACATTTATGGAAATACAGAACAAATCGCGTCCTGCATTGGTTCAGTACAGAACGCAACATTTATTTGCCAAATTCTATATTTTATGTGACGGGTGGCAACCCTAGCAGTAACTGACCCTAAACCCACAGAATTGAAATGTGACTGTCCATTTGCTTAGGTCCAAACTGATGTTGGGCAATAATGTCTGCTTTGTGATCAGAATCCTAACCCCCTATTTTAGAATACTTTCAGTTCTGTGGATTTAGTACTGGTTTTGTTGATTTTATAGATAGTTGAGATTTCTTGTATATACTATAAAATTTTAGTTTGAAAAATGAAGCTATACTTTGCCTGACTGCATTTGTCAGAGAGCTCCGGTGCAAAACTGAAACTTTATAAACCAAATTGGCTAATAGTCTTTTTTTTCTTGGTTATGGTGCCTTAGTGCATAAGTTTGCCCTTGAAGGATTTTTTGTCTATCAGATTATACTGTCATACTTATACATCATCACCTCCCTGCAGGAATAGATCTGTCAGATGTGATGAACAAAAACCTGAGATACAGTACATGCTTGTTTTATCTGACTGGTAAAGCCAACCTGTGTGCAAGTATGACTGTGATCATGGAAAAGGATGTGTGCAAGCAAACACACCAGCCCATTTAAATGAAATATGGTTCATGGAAAGATTAATGGGCATGTGGCAGGTAGTTAGTCTGCATTCTGGAAAAAAAACAAAGTCTCCACAGCATAAAACACTATCTCTGCACACACACACACACACACACACACACACACACACACACACACGTTTCCTTATGTTATTATCTCCCTGTTTCAGCTTCATTATGGTCGTATAAAACTTCACACTTAAAAACACATAAATGACTAGGAAGATGTTAGAGGATGGTGGTTTATTTGCTAAGAACTACCCTGAAATAGTACTTTAATAAAACCATAAATGACCTAAATATTTTCAAAATAAATAAATAAATAAATAAGAATCGCTCTGCGTTTTCTTTTTCACAGGATGTCGTGATTTCTTTTAGAGCTTAAATGTATGACTCTGGTCCTGTGGCTTATGTCAGCTTAGTAATTAGTGTTGGTCCATCCATAAATCTATCCATTGCACCTCAAAAGCGATTTAAATCATTAAGACCAAGGTAAAGAGCCGTGTTTACAACCAGTTCAATCATTTCTTTAATATTTACACTTCTAACCATGTTTGAATCTGAGAATTTATAACATCTAACATGGTTAAAATAATCTGTTCTCCGTATAATTTATAGGGAGAATGTAGACGATACCTCAGATGTACACAAACAGAAACATACAGCAGGGGGCATGCTGCTTTTGCTACTGCACAGATTCAACGGCAGTTATCTAGTGAGCATGTGCACCCTATGTAAAATAAATAAAAGAAACAAAAACAAAAGGGTGCATACCTATCAGGTCCTAAGCTGCCGGATAAGACCATGTCGACAGTGGGGGAGTTGGGAGATGTGTGTAACTCATGCCACTAGGGGGTCAACAGCCGGCAGTTAGATTGATTACAGCTACGTTGTCTGCTTTTCAGTTTATCAGGACAACCAGACTGCCTACGCCCTGCTCGGACAGATAGAGTGCTGGTACACGTGCCCGTCTTCCCTTCCTGCTCTATGAACTATGAGGGCCACATTTGATAAAAGTGTGACAGCCTTAATAGACAGCTTAGAACCAAATTATGGTAGCTATGGTAGGTCCCATAATGTTTACATGCACTGTATTGATGAGAGTATGCATGTATTGCAATCTCATAGCTCTCTGCTAGAAGGTGCCTTTTTAACAGCGAGATGCTGTGACTAATTATTTGCTTCAGATGCAGGGGTATCTTGAATCATCTCACACCAGCAACGAGCACACCATAGATCACAATTCATAGATCATAGATCAAAGATCACATTCAGAACTTTTACCATTTTGCAAAAAACAGTTACTTTAGTCTAATTTCTTTTAGCTCTGGGAATTCTGAGTTGAATTCCAATCTGGATGGAGTTTCCATGTTCTATCCATGTCTGCATGGGTTTTCCCTGTGTTCTCCGGTTTCCTCCCACAGTTGAAAAACATGGATCAAGGTCAAATAAATGCTCCAAATTGAATGCCCTGTCCTGGGTGTATCTGCCCAGTGCCCGAAACGTTCTCCCCTGGATGGGCATGGAGAACCCCCCTCGCTACCCTGGGATTAGGTGAAATAAGGTGGAATAGTGGAAATAATGAACAAATGAATGAATGTATTGGTCATTAATTTTCATCACTATAAACTCTGCACTCTAAACTAAACCCTAATGGCCATAATAAAGCATTTAATTGCTACCAGAACCACAGTGGCTCCAATTAGTTGTAATGGAAGAACCTCGAAGCAAAAATCTGTTATGAAGACCTATGAGAAGATTGGAAACTTTTTTGGATGATGCTTTATAGTAGTAATGAGAAAGATCTTATGTTGCGCTAAATGCCAACTTTTAGTTTTTATAAATGGCCTATGGAAGATCTTATTCTGATGTAAAACTAGAACATGGTTCTCTCATTTGTAAGTTGCTTTGGATAAAAGTGTCTGCTAAATGTAAATGTAATGTAAAATTATAGATACCCATTATTCTGCCATCTTAATGCCCCTAACTTTATGGCGCCTGTACAGATTTTTTTTTACAGAAGCAGTTATTAGAATATTCTCAGAATCTGTCAGACTTTGTTTGTTGTGACTGTTTTATCATTTTTTTCATGTTTATTCAACTCTGGTACATGGGCTAACATAGTTTTGTTCTAAAATCATAAAGACAAAGATTTACCCAGACAGAGCAAACAATGCAGCACTGTGAGTCTTATTTTAAACTGTCATTGCTTTATGGTTTTAATGAGACCCTTTAGGTTTCCACTTAAGGTCCAGTGGGTTTCTTTTAAAATATGAAGGTCATTATGTTTAATACTTGCAAAAGGAACACTATCACTGGGACTATGGATTTATCAACGTTGCTTTTCAGTGTTTATCAGTTTTGCTCCCCATAGTCAGATTGCTCTTCATTTGAGTCAAAAAGTGTTTTCTTACATTTTTTTTCTAGATTTCATTTTCACTGTCACATTTTGACACATATGTTTTCATGTTCTCCCTGTGTCCACGTGGGTTTCCTCTGGGTTCTCCAGTTTCCATCCACAGTCCAAAAACAGGGATTCAAGGTAAATTGGCTGCTATAAATTGCCCCTATATAGTGTGTGTGTGTGTGTGTGTCTGTGTGTGTGTGTGTGTGAGTGAGTGTGTGCCCAGCCATAGATTGGCACCCTGTCCTGGGTGTATCTTCCCAGTGCTTTAATGAGTTTTAGCAGAACAGTCTATTAGCTTAGCACATAGCCATGTCCCATTAGGGACCACTGTTGCTGAGCGACATGCAGTCTGGAACCTCTGAGACCCTAACAGTGACTTTGTTAAAGGACAAATACAGCAGGGAAGTGATAAAGGAGTAAAACAGGGAAAATGGGGAAAAGAAAGTACATTCTTTTCAAAATATATGGTTTTACATAACAGGACATATAAAAAATCTGATCCTTGGAAGATCTGTGGTTTGTCTACATTTGTCTATGTTCTGCTGTAGAATAACCTGCTATATAGTGGAGCTTATGTTCATCTCGGTCTTGTGACTGCAAAACAAGCCTAAATCATCAGTTCTCCACTAACATGTCTGACAGCTGGTATGGTGTATTCTGCTGATATGGTGTATTCTGCTGTTTTTTTTCTTCAACCTGATTCAGAACCTGATTTCAGGCAAAACATCTCGAATTTAGATTTGTCTGTCAAATGGCATCATTTATATATGTTGTGTCGTTGGTTTAGATGTGCAATTTCAAACTTAAGACATGATACGATATTCCTAGTAGAAAAAAGACACTTTCTTCTCTCATTGTTTTCAGAGGCACATTGTTTGTTCAGTACTTGTAATTGTACTGTTATGACTTTGAGATCAAGTGTAAGGCAAAGCAAGAATTAAGAAAAGTAAAAAAAAAAAAAAAAAAAAGATATATGACAAGCTGTATGAGAGGTGAGGCGCTAAGGAAGGCTAAAAATAACTTGTGTGGATTGGTCAGACAAGGAATAGAGCTGTGATAGATATACAACAAGTTTGGTGCAGATAGGGAATGGAAAGATTGGTTTGGGAAAAGAAATAATGATTTCTGAGCAGCAACATGTCATTTGAAAATGCTTATAGAAAAGTAGAGGGAAGACAAGAAAGAGGTGCACTGTAGGTTTGTAGATCTAGAAAAAAGCTTTTGATAGGGTGCTGAACAAGAGCTGAACATCGTATGAGGAATCTGGGAGTGGCGAATAAGTAAGTGTGGTTGATACGGGACATGTATAAGGACAGTGTGACAGTGGTGAGATTTGCAATAGGAAAAAACAGATAAGTTTAAAGTGAAGGTGGGGGCTGCATCCAGGGTTAGTCCTTTCTTGTTTGCGATGGTCATGGACAGGCTGACAGATAAGGTTATGCAGGAGTCTCTGTGGAATATAATGTTTGCACATGACATTGTGATTTTTGGTCAATAAAAGCTTAGAAAGATGGAGGTGTGGATTTGTGAGAAGGGGAATGAAGGTTAGTGATGTGTGATTCATGTGTATCTGCCAGAGTTCAAGGGAAATTTAAGGGACAATTTTTTTAGAGAAGGTACAAAACCTGACCAAAACACAGGAGAAAGGTGTTATTAGGCATGAAGCAAACAGAGTACAGTTTCACCCCTTTTCCTTGATTTATTCACAGTAATGCACAACTTAATGCTTTTTAGAAACGGTTACAAGCACACTATAATAAAAAAAACAATGTTTGATTCATAAATGCATTCATCAAAAGCCAAGTCATTAAACAAGCCAAGAAAACTGTTTTTTTTTTTGCATAATCTATTCTGGTTTTTAAAGCAAACATTAATTGCTGAGTAAAAGAATACTGTCAGGATCCACGGACTTGATCATCTGAACTATGTTTGGTTTTGTGTTTGATTTGGTTTTGAGTTTCACCTTAGCTCTGTCTTTTTATTGTTTCAGTTGTTTTCATTTACTTCGTGGCTGTGCCTGATTTTAGTTAATTACATCGTTAGTCATGTGACCGGATCATTTGCTTATTTAAGGTTGTGTTCTTATTAAATCGCTTGTACTGGAACCTGCTACCTGTTGGGTGTGTTAAATTCTATTCCTTACCCGGAGTTCGGACCCAAACGTGACAGTAAGCTCTCTTCAAACGTATCTACCACCAGTTACAGGTAGCGAGTCTCTGGTGTAGCTTTATTTACCTCTTCAGTTTTGGGGTATTTGCCAGCGTGGCTATTAGTTTATCTTTGCGGTGTTTGCTCTGGCTTCTGTGGGTTAGCATTAGCGGCTACCCGTTTTTTCTTTTTGCGTTTGTAGCTCTCGTGTGCTATTGTGGAGTGAGTGCTTCATGTGCATCACCCCCGCGTTTGGCGGTTGTGGTGAGTTGGATAGTTTTTCAGGTTTCGCGGCTCTCATAGAGCTCGGTTTGGCGCGATTGCCCAGACTTTGTTTCTGTATGTGCCAATTAGCGTTAGCAAGTGTTGTTGGATTTGGGCTCCTCCCCTTGTTTTTCGATTGGTTAGGGTTGAGTACTGGGTTTCTTCCTTAGTATGGCGGTTCGGAGGGTCCTATCTAGAGATGATGACATCTTGTGGCGTTATGGCTATGAGTCACTATGTGCTGAGGAGCATATTGATTGCCCCATAGACTCCGATGAGGATATTAGTGACTCGTCGTTCTCTGATCACATCCTCCCCGCTTTTACACTTAGGAACTCCCCTGCGCTTTGGTTTGATAAACATTTGGGTTCTGTTAAGCCCCCAAGCACACCTAGGCGTAAGCGTCGTTCCAGGCGTAAGAGCTTTGTCAAGGGTCAACCCCTTCCTACAACCATGGGAGAAGGGGTTGCACACGAGGAAATAGGGGGGGTACTAGCCTCTGAGAACTGTGAGGGGTCCTCGAATCCCGTGGGGTCTACGTTTTCGGACCTACCCAGCCTTCCCTGTTTTTGTGGTCTTCCGCCATGGCTTTGCCCACTCCATCACTGTTGTTTTCCTGATTTTCCAGTTGGCTTTCCAAGTTTACCCTGTGAGTCTGACGACATTCATGGCGCCCCCTGTGTGTCAGACAGCGTTTGCGGCGCCCCCTGTGAGTCAGACGCCGTTTGCGGCGCCCCCTGTGAGTCAGACGGCGTTTGCGGCGCCCCCTGTGAGTCAGACGGCGTTTGCGGCGCCCCCTGTGAGTCAGACGGCGTTTGCGGCGCCCCCTTTGAGTCAGACGGCGTTTGCGGCGCCCCCTGTGAGTCAGACGGCGTTTGCGGCGCCCCCTGTGAGTCAGACGCCGTTTGCGGCACCCCCTGTGAGTCAGACGGCGTTTGCGGTGCCCCCTGTGAGTCAGACGGCGTTTGCGGCGCCCCCTGTGTGTCAGACGGCGTTTGTGGCGCCCCCTGTGTGTCAGACAGCGTTTGCGGCGCCCCCGGTGAGTCTGACGGCGTTCACGGCGTCCCCGGTGAGTCAGACGGTGTTTGTGGAGCCCCCTGTGAGTCCGACGGCGTTCGCGGTGCCCCCTGGGAGTCAGATGACGGTCGGAGCGCTCCCTGTGGGTTAGACGGTGTTCGCAGCGCTCCCTGTGTGTCCTATTGCGTTCAGGATGTCTCCATTTATTGGGCTTGCTCGCAAGGTGACCCGGTCAGTGCCGCACCCGGCAGTGCCTTCAGCGACCCGGTCAGCGCACCCGGCAGTGCCTTCAGCGACCCGGTCAGCGCACCCGGCAGTGCCTTCAGCGACCCGGTCAGCGCACACAGCAGTGCCTTCAGCGACCCGGTCAGCGCACCCGGCAGTGCCTTCAGCGACCCGGTCAGCGCACCCGGCAGTGCCTTCAGCGCACCCGGCAGTGCCGCCAGCGACCCGTTCAGCGCACCCGACAGTGCCGCCAGCGACACGTTTAGCGCACCTGGCGGAGCGGTCAGCGTCCTGGCCTGTGCACCCAGTGGTGCCATCAGCACACTCACCGCAGCTTTTCGAATCTGGATTGGGATTTCATTGTTGGAGCAGTGGTATTGTGTTGTGTTACTGTGTCTCTACCCTGTTTGCAGAATGCAGTGGAGGAGAACAATGAGATAGACCACGGTGATAGCGTTGGAGTAAGAGTTGTGGGCGACACCAGAGAGGGCACCCACACCTACTTGGTGAAGGACCTGGCCTATCAACCTCCGCGAGAAGCATTTAAAGGCCATCTTGACAACATCACTGCCCAAGTTCCTCATTATCAGCAGTCCCGTGCTCGTTCGGTTCCTCTCGCCCGTGCCGGTTCGGTTCCTCTCGCCCGTGCCGGTTCGGTTCCTCTCGCCCGTGCCCGTTCGGGTCCGCTCGCCCGTGCCCGTTCGGGTCCGCTCGCCCGTGCCCGGTCGGTTCTGCTCGCCCGTGCCCGTTCGGTTCCGCTCGCCCGTGCCCGTTCGGTTCCGCTCGCCCGTGCCCGTTCGGTTCCGCTCTCAAGCGGCCACCCGGCCTCCACGTCGCACTCAAGCGGCCGCCCGGCCTCCACGTCGCTCTCAAGCGGCCTTCATTTCTTATACGCACCCCGTGGAGGGGGGGTACTGTCAGGATCCACGGACTTGATCATCTGAACTATGTTTGGTTTTGTGTTTGATTTGGTTTTGAGTTTCACCTTGTCACGTTTGGTCCGAAGTCCGGGAAAGAGATAGAGATTAACACACCCAACAGGCAGCAGGTTCCAGAACAAGAGATTTAATAGAAAACTAACAAAAGCATACAGCACTAACGGACCATTACATAGTTGAAGCTCTCTCGCTGAAAAGAGTCTGGGGCTGGCTTAAATAACTAAATGATAAGGTCACATGACTAACGATGTAATTAACTTAAATCAGGCACAGCCACGAAATAAATGAAAACAACTGAAACAATAAACAGACAGAACTAAAGTGAAACTCAAAACCAAATCAAACACAAAACCAAACATAGTTCAGCTAATCAAGTCTGAGGATCCTGACAGTACCCCCCCCTCCACGGGGTGCGTATAAGAAATGAAGCAGCCCACAAGAGAAAAAGAAAAAAAAAAAAAGGGGGTCCAGGACCTTGCGGGGCAAATGTCCACTGTGGAGGGAAAAATCGGCAGGCGGAGGCAACCCACCACCTGAAGGCTACAAATGTTCATGAAGTCCGTGTACTGGGCTGGGCGACCGATTGAGAGCGAGGTGGCGGCCGGGCGGCCGCTTGAGGGCGAAGTGGAGGCCGGGCGGCCGCTTGAGGGCGAAGTGGAGGCCGGGCGGCCGCTTGAGGGCGAAGTGGAGGCCGGGCGGCCGCTTGAGGGCGAAGTGGAGGCCGGGCGGCCGCTTGAGGGCGAAATGGAGGCCGGGCGGCAGCTTGAGGGCGAAGTGGAGGCTGGGCGGCCGCTTGAGGGCGAAGTGGAGGCCGGGCGGCCGCTTGAGGGCGAAGTGGAGGCCGGGCGGCCGCTTGAGGGCGAAGTGGAGGCCGGGCGGTCGCTTGAGGGCGGAACCGACCGAGCACGGGCGAGCGGAACCGAACGAGCACGGGCGAGCGGAACCGAACGAGCACGGGCGAGCGGAACCGAACGGGCACGGGCGAGCGGAACCGAACGGGCACGGGCGAGCGGAACCGAACGGGCACGGGCGAGCGGAACCGAGCGGGCACGGGCGAGAGGAACCGAGCGGGCACGGGACTGCTGATAATGAGGAGCTGGTGCAGTAGTTGTGTCAGGATGGCCTTTAAGTGCTTCTCGCGGATGTTGATTGGCCAGGTCCTTCACCAAGTAGGTGTGGGTGCCCTCTCTGGTGTCGCCCACAACTCTTACTCCAACGCTATCACAGTGGTCTATCTCATTGTTCTCCTTCACTGCATTCTGCAAACAAGGTAGAGACACAGTAACACAACACAATACCACCGCTCCAACAATGAACTCCCAATCTAGATTCGAAAAGCTGGCTGGGTCAAAGGCTGAGGTGAGTGTGCTGATGGCACCACTGGGTGCACAGGCCAAGACGCTGACCGCTCCGTCAGACTCACAGGGTAAACTTGGAAAGCCAACTGGAAAGTCAGGGAAACAACGGTGATGAAGTGGGCAAAGCCACGGCGGAAAACCACAAAAACAGGGAAGGCAGGGAAGGCACACGAGAGCTACAAACGCAAAAAGAAAAAACGGGTAGCCGTTAATGCTAACCCACCGAAGCCAGAGCAAAACACCGCAAAGACAAACTAATAGCCACGCTGGCAAATAACCAAAAACTGAAGAGGTGAATAAAGCTACACCAGAGACTCGCTACCTGTAACTGGTGGTAGATATGTTGGAGAGAGCTTACTGTCACGTTTGGTCTGAAATCCGGGAAAGAGATAGAGATTAACACACCCAACAGGCAGCAGGTTCCAGAACAAGAGATTTAATAGAAAACTAACAAAAGCATACAGCACTAACGGACCATTACATAGTTGAAGCTCTCTCGCTGAAAAGAGTCTGGGGCTGGCTTAAATAACTAAATGATAAGGTCACATGACTAACGATGTAATTAAATTAACTGCTGGAAGGTGAACCTCCGCCCCAGTCTCAAATCTTTTGCTGACTCCAACAGGTTTTCTTCCAAGATTGCCCTGTATTTGGCTCCATCCATCTTCCCATCAACTTTGACCAACTTCCCGGTCCCTGCTGAAGAGAAGCACCCCCAGAGCATGATGCTGCCACCACCATATTTGACAGTGGGGATGGTGTTTTCAGTGATGTGCAGTGTTATTTCTCCGCCACACATAGCGTTTTGCATTGTGGCCAAAAAGTTCAATTTTGGTCTCGTCTGACCAAAGCACCTTCTTCCACATGTTTGCTGTGTCCTCAACATGGCTTCTGGCAAACTGCAAACGGGACTTCTTATGGTTTTCTTTTAACAATGGCTTTCTCCTTGCCACTCTTCCATAAAGACCACATTTGTGTAGTGCACGACTAATTGTTGTCCTGTGAACAGTTTCCCCCACCTGAGCTGTGGCTCTCTGCATTTCATCCAGAGTCACCATGGGCCTCTTGGCTGCCTCTCTGATCAGTGATCTCCTTGTTCGGCCTGTAAGTTTAGGTGGACGGCCTTGTCTTGGCAGGTTTACTGTGGTGCCATACTCTTTCCATTTCCGGATAATGGATTGAACAGTGCTCCGTGAGATGTTCAAAGCTTTGGAAATCTTTTTATAACCTAAGCCTGCTTTAAACTTCTCCAAAACCATATTCCTAACCTGTCTGGTGTGTTCTTTGGACTTCATGATGCTGTTTGCTCCCCAATATTCTCTTAACCAACACCTGAGGCCGTCACGGAGCAGCTGTATTTGTACTGAGATTAGATTACACACAGGTGGACCCTTTTGAGTCATTAGCACTCATCAGGCAACTTCTGAATGCAATTGGTTGCACTCAGGGAAAAGGGGGCTGAATACTTTTGCACGTCGCACTTTTCAGTTTTTTATTTGTAAAAAAAATGTTGATTCATGTATAATTTTCCTTCCACTTCACAATTGTATACCACTTTGTGTTGGTCTTTCACATTAAATTCCAGTGAAATATATTTATGTTTGTGGTTGTAATGTGACAAAATATGGAAAAGTTCAAGGGGTATGAATACTTTTGCAACCCACTGTATATAGACAGGTGGAGAAAAAGTGAGACAAAGAGGTGGTTTACGGATGTGACGGGAATAGACATGGAGGTGGTGAGGTAACAGAGGAGGATACAAGGACAGTGTGAGATGGTGAACAATGGGAACTAAATTAAACAGCTACAAAGAGAATATTTTAATTATTATTTTAATATGCTGTTGTTAAACTGTATATATTTATTTATTTATTTGCCTCTTTTAATTAAATGTGGTTTCAATTAGGCACGTTTTGATTTCAGTTGATCTGGGATTTGAACAGTGAGAAAGGTTAAAGAGAAACATGATCTTAAATCTTAAATATGTTAAGTATATCTATTTCTTTCTAGCAAGATCAACTGATGAGTCTGTTGGCTGTCATGCTGTATGACTTTCAAGACAGGAAGTTCCATCCACGTGAGCAACAGCCTGATGAACATAAGAAAAAAGTGGAGCCTGCTGTCAAAAAGGTAGAAGACTGTCTGCTCAGGTGAGAGATGTGGTCTTTATGTCCTAATGAAATAATTAACTTCTGGGTTCCTTAGATTATTAGATATATAGCCCATTGAAACAACACAAAGCAATGATGGAAAGTCAATTTTGATATCATTCTACACAAAATGCTAGAAAAAAATTTAACAAATATTTTTACACCTTTACTGTGTTTCTTTTGTGAATATTTTTTTGTAGTAGGTGATGTGGTAGTGATATAATTTTTTTTTTGTGCTTTATATTGTGCTCAAGATTTAATAGAGCGATGCTGACACAATAATGTGTTTGTGTACCACAGTGAGCATGAAATAATAAACAATAATAATGGCACGAGAGGACATGCATTATTGCGAATAAATCATGGTAAAGCTTTTGATTGGTTTGATTTATAAATGCATTTATTGAAAGCAAAATTGCAAATACTGGTCTTCTGTGGTTTTTAAAGTGAACACTGACCCTGAATAATATGATTCCTGTTTCTCTAACAATCAAATAAAACAATCAAATGTTTCTCAAACAACCTGTCCAAATTGCACAACGCAGTTTATGAAAAAAAAAATCAGAAAAATAATATATTGTATGTGTAAGCAGTCAGAGGTGTGTGTTATTGTCAATAATGTCTCAGCTGGACAAACGGCTCAGCCAATCAGATTTAAAGACCAGAACTACTTAGCATTCATTAGTCTTCTAAAACCATTTTAATTTAAGAAAGCGTGCCACCCGCTTAAGCCATTAAACTAATTAGTTGAACAGATGTCATAGCAGTCTTGTGATCTGAGGTTGTTGAATCCACTCACACATGCAAGTGTAAAAACAATGAACAATGTATATTAATTAATTCATTCATTCATTCATTCATTTATTATCTTCTGCCTAATCCTCTACTAGGGTCATGGTTGGGGGAGGGGGGGTTGAAAGTTTCGGGCGCTGGGCAGATACAACCAGGGCATTCCGCTAATCTATCGCTGGGCACATTCACTCACACTGACACTTTCTATATGGGCCAATTTAGAGCGTTCAAGTTACCTTAAATCCATGTTTTTGAATTGTGGGAGGAAACCCACGCAGACACAGGGAGAACATGGAACCTCCAGGCAGATTAGTGATTAAAAAGGCAAACGGGCTAACCACTACGCCACCATGCTGCCCTGAATGTGTATTGTGTTACTAAAAAATATAAATATAAAATTAAAAGCTTCACCGGCAGAAACACTGTCATTTCAGTGAAGATATGCTGCTGGGTAAGACTGTTCACAAACAAGAAGCAGAAACACAATAATAGGACTAAAGGTTACAAAACGTAGAGTGCTGGTAGCTAAGTATAAACGACGCTCGTCTCCTGGAGCCCTTGCTGACAGTCCCAAATAATGAATAACCAGGAAATTAACTAATGGAAGTAATTAGGATAAACAAGGTGCAATCAAAGAACAGAATGCTAAAATTAACACAAAATGGCAGGGCCGTCTAATGCACACCTGATACATAGCATCCTTAATGTGTAAATTGTATTTGTTAAAAGAAAAGCAAAAAAAAGGAGAGGAGAAGATACAGATTCTTTTTTTGTGCTAGAACATTCTTTTTTAAACATAATTTTAATGACTTAGTTGTTATAGATTAACAATAACTGTGGTTAAACTGCTTTAATCAAAGAACACAATAGTGACAGTTTTAAATTACTCTTTCAGGTTTTTGTCACAAAATGGGTCACAAATCACACATTCATAAATTAAAGTAATAAATCAGGTTTTAACATAAAGAAAACTAAATAAAAATATATTAGGCTAGGCCAATTATTAATTAGTGTTAATGATGTATCATTACATATCTATGGTGTGTAAAAGTATGTAAACCTTTTAGATTAGCAGATAATTTGAATATAAAATTAGTGTTAGTTGTTTAATTAATATAAGAATAGCATTCCGGTGTGGGTGGTACGAGTAGCTGCTACCACAGTTAGAAAGGACTAAGTCCATGGCTGGAGATAATATGAAAAGTTGTTTTTAATGTTTTGAGTTTGCTCAGGTTCAAGTAATTTATTTATATAGAGCTTTTAACAATGGTACAATGTCACATTGCTTTAGTGTTGCAAGCCTTTAAAACCTCAAAGAGCAAGCCGAAGTGACTGTGGCAAGAAAAAGCTCCTTGTTATGTTGTTATTTTAAGGAAGAAACCTTGGAAGGACCAAGGCTCAGTGGGGACTCAGTCATCACGTGAGCGGCCAGGCAGTAGGACAGCCATGTACAGATTTTGTGGTGATCAGGTGTCCGTATTTAACAATTGGAAAAACGTTAACAATTGTAGAATTATATAAGCCGTTCGAGGGCATCTTGCAGGACTGCCAGTCCAATAGAAATCCAGGTTCCTTCCAGTAATTGTAGCTGCAGTGCTTCAGCAGGGCCATGGATGAAGAGCTGATGACACCTCTTGGAAATTGGCAACACCTCAAAAAAAAAAAAAAAAAAAAAGAAAGGTAGTTAGAGTTAATAAAGCAAATTACTTAGGTAATAACCAGAATTTGATTAATATGGTCCATCATGTGACTTTGGCATAACTGACTAGAGCAACAGAACTACAAGGGACACTTTTAGACTCTAAGGCTCAACTAAGACTCAACTACTTGGTTGAGTGTGTTCCCCAGAATAGCATTATTTCAGTGCCACACCCCTCTACTAATGTTAATCTGGGTGAAGTGCCAGAGACTATCCCAGATCACTAAATCAACACCATCAAGTCTGAGAGCTACACTTTTATCTATAAGGAATGAATTAAACGCAAATTCAGAAGTCACTGTGTGAGCATAGCACGCACCAATGACATAAAAGTAACATGACTGAATCAATGTTCCAACATCAGACACTAGGAAAGACAGGGCTTATAAACACAGTACTGGAAACCACGTTCCGGGAAACAAACAGCTGAACCAGATTAAATGGATTTACCAGTAACCAAACTAATTAATCAATTAACACACAGAACTGGGTGAAATGGATTTACAGGACTAAAACAGGCATGCAGACAAACAGAATCCATGTGGGAGGGAGGATTGTGACAGTGGGTGAGTGGGTACCCTGTTTTATTTAAAGAATATAGATCTATGTAAGTCTGATTATCAACACATTTGTAGAAATGTATTATGGCAAAAACCAAAAATATTTCAAAGGAATAAGAGTTGTTGATGCTCATCAGGCAAAAAAACCTAAATATACCAACTCCCAATATTTTCGACTGTGTAGACAAATACACAGTAAGACAACAAACAAAGGTTTCCAAGAGCAAGATATGTGAAGGTTTTAAAAGACACAAGTGATCCCATGGGAACCTAAGCAATTTAGGGTCTTTCTCACGTTAGCTCTTATGAGGCACACAGATTTCCAAACAGAACACTGCTGTATATCTGCAACTTTCTTAAGATGGTTTAAATAAGAAACTTTATGTTTAGAGAGGTAAAACACTGCATTTTTTTATATGTAGCACCTATCTGTAAAACATTGGGTATCATATGGCATCACAGACTGATGTTAATTATATTTTTCATTCATTCATTATCTTCCGCTTTATCCTATATTAGGGTCGCGGTGGGGTTCCTCATGCCCATCCAGGGGAGAATGTTACGGGCGCTGGGCAGATACACCCAGGACAGGATGCCAATCTATCGCTGGGCACACACTCACTCACACATACACTCACGCATACACACTCTATATGGGGCAATTTGGAGAACTCAATTGACTTGATCCATGTTTTTGGACTGTGGAAGGAAAACGAAGAACCCGGAGGAAACCCGGGTTCTTAAAAAAATATATTTTGCCCATGAATATTCATTAAGTTATTCCAAATGGTCTGTCTGCTTTCTCATGACGTTTCCCTCAGTTGCGTGCTTTCAGACATGTATTTTTTTAAAAGCATTTAACCAATCATATTTTGGCATTATTGGATTCCAGTTTTGAAAAAAAAATTTCTGCCTACACCTTTAGGAATTTTGCTGGCCCGGTAGTATTAAATAAGTGTAGAGCGACTGCTGTTGCTTTAACCAGTCAGATATTGAGTTCTCCATATCACCGCTTTCTAGAAGGCCTACGCTATGTCAGGGAGTACTTTTGGTGAGCTGACATTTTCAGACAATTAAAACTTATTACAGAAATACAACTTGGCTTTTAGCATTAGCTCTAAGGGCAATAGAAAAGGACTTCTTAATGAAACTAATTAAAGACAAAAGGAGGATGGATTTTAAACTTAATCAGAGTGTTATTTTCCTAAATAATATTGCAATGTTATAAGGTTATTGTTGGTAATTTTAATGTGTGACTTCACAGTGTAATGGGGGATACGAATGCGGACCAAAGACAGGATTACAGAGGCATGAAGGTTTTATTTACAGATTATTATTATTACAAATTTTTTTAAACACACGTGTTGGCCGCTGGTGTCTGCCTGTTGCTCTGTAACTGCAGTCCCGCCCCCCCACGACTTATCTATCTGTAATGCAGCAGCTCTTTATACCAGATTCCTGCATAATAAGATGTTTTTAAGGCTATACATTTTTTTTGACAGGTGGATTAATTCAGACGGAGCATTATTGAAGGCCTAAGTGTGAAATGCAAGGCCCGCCACTGTAATATGTCAAAGTCCTGCTTTGTTGCATCACTAGGTCACTGGGTGCATCACTTGCAAAAAAAAACATCAGATTTTTATTTATTTATTTTTGAAGTTGAACATCAAACAGGCTTTTCATTCATTTTTTTAGAAACAGAATCCCAAACTGAAAGTGATTTTAGTATACCCTGTTGTTCAATGTTTAATTTCTGCTGCACACAAGTTTCTAATTTGAATGTAATTAAAGTGATTCTGTTAATGATGTAAAAGCTGTCTGGCTGTTTAATTTATAGTCTATAGGCTTAAATGTGTAAGATAAAGAATGTATTTTGTTGTTTAAACAGGTTCAAGACAAAGCTGGCTGCCTCACTGGCACGCTGCAGGATCAAACACAACCTGCTGAGCATCGACTGCATGCTGCCTGAGACTGTGAAACAGAGTCAGGAAAGGGAATCCAAGCTGCACATTTACACCTGGATTAACACACAACACACCAGGTACACACACACAAAGTACATAATTAAGCAATATCACATAAGCTAGAAAGCTGTTATACTAATTATTAGCACCTGTAGGCACAAAGTCGCATACTGAGTCTCAGGGGTAACCACAGACATGAACATGCTGATGGTCTGCATAACAGAAATTTCTATGCGGGTGATAATGCTTATTGACCAATTTAACACATGCTTTTTATTTTTTTAGCAGTAACTAGTGGCAGAATATAATTTGTTACTTTATTTGTTGAGTCTCATTTTTCTGCAGGATAAATATATCCACAACTGACAGAGATTGAACTGTAGCCAAGCAGCAAAAGCATAAACACCTGTGACAGAATACATTAGATTCAACCAAGCTGGGAAACCTTATAAGGTCAATTAATCATGTTCAGTTCATCTATAAGCTGGTTTTGGTAATTAGAAGAACCCCAAAAAACAACCGCACAGACATGACTAGAGTTGTCACATGTGGTCCAAGGTCCGGGTAAGAAATAGAGATAAACACACCCAACAGGTTCCAGAAACAAGCGATTTTAATATAAAAATAAACACCACCAAACAAAGCTTACAGCACCGACGAACCTGTACGAAGTTGAAGCTCTCTCACTGAAGAGAGTGTGGGGCTGGCTTAAATAACCAAGGATCAGGTCACATGACTAACGAGATAATTAACTTAAATTAGGCACAGCCACGAAATAAATTAATACAAACTGAAACAATAAAAAACGGAACTAAAGTGAAACTCCAAACCAAATCAAACACAAAACCAAACATAGTCCAGAGAATCGGGTCCGAGGATCATGACAAGAGTCTTGACCATGTTTGAAACCAGAGGAGAGTGTTGTACAGCATTATGTGTTAAAATGAGATATTTGATGATTGCAAATGTAATTTAAGATTATTACATTTTTCATAATTGCCCAGCGATGGATTGGCGCCCTGTCCTGGGTCTATCTGCCCAGCGCCCAAGATGTTCTCCTCTGGATGGGCATGGGGAACCCCACCGCGACCCTAATAGAGGATAAAGTGGGAGATAATGAATGAATGAATGAACATTTTTCATAATATGAGCTTTATTTACCTTAGATTGCAACAGGTGATGCAGTGGGTGAACACAGAGCGTTTGCTCCACCTCTTTCATTTAGAACCATTGTACAATTATTTTTTTTAATTCTGATACACTGATCTTGAGAATTGTTTTGAGCCTTCTATTAGCTCACAACGTCATTAATTATTTTATGATATTTTATAATAACTAGGGGAAAGCAACCTTCATTTTCCAACATATAAATATTTCAAAACTTTATTAATTCATTCATTATCTTCTGCTTAATCCTGTACTAGGGTCACAGGGGGGTGGGGGGGTCCCCATGCTCATCCAGGGGAGAATGTCAGGGCGCTGGGCAGATACACCAAAGAGAGGTCCCCAATCTATTGCTGGGCACACTCACTCACACACAGACACCAACAAACAGAAACCATTTGGGGCAATTTAGAGCATTAAATTTACCCTGAAACAATGCTAACCACTAAGCCACCATATTGTCCCCTAAACTTTGAACGAAATGGCAACACAATGTTTAAAATTGTTACATGAATTAAAGAAACTTAATTATGGCCTTCATATTCATGTATATTATTCATGTTCATATTACAGTCTCTTACATTGCTTACTCTGTGTTAGCCAAGTGGGGAATTGGCTAAAAAACGAAATATGCCATATTTATTCCAAAACTGATGGCGTTTGTCATTCTTGGATACCATGCATCTTATTTTAAAATACAGCAAAGTTACTTAGTTATAAGAACGTTCGATTCTCAGCGCTAGGGATCTGAGTTCGAATCCCAATCTGAGTTGAGTTTCGATGTTCTCCCTGTGTTCTCGTGGGTTTCCTCTAGGTTATCCGGCTTCCTTCCACAGTCCAAAAACATGGACCCAAGATAAATTAAATGCTTGAAATTGCCCCATATAGTGTGTGTGTGTGTGTGTGTGTGTGTGTGTGTGTGTGTTAGTGTGCCCAGCGATGAAATGTACTCCTCTGGATGGGCATAGAACCACCCACAACCCTAGAAGAGGATTAAGCGGAAGACAATGAATGAATGAATAAAAACCATTTGTCAGATGTACATGATTATGTTGAGATGATGAAGCCAGTGGCAAATTTAGTTACATATAGTTGTGAGTTTGGGCTGAGTTCGGTTTTATGAGAAAAAAAAGGTACATTGAAAGTGAATAGTGTACATATTCGATTTAGGATCACATAAGAAAGTGAATTAAATCTGATTTGAAAAGGTCAGATTTGTCTCATCCAAACAGGAATCAAACAATCAGATCTGAGCCACATTATTGCAGAAAATCTAATTTGAATATTTTACCATCGATGTGTAAACATAGGCATTGCTATTATTGTGTGTTAAATGTAATTTATAAAATATCTATATTCTTATCAGGGCAGCAAGTTAAACAATTATACAGATTGTTCATTATCTGTGAACATGTGAAAATCAAAAGTGTTTGCATGAACTCTTGTGCCACCTGTTCAAAAAGTTGTTGGAGTGAGTGTGTGGGCAAGTAAGTTTAGTGTTCTGTTATGGTGTTAAGATCCCATTAAGCCAATTCTCCTATGTTTAACCTCTAATTTAGACTGACACATCTTATTTCTTACAAGCCTGTGTATGTTTGGGGGTTGTGTAGTTGTAGCTCATGTGAGCCACAGACAGGTTGTCTGTGGGATCATAAATCACACTAAGCTGCAGTCAGATGCAATCATGGCTTATGGAGGTTCACAGGCATACAAACAAGCTTTCTTTACCATCATGGATTGACGAGAGAATGTGCTTTTGAGAATGCCGAGATTTTATAAAAAATGGTTCCTTGTAGAAGACTGTTTTAGAATTTTAATTTGAATCTTAATTCGGGAAATATTTGGGAAAAGTACTTGCTTTCACAATAAACCTGTTTAAATAGTAACATGAATTTAAAAATGATCTTTTGACTTCTGGAATATGTGTATTTTTAAAACATACAGTGTATTTAATATACATACAATGTGTCATGTACATTACTGAGCAGCCATTTATACATGCAGCATCTTGCAACTTGGCCTAATGAACTGAATTGTTCAGTATTATTTATACAGTATTATTATCTTTTTAAAAAAACTGGAATAAATCGCTGTTATGAGAGAAGGATTGAAAAACTGGCATTTTTTTTTCAGAAAATTTTACTTTAATCTGAATTCTTTATGTGCAATATCACATGTTAACAAATTTTATACATTCATTCATTATCTTCCGCTTAATACTCTGCTAGGGTCACGGAAGGGGGGGGGGGGGAGTGTTCCCCATGCACACACTCACTCACACAGACACACACACAAACACACACTATATGGGGCAATTCCATGTTTTTTGTACTGTGGGAGGAAACCGGAGAACACTGGAGGAAGCCCACGCGGACACAGAGAGAACATGGGAACTCCATCCATATTGGATTACTGGAATCCCCAGCACCACAATGCTGCCTCTTGTTAACAAGTTAATTAAGATAACCCGATCCTTCCGTGGGACACATATGTAAATAAAATAGTCAATTTGTGTAGTTTGATATTTTGCAAAAAATTATGACAAACTCCCAAAGCGTTTCAAAATAAATAACAGCTATAAATTGAGGGTAGATGGGCAGGAAAAGTCACACATGGCCTATTCACTAATGACATATTAAAGGCAGGAGACAGGATTTCAGAAGCTCAGGAGCTGGCTTTATTCATATTGTATTTAAACATATATTTGATATATACGTGTAGATTTGCCGTACTGTTACTTCCTGCAGCTCTTTGCTAGATCTCTCTCCCTGCAGCATGTTCTTGTCCTGATTTTAACTTTTCATCAAGTGGTGCTGTGTAATGTGTTAATTATCTATAAGCAAGTTAATTTCTCACAGCTCTGCCTTCTCCTCAGCACCAATGCAGTCCTGCCACACTAATGTACCACATTTTTATTTAAAACATTTTTTAAATGTTTGATGAAAATTATTTCCAATCAAGTATAATATTGTGTCCAAATACAAAATCCAACACTGCCACTGATTAAAATGTTACAATAATTGTACTTGGCTGTTTCTACAATTTCAGATACAACAGCAGATTTAGTGGTTGTTTACCAATTACTGATGCCAATTTTTGGTCAGCATGCAGAATTTGTAAGGACTAATTACTCCAGAAAAATCCTGATAATTCATCAAGTGATTTGGAACACCAATTTGTCAGGTTACTTTTATTAAAAAAAAAAAAAAAACATACAGTTTTAGCATGCATGCTTCATAAAATTATATTGTTTAGTCATTTTGCTGTTTCTGTTTTTTGCATTTTTATTAAACTTTTAATTTATAATTTTGGTAAATTTTGACCCTAGTAAAAAAAGTTCAATATGTTTATTGTACCATTTACTAAATGTTAAAAGGAGAACCACAATATTATTATGGTATGCTCACTTTGTCATTAATTCTGTATTTATACAGTATGGAGGAGGTGTGTGACGTGTTGAAGACTGCAGGTTTCTCCCATGTAAATTCCATCAGACAGCTGCACCAAAAAGCTTTTTGTGTGGATCCGCACTGCCATAATTTGTTAGTGTTTCCAGCATGTGTGAAGCAAGAACTACAGCATATCAACTTGCTAAAAGACTACAGACTTGTTATGCAGGTGTGACCACACATGCACACACACTCACATATACACTCATAAACATCTGTTAATTTGTAATGAGTAATTTAATTTGTAGTAGTATCATTGCAGAGCATGCATGCTTCCCAAATATAAGTATAATAAATGCTATTGCATAATTTACTGCTGAAAAAAATATAGAGCTCAGTTTTCCTGCAAGCGCAGAATTCATGCAACACTTATATAGTTTCTTTGATTGATGGCATGGAAATTATGTACACCATATGGACAAAATCTTTGAAACACATTTCATATTCATTGTATCCAGTTGTTTCTTTAGTTCTATTGCCATATATGTAGTAAATGAAGCACCTAGCCATGCACTGTGTCTTCACAAATTTTGCAAGAATGGTGTCCCACTAATTTGCTTATTGAAATCAAGCATGATAATAAAAATAGATTATCCACCTTGGAAACAACATAGATTGTAAAGTTCAATTTGTCAAAGATATTTTACGATCAATAATATTACACTAAATATTATTAGTGAAGGTGGCACAGTGGTTTAGTGGTTACAATGTTCGCCTCTCAGTGCTGGGTCTAGTTCTAGTTCTGGGATCTAGTTTCGAATCCCCATGCTTCCATGTTCTTCTCGTGTCTGTGTGGGTTTCCTCCAGGTTCTCCGGTTTCCTCCCACAGTTTAAAAGCATAGATTCAACGTAAATTGAAAGCTCCAAATTACCCTATATAGTGTGTGTCTTTGTGAGTGAGTGAGTGTCTGCCAAGTGATAGCTTGGTGTCCTGTCCTGGATGTATCTAACCAGCGCCCAAAACGTTCTCCCCTGCGACCTTAGTAGAGGATTAAGCGGAAGATAATAAATGAATAGATTATTAGTGAAAAGTGGAAAGAATCACAGCAACAGAGCCACACATTACAAAGTGTGGTTGCTGAGTGTTGATATACATAGTGCATATAAGTAATCAATGCTCTGCTGTCCCAGTAACTGCATGGTTCCAAATCTTATTTTGGCTTTAACATGGGTTAAAACCAAAACAATTTTATGGGATGGGTTTTCGTGAATGGACAACTGCATGCAGCACATACATCACAAAGCACAATATCAAACTTCAGAAGGACTGGTGTAAAGCACACATAAACAAGACTAAAAACTAAACAAGACATAAAAACATGTCAGTAATGAATTAGTGAAAATCTTACTGGGGAAACAACTTAGAATAAAATGTAGAAGTTACATGTAAGTGTACTAATACATTTGTCTGTTGTCATCTAAATTTACGTAGTTCTTAGTTCGATTTTTGTTGCTCTGGTGTATAACTGCTTGCACATGCTTTAATTTAGCCTCACGCGAACTGGCTCTACTTTCATTTAGGGGTGCACCGCAAACAACAACAGAAATGACAGATAGCCACTCATGACAAATGTTCAACACCCAAGACGGTGTATTAAAAAAGCAAAGCATGAAAGAGAGAGAGAGAGAGAGAGAGAGAGAGAGAGAGAGAGAAAGAGAGCGCAGTTCTTTTTTTTTTTTACTGTTTCCATTACAAGTTAGCACAGCAGGAAGATCAACATATTCTATTTTAGTGTAGTTTTATATAATATAGTTTTGTAAAGGATTGAAATTTTACATTCTAGATACAACCCTCCTATTTTTTTAGGCTAAGACAGATACAACTGACATTGACACATACAACCTAAATGTCTTATCTAATCTTCTACCGTGAAAATGGAGGGGTTTCTCATCCCAATCCTGGGGAGAACATTTCAGGCGCTAGACACCAAGATCAGGATATCAATCCATTGCTTGGCACACACTCACTCACACATACACACATAGAGACAATTCAGAGCAGCCAGTTTACCTTGAATGCATGTTTTTGGATGGTGGGAGGAAGCCATCAGGACAAAGGAACATGGAAACTCCTAGATCGGGATTCAAAACTGGACCTCAGTGCTGAGAGCTGGCTGCACTATCCAATTAGTCACCATCCCACCCAGTAAGATAAATCAACTTCTTAATCAAAGTTTAACACTAAACGAAAATCATAATGAATAAAGTGTGACTCACTGACAGTTTCTAGTTTGTTTTTTTAATTGCCTGTATAGTGGTAAAATGCTTTTTGGACAACAGATAAATAAGTAAGTTTGAAAACTAGTCAGAGTGTAGGATGAGGTTAAATATATTGTGACGAATATGAAGGACAGCCCATTTTAGCAGGTAATGCCTTTCATGGAATCACACAAAGTCACTACACAGTGAGTGTCTTCTCACTCACTCCCCCTGGACGCTCCCTTGCTCCCTAATATATCCCCATGCCGCAAGGCATGCCGGGAAAACCTGCGGGAAGCATTCCCACTGGCGGTACTTTACCACACTTGTTTACATTAAGAATAAGAATAATGTGTTTTCTGTAATGATGACCAATAAACTTGACTTCGTGTTCTTAACAAAGTGAGTTACACATATTTAATTTAATGATATGGCATTATATAGATGTTTATTTGTTGGTATTGGATTTAATTTGAGATAAAATGTAGCAAATTTAAATAATATGATTTCTTAAATTATTTGATAAACTAATGAAATTGATTTCTTTCTCATCCTGATTGTTTCTGACATCTTTATATGTTTGTAGGATAAGTCATGTTGTGTTGGTCCCTCGGCTTTGCAACCCCTGCTGGTTCCTGATGGAGATGTTCTCATGGCTGGATCGTTTTCCATTTCTACAGTAGCCCATATGGCTGTCATCATTAACTCTGCAATACATACACACTCTACACAACAGTCTGGAAAACAGAAACACTCTAAAACCCAGCTGTTTGTGTGTGGGGGGAAGAACTGGAGTGGAACTCAAAGAGATGAGTTTCAGGAGGTCCTTAGCACTATGGGCTGCAACAGTGAGTGTGTCTGTTCTGTGAGCTGCTGCACCAATGTGTTTTACTTTCCATGTCATTACATTTTTTTATCCCTAAAATTTATTTATGTGTATATGTAATTGTGTTTGCGTTTGTCTGTGTGTGTGTGTGTGTGTGTGTGTGTGTGTGTGTGTGTGTGTGTGTGTGTGTGTGTGTGTGTGATGTAAAGATGTAAAGCTGCTAACAGAGACACTTCACAGCCTGGATGTAAGTGACATGCGGTTGCAGAAGGTTCGACTTATTTTGCTGACTCCTCAATCCTCTCTTTCTGCAATCTCAAACTATATAGACTACCTGCTGCAGGAAAACCGAGGTACACACACAGACACAGACACACACACACAGTTTACACACACATCCAAAATCAATCATTTCTAAAATAGCACAACATTAACTAACTACTGCAGACATGTCAGAAAACTGACTTCTTGTTAGTTATTCCCAGTTCGAATCCCAATCTGTTTCCATGTTCTCCCCATGTCCGCATGGGTTTCCTCCAGGTTCACCGGTTTCCTCCCACAGTCCAAAAACATGGCTCAAGGTCAATTGAATTCTCCAAATTAGCCCATATAGAGTGTGTGTTTGTGTCTGTGTGAGTGAGTGTGTGCCCAGCGATGGATTGGCACCCTGTCTTGGATGTATTTGCCCAGCGCCCGAAACGTTCTCCCCTGGATGGTCATGGGGTACCCCCCCCCCTCCCATGACCCTAGTAGAGGATAAAGCAGAAGATAATGGATGGATGTTATTGAATGCCATCAGCAAATGCACATCAGGCCTTTAAAACTGATTCAAAACTCTGCAGTCCGACTTGTGTTGAACCAGCCCAAGAGAACTTATGTCACTCTATTACTCCTCTCTCTCCATTGTCTCCCTGTAGCTGTTTGCATTCACACTGACCTATTGGACAATCTCTGGATCTGCCCCCTCTCACTTTCAATTTACTGTATATTTCCAAAATACACTCCAACTTGTTCACTTTGTTCCAGTAATAAATGTCGCCTGATGATTCCACCTCACCATGGTGCTAATACTTACTTCGAATCGTTCACCACTGCTAAATGGTGGAACGATCTTCCCAACTCTGTCCGTAAGGTGGAGTCACTTAGCATCTTTAAGAGTGTGATTGGTCCTATTCATTCCTGTGTAAAACACACATATACACACTGGTGAAGTAAGCACATGTGCCCGGACCGGTGGGCAGCCTTGTATACGGCACCCGCTGAGCAAATGGAGATAGGAGCCTTAGCCATAGTGTTTGGTGGGGCCTGGAAGAGAACAGGAGACCTTCAGGTTCCTTAATCACAAGCCCCATTTTATCCCCATTGCAGCAATAATTAAGTTGATTTTTAGTTATACACCATAAAACTTTTGAGTTTTAACTTTAAATAAACTTGAACCTGATAAGAAGTCTGTTTTTGTCTTTTACAGGACAAATCCCAGTTTACAAGTTAGTATAATATTGTCTGTTTTTAACCAAAAGTAATACATAAAAAGTGAGTTTAATTTTGGTCATGCACAGAGTGACTGCAGGCGGTGATTAATAAACAGATGAAAGAATTACATTATTAGCTAAATATTAAAAAAAAAAGGGGTTGTCAAGATATGAAGAGTAAACCTTATCTTGTTAGCACTTTAAAGACTTTGCATTTACATATAAAGTGCTTTCAAAATTAACATTTTGTAAAAGAAAAGAAAACATTTTTATCAGAATCAACCCAAAGCATCACAATCAGCACATCACTGATTCAAGCTTATTCAACTGCATTGTTTCTGCTGTTTTCTAATACATAGTCAAATGAAGAAGCTTGAGATAAAATAATAAAAAATTGCCAAAGTCTTGGTGGTGTGGTCTTCTACAGTACACAATCACCACCCTAATGGAAATCCAATGCTGATGGAAACTACTATATATACTAAACTATTTTATTTGTTTCATAGAGAGCACCGGGCAGTAAGATAATAACAATATTATAATCCGTTCCTATTAAGATATTATTGATGCAGATTATGGAAATAATATTAACATTTCCTCCTCGGTCGGGAGGAGGAATGATCGGCAGTTTTTTTTTTGTCATTTACTAGACAATGCTCCTTTGTGTTTAAGCTGAATAATGAATATTGGCTAATAATATGCATAATGTCTATGTGACTTTTTTATCAGTGTGATATCAAACAAAAAGGTACGTTAGAAGAGCAATTGTTTAAAATTGTCAGATGCAATGTGCTATAAAATAGTTCTGTCTATGTCTTCTTCAGACACTGAACTGATGCAGGATTTGTCCCAGGGCTCTGTCTCCCAGGCCAAACTGGATAAACTAATCTTTCAACAGCAAAAAGACCTTCAGCATGCCCTCCACTGTGAGTGTGTGTATCATTTCATTCCTCTGAATTTGCAGATAACTTTAAGCAAATAATAAAAAAAGGTAATTACTGTAATATTCTAAAACTTGTTTGAAGCAAACCAATTATTCACACAGACTGGTTCTATATTAGGCTTCATTACAGTCACTGCCCCTTTTTAGTTCTCATTTTATTATAAAGACATCGCAGGTCCTTTGGGATCCTGATCATTTTTTGCGCAAGTGTGTGCGCGTGTGTGTGTGTGCATATGGGTTTATGTGTGTGTGTGTGTGTGTGTGTGTGTGTGTGGGTGTGTTTTTATTGAATCTGTTACTCAGAGTGTGATGGAGTGTGCAGAACACACCACACCTTCCTGTTAATGTGCTGTTAATTAACAAGCTAGTTCTGATCGATTTCAGCCAATCGGTGATTCAAGCTCAGAAACAGAGCCATTTCATTGCTTCTGTGTCTAGTGTGTTTGGCTTGGTTTGAATTATGTTATACCCGATTATATATGAACGCTAATTACTAAGCTGTTTAAAAACTGATCAACAGACAGATCACAGCTCAGCTCAAGTGTAAATTTTATATTAAATTAAATGAGGTGCATCACACACCCAGGACACAGCACCAATCTATCACTGGACTCACGCACTCACGCAGACATACACGCACACACACATATGCCAGCACACACTACATGGGGCAATTTAGAACATTCAATATACCTTGAATCCATGTTTTTGACTGTGGGAGGAAACCGGATTACCCGGAAACCCACGCGGACACAGGTAGAACATTGAAACCCCACACAGATTGGAATTCAAACCTGGAATCCCAGCACAGAAAGTCGAATGTGCTAAGCACTAAGCCACTGTGCCGCCTAAGGTATTTTATATTGATTTTATTATGTTTTTTGTAATATTTTTTGTCTCTAGTTCAGTCTACTATGGTGCCACATGACATTACGTGTTGGATTGGATAAGGTGTTTGCTAACCCAACTGGCACTTAATATACTTTAATTAAAAGTGTAATTGTTAGTAGTTTCTTAAAACTAGGCCTGTCAAAATTAACACTCACAATTAAAATGGATACAGGAACAAGTTGTATTACCAAATTGAATACCTTTTAAAAGTCATGCACAGATTTATACTGAAAGATAGAAATATAACATAACAACCAAGGAGACATTCACATGGCATGCTAAAGTACAAATTTTATTTTAAGATGATTCTGTCAGTGGCATTGCATGCTGGTAAATGTGGGCATCATAAGACACAAGTGCATGAGAGGAAAACCACAAGAATGAAATGAAAAGAATAAAAAAAAAAAAATTTAAATTAACATAATGAGAATGCTATAAAAATGAAAAAAAAAAAAATTACCACAAATATTTGGTTACATATTCCAGAAGGACATGTTTAATGATGTCAGCTTATGTATGCCTGCATTTGTGCCAGATTCATCTTAACATTAACATCTTAACATTAATGTTTTTAGCTGGTTATTTACTAATTAAGTCTGTGGTTAATGATAGATGTAAGTAGTGCCGAACACTTCCTGGGACTTTTTATTTGCGAAGTAAGAGCTATGAATGCAGAACTCTGAGATGAGACAGTAAAGTAAAAATAAAATCCGTGATTCTTCTAATTAAATCTTCTTTCATTCATTAATATCAACACCACACATGCATTTGCATTATTAAAAACAATGTGCTATTTAAAGTTTATACCCTATTTGCATGATTTGCTGATTAGTTTGTAGTAATTCTCATCTTAGACTAAATAAATACAAACTTCAAAAACTACAGCAGTTTAGTAAAATATTATTGGAGGCAGGGTATACAGTAAGTGTGATATACTGTAAAAGAGAAGAAGAATATAAGCAAGAATAGCAAAGATCTGAAATGGTGTGGTTCCGTCTCTTACTGAAGTTAATTAATGTGTGTGTATGATTAAACAATATTTTTGGTATTGCCTTTAGGAATGAGATTGAGACGTTGAAATTCATCATACATTACCTCTTTGTTTAAACAGGATTTTTGGTAAATCCATAATCCATGATTAAAAATAGTATAATATAAAATAAAAATATTTGAAAGGGATTAAACACACATTTTAGGGATGAGCATGCTCATCTCATGGCAATGGGGATTCTGGTTCCAATCCCAATCTAGGTGGAGTTACTATGTTCTCTCTTGTCCATATGGGTTCCTTCAAATTCTCCAGTTTCCTCTCAGAGTCCAAAGTGTCTGTCTGTGTGTGCCCAGCGATAGACTGGGAATAGATAAGTGGAAGATAATGAATGAATTATAAACACTCATTTTCAAGCTGCCTGTCCAAATTAAATTATCCCAACACCATGTACAGCTAAAGTCAAGAAAACATTCTGAACAGGTCGTCAATCTGTTTCATGCTTAAGTTTACCAAGAGGTTAGTCTCTGTTCCATTTTCCCGGCCATGCCTTGATTACGAAAACTCTCTTGCCTGCTGCTCCTGGACATTTTCATGCAGTAATCTGGCCTGTGTATACAGTTCATTTATACCAATAAACCCTTGTATTGGTTTATGTCCGTCAGGTGCCAGCACTTTCTCTGCCTGCTGCCCATTCGAACTACAAAAAAAAAGAATTTGTTGTAAATCAACATAGCAGTTGATTTCAGCATTCAAGTATACCAGTGATTTAAAAGTGGATTCTATGAAAAACTAAAAGAAATGAAATAAAAATGAGATAAATATAATGATAATAATGCAAAATTATTTTTATCATTCATTATTATTATTATAAAATTATTACCATTCATGGTCATAGCACTGTTAGAATAAAGAGCTCAAAATAAATGATTAATTCAGTAATATATTAATATACAAGTGGCAGCACAGTGGCTTAGTGGAGAAGAATGCGTACACCGGTCCGCTGGATGAAACGCTCCCATGGATATAAGCCTGCTCGGGGATACTGCGCAGCGCCACACCATGGTTGAGTGCGGAAGGAGAGTTCGGAGACACCGGGATAAAAACATCGGGGTAAACCACAAACAAAGATGTGCACGGGAAAAATGGAAGACGGAAACTAAATACAAAAAACACCCAGTCACGTGCACAAAATAAACCAATCACCCAACGGAGACAATGAGCAACACAAATGAGGGACAGGTGCCCCAGGCACCTGTGACAATATGGCCAATCTTTAAATCACTTTACAGGTCACATAAAAAGTTCTGAAATTATTTATCATAATCCAGTTAGCTTTTGTTTTTTTTGTTCAATTTTGAACAGTGTGGGTATATATTAGGAGAGAGAAAAAAAATATCTCTAACCAATCAAATGACAGAAGAGATGCTTTCTCAAAGTCAACATTTTGTGACACTGTGTATAGTATTCTCCTTTTTTGCTATAGCAGAACTTACCTACATTTGTTTAGAAATTTACAACAAATCAAGCAAGAATGAAGTGACAGGGCAATAATAGAAACACTTCATGTCTAAACTGATATAGCTATTCAGGAAAATCTTAATTTTGTGACACTGAAAACATACAAATTACCCTTTAAAAGCAGCAAATAATTCATGGCAAAAAAAATGTTACTATTCTGTACATAATGCAGTGAAAACAAGCATGTCATTTGTTTGACTTGCATGTGTGTATTATGCAAATGCAAATCCAGGCCGCTGTCATCTGTAGAGAAAAAAAAGCAAAACATTTATGCACTGTATTATTGTAATACATTTTTGGTATTCCACCCACTATCTTCCAGTTCCTAAGGTGAAGGCTGTGGTATATGCTACATGCTCATCATTTCCAGAGGAGAATGAGGATGTGGTGAAGAATGCTCTTACACTATTATACCAGGAAAACACCGGCAAACTGCAGCCGTTTATGTATGTTTGAATTTAACTTTATGTAGTCTACATACTGTGTATTTATGGTTATTAATTGGATTCTATTTTGTTTTTGTAGTTTTTTAAATGTGTTTATATATTTACATTTCCAAATTACACTTTCCAATAATGCTATAGAAAATGATAACTGTATTTAGTAATTATTAAAAAAAACTTTACAGAAAAATAAGATTTTCAGTGTTTTGTAAAGCAAAACAAAAAACACTGTGGCAACACTAAATTAAATATGTTATAGTAAGATTGTTCTGGAAGTAGGTGGCATGGTGGCTTTGTGGTTTGCACGTTTGGTTTGCACGTTTTAGTGCAGCAGTGCTGCTGTATTTTAATTTAAACACCTCAGTGACACTGCTGGCATAGAAATAATGGACTCACCAAATAATATCTGCTCTGTGGTGCTACTATTGGGGTCCTGACCATTAGAGAACAGAGTAAAGGGGACTAACACAGTATGTACTGTAGAACACAAACAGACGGACTGCAGTTTGAATATAAAAAGTGCTTGTGTGTGTGTGTGTGTGTGTGTGTGTGTGTGTGTGTGTGTGTGTGTGTGCGTGTACTTGTGGGTGTACTAGGCCCAGTCAACCATGTTTGCTGCAATGTATAGATGGAAAAGGAGAGATGAAGACCGACTTATTTTTTAAACTCAAGGCATCCGAGCACAGTAACGGTTGTTTTGTAGCTGTACTTAAACGCCAGGTTTGTTCAAACATTGCACACACACACACACACACACACACACACACACACACACACACACACACACATACACACACACCCCCAAACACACACACATTCACATTGAAGGCATGTATACATATTATTAAATGCAAGTGAAAAAGTGTCGTTAATGTTTAAAATTGAAATGTTTTGATGAAAAAATTTATAGATGCATTAATTTATGTATAAGGACATATTCAAAATATCTTACATGAGCATATAATTATTATGTTGTCATTATATTATCAAATGCAGAAGTAGTATAAAAAACTACTATTCGACCGGTCTATTCGAGGCTGTAGGTATTACCTGTAACCCGAATGAGTGGCGTCTCTTCATAGACAGCTCATGCAAGAGCCTCAAAGCCGTGCTGCTTCACAATGGGAGATCATGTCTCTCCGTCTCTCAGAAAGGGCTATAGTGGCCCTATATAACTGTAGTTATACAGCTACCTACAATTCAGTCCCAGAAAGTTCTAGATAATTCTGGACAGTTCTAGAAACTTCTTGATAGTTCTCACAATTCCAGAAGCTTCTTAAGTATCTTGAAATATGGCGAATATCCTTAAAAATAGATCAATTTCAAAATATCATTGTGCTGACCACAAAAGCAAAGTTTACAGGGAATAATAACTTTTTTCTATTCATTTAGGGTACAAACAATCAGGAAAACACACTTAACAACTGGGAACAATTTTTTTTTTTTAATTTGTTACATGGTGTTATCAGGTAGTGTGTAAAAACAGTAGTTTGACAGTTGTATGAAAATATCAAAATCAAAATAGTGTGTGTAACAGAAGAGTAAAAGCACATTGAATTTAAATAAATAAATAATTCAACTAGGTGGTACCTTAATGGTTAGCACTTTCACCTCTCAACACTGGGGATCCAGGTTTGAATACCAATCTGGTTGGAGTTTCATTGTTCTCCCTGTGTATGCATGGGTTTCCTCCTGGTTCTCCAGTTTTCTTCCACAATCCAAAAACATGGACTTAAATTGAATGCTCTAAATTGCTATATATAGAGTGTGTTTGTGTGTGTGACTGTGTAAGTGAATGAAACATGCAATAGATGGGCATAGGGAACATCCCCCTTCCCCCAAAAACTCTAGTAGAGGATTCTAGAAGTGGATGATAATAAATGAGCTAACTAATTCATTCATTCATTCATTCATTCATTATCTCCCGCTTTATCCTCTATTAGGGTCGCGGTGGGGTTCCCGATGCCCATCCAGGGGAGAACGTCTCGGGCGCTGGGCAGATAGACCCAGGACAGGGCGCCAATCCATCACTGTGCACACACTCACTCACACAGACACATTCTATATGAATTGATCCATGTTTTTGGACTGTGGGAGGAAACCGGAGAACCCGGAGGAAACCCACACGGACACGGGGAGAACATGGAAACTCCACCCAGATGGGGATTCGAACCGGGAACCGGGAATTCGCCTGAGAGGCGAACTTGCTAACCACTAAGCCACTGTGCCGCCCCTAACTAATTAAACTAAATAAATTTAAACAAAACAGTAGAATATAAATTGAAACAAAAAAGCACTAGGGAAAGTTAATTTAAGCCTTAATTTGAAGCAAAACAATTAACGAAAACCAATCAAAATCAAAACTTGCAAGAAAGGTGACAGGAGAACCATTATAAATGATAACAAAACTAATGGACAAGCAGAAATAATAATGAACACAAACATGTCCTAATGAAACAGAACAGGACTCAAACAAAGTTTAATCAATTAGGGAATATCAAAAGAAAATATAAAAAAGGAGGGAGAGACTTTACAGTATGAGTGGCTATAAAGGTTCCAAGATTAGAAGTCGAAATCCATATGTTCATTACAATTATTGACAAATCAATACTTATATAGTAAAATGCTCATTTTACATCCATTTTCTACTGCTGTAAATTTGGCAGCTGTGAAGTACAAGTAATGCTATTGTAACAGTTCACTAGGAAGCATTTAAATATGGCCATGATTTGCCTGAAAATCATTAGGTGGCATTATATGTATTGTGTGCACAAAGTTTATTTAGCAGCTGTTTTTCGCAATGCAGATTAATTGCAACAACAGAAATAGCACCTTTGCTGGTGGAGGCTATATCTAATGTAGCGTTATTTAATGCAGCTCCACCTAGTGTACTTTGCTGCATTGTTCTTGGTCAGCTGGGGACTTTTGAGTTGCTGAATGAGCCATAATTCTCATGTCTTTTATTAAAATTGCTTTGGGAAAAAGAATAAGCTCTGACATTATAAAGAACATTTCCATACTAAAAAATAGCTAAAGGTGATGGTTCACTGTTAAAGTATTACAGTGAGGAAGATGCTATTATACAGAATGATGAAAATGTAAAATTTAATAGATTCACATTGCAGAATGAGGGAATATAATGGAATAGTAGCTCAAAATGAAGAAATGTAATGCATTACCATGGCAAATGCAAGAGCTGTAATATAACAGCATGATGAAATGGGAAAACCTAATAGATCAGAAAGGCAGCATGTAAAAAAAAATCTTTTCTTTTTTATAAGCGCCAATAAACACGTGTTTCAAAAAAATTTTGGCTCACAGCAGGATTTCAGGCAACAATCAGACTGAACGTTAAACTATGTCATTTAATATTTAAACCATAAAATCATTTTGAGGTTTGGATCTTTGTCATGTGTGTACTGAAAGCTCTTCTGTTTTATTGAGCGCATAAGTCATTATCATTTCCACATTGGCACATGTAAAAATATAATCAAAGCCATTTAATAGGTGCTCTGCATTCTCACTCTCACGCATCCTGCTATAAAGCATGTAATAAAAATTATTGTACTGCACTTAAAAGGGCTCATAAACGTACAATTAGATGAGAATAAGAAATATTAGCTGGCATCATTCCCTCTCTCGCTCTTCATCCCCCCCCTCCATATGGGACAGCAGAGTTTTATGGCGCATCTTTTTCTCTGCACCTGTGGCCAATAAAACAGACTGTAGCACACAAATGGAGAGCATGAAGGCTTTAATTCATCATACCAGGCAGATAACATTAATTCTGCCACAGATTTTGCCATGTCAGTTCAGGCACTTTAGTACAGGACCTCTGAAAAATAAAAGTAGTCAGTTTTAAACACACTATGTTCAAAATTATGTATAGCATATGCATATTTGCTTTGTTTTTCAATGTTTTGTCATGACCCTTTAAATGCAGTTTAATTTAGTTAAACATCAATGCCACTGTTCAATATTAATGACAACCTGAATGTCGTAATCAAGTAAAATACTTTTGAGAGACAGCATAACAAAATAATTATTGAACCTATTGGGAAAATATGTGCTGATGTAAACCATCCTTCAGAAATTGCAGTGACAGTGATACACCAAGTATAGGATTAAAATAATATCTCAGCATTAAAGAATGTGGTAAGCAATTGTTTTTACCTTTGTGGCAACATTTTTAGATATTGTTTTATTGTACTAGTATGGGGTGGTACGGTGGCTTAGTAGTTAGCATGTTCGCCTCTCAGCACTAGGGATTCCCGGTTCGATTCCCAGTCTAGGTGGAGTTTTCATGTTCTCTTCGTGTCTGCATGGGTTTCCTCTGGGTTCTCCAGTTTCCTCCCACAATCCAAAAACATGGAACAAGGTCAATTGAATTCTCCAAATTGCCCCATATAGAGAGTTTGTGTGTGTCAGTTTGAGTGAGTGTGTGCCCAGCGATGGATTGGCACCCTGTCCTGGGTGTATCTGCTCAGTGCCCGAAACGTTCTCCCCTGGATGGGCATGGGGAGCCTCCCCTCGAACCAAGTAGAGGAAAAAGCGGAAGATAATGGATGAATGGATGTACTAACATGATTATTCTACTATACCAAAAGTGAGGTCAATAAAGATATGGTTCTGTGGGTATAATGATGACCTTCAGTGTTCTGCAGAGCGAAATCAGTGACTGGCCTCACCAATGCATTCATTCCATTAACAGTTTGGATGGGTACTGGCGTCACCTTACAGAAAGAAACACCAAGGTTTAATTCTGAAAACAGACTTAGTCCATTCTGTTTGGAGTTTGAATGCTCTTTCTGGTTCTGCATGAGTTTTCTCTGGGAGCATCCCTTTCCTCCAACAGACTAAAATCATGCTAATAGGTAAATTGGACATAATAAATCATTAATGGATCGCACACATGTGCATGAGTCAGGATCTTGACTCTGTCAAGATTGTTCATGTCAGCTAAGAGAATGCAGAGTGCAAGTGGCAACTGCTTCTTGGCATGTGTGCACACAGATTGTTGATCATGAAGAGTCCTTGGCCACGGGAAAGTACTTTATAAATCTGAATAATATGCAGCATATGCATAATGATGTCCTTGTTTTGGAATGGGGCTTTCAATAGGCTTGTATATGTGTATTTGTCCGCAGTGAAAAAAAAAATTAAGATCTTATATTTAAGTACCAATTCAGTTGTAAAAATTCTATATTCTCCATTTCTAGATAAATGCATAAACATTACTACCTGGGTAAAAGTGTAATTGGCTGCAAAATGGAATAGAGATAATAAAATACTGGTTTGATTCCTCTGACCGATGTAGGACATTATTCATACTGAAGCATTACTGAGTAAGCAGTGCTTATTCGATTAAACACAGAGGAAAATCCTTGACTAGCAAATCAATCAAATATACACAGTTTATGGACTGTGAGACATCAGAAGGCACCATAAGAACATGCAAATATCACACAGAAAGGACTCTAAAAACACTCTTAACCCCTGTCATACCATGCCATCTATGAGTAAATAGTTACTATCTACCACAAGTATCCATATGTCCAAATAAGTATTTTTGAATATATGTACACTGTATTAAATATTATACAACAGTGATGTGGGGAGCACGGTGGCTTAGTGATTAGCACATTTGCCTCTCAGTGCTGGGGATTCCAGGTTTGAAATCCAATCTGGGTGGAATTTCCATGTTCTCCGATTGTCTGCATGGGTTTCTTCCGGGTTCTCCGGTTTCCTCCCACCGGTCAAAAACATAGATATAGGGTAAATTGAATGCTTTAAATGGTCCCACATAGTGTGTGTTTGTGTGTGTGTGTGTTTGAGTAAGTGTGCACCCAGTCCTGGGTGTATCTGCCCAGTGCCCGAAATGTTCTCCCTTGGATGGGCATGGGGAACCCCCCGCAACCCTAGTACAGGTTTAAGCAGAAGATACATTAGTGTGAGAAGTCAAAAGTGCTATATTTTAAGTTACAGTGTAAAAATCGTTCATAGTTAGAAGTCATAGTACCCCGAAAAACAAGATAAATAAACTGGGCTCGTTTTGCCAATATTAAGGCTTTTGAAGTTTCAGGATGTCCTTAGCTTTTTTTTTATTCTTTGCACTTAAGGTACAAACAATACAGAGAAACACTATGTACAGTTGTGATTTGCTGACTAAATATTGAAGAACATAAATCATCATTAAAACATATAGGCAATGTAGATTAGCATAAAGTAGAAAGGCATACAGTGTTTATTCAAATCCAATTTGAAATAAACTCAATCCACAGTGCTAATGTTCTGCCATTCTGTATTTCTTTTCAGTACCATAAATGTTTAAAACCCATATTAAATAAGACATCCATGCAAAAACAGAAATATACCACATGTGACATTTATTTCTGTATGAAAGTTACATCAAACTGTAAATTGACTTAATCTTTTTTGATTTAATAAAACAGTAGGGGATCAGACAACTCACTTTACATCATGAACAGTCTTCATAGTTCACTTACTTCCTCAACCACTCAGGTTGCAGTAGATACAGACAATATAAACCGATTAAACAAATCATCCTCTAAATGCTTGCAGAGACAAAAAATATTGTTGAGTCAGCTCTTGCTGTGTTTTTGAGTCTAAAATAAAGTACATAAGAAAGTAAACATACTATTTTGGTTTAATGTTATTAGACATTGTATTTATTATATTAATCCTATACAAGAGTCAGTTCCCCATGGTAGAATACTTCAGGCGCTGGGCAGATACACCCAGGACAGGGCGCCAATCGCTGGGCACACACTTACTCACACACAAAGACACCCATGCTGTATAGGGGTAATTTAGCTTTAGTGAGCCAGAAACCATGAAAACATAATTTCTAAAGGATATTATTTAACTTAAATTCATTCCTTCACCCAGATTTTGGGCGCTGAGCAGATACACGCAGTACAGGGTGCCAATCTATTGCTGGGTACACTCACTTACACAGACACACACACAAACACACACTATATGTGGCAAATTAGAGAATTCAATTTACCTAGAATCCATGTTTTTGCGCTATGGGAGTGAGTCCAAAAACCCAGAGTAAACTCACACGGACAAAGGGACACGTGCTACCACCAAGCCTCCATGCCACTCTTAATCTAAATTGTATAATGCACAAAAAAGCAATACACACTAATGATGCACATGGTATTAATTGATTGATTGATATACCTTTATTAGTCCCACAGTGGGAAAATTCAAAAAGTGAGAAAGACCAGATGTAAAACATTGGGAAAGGAAAAGACAGGTGAAAAAAAACACAAAAACCCAGCCCCAAACTATGATCCTAAAGAAGCACAGTTTGGGAACCTGAAAAAAAACACCTTAAGCAAAGCACATACATATAACAACATAGACGGACATGGTCATGGTTTTTGGAATGGCTGGCACTTAATGCGGCGCTCAGGCCCATCTTGCTAGACCAAGAGAGTAAAGCCGTGGAGGCGTAAGGGGGTGGGGGGAAGAGTCTGTGTTTTCAGATGCCACAGTGACACAGCATTTGTCCTTGGAACAGTTTTAGGTATCAGGACTCCGTAGCACTGGTTCTTCTGAGGGACGTTTCGCTATCAACAACTAACCAGTCAAACCAGTATTTTATTATCTCAATTCCATTTTGCAGCTAATTACACTTTTACCCAGGTAGTAATGTTGAATGTTTGAATTTTTACAATGGAATTTGTACTTAAATATAAGATCCTAATAATTTTTTCAATGTGGACAAATACACATATACAAGCCTATTGAAAACCCCATTCCAAAACAAGTCATTATCATTATGGTGCTGCATATTATTCAGATTTATAAAGTACTTTCCCGTTGCAAAGGACTCTTCATGATCAACAATCTGTGTGCACACATGCCAAGAAAAAAGTTCTGATAACACGGAGCCCAAAACAGCTAAATAAGACTTTATGTTCAAGCCACGCTCACAGAAATTTATCTTGAATCTCTAATTAGATTGGGAAATCTAATTTCCCAATATACCAGGGCAACGTCTAATCCAATTAACAGAAACCCCGTAATTATAAAACCAAATATGAATTAATTCTCAATGTCTTCAATTGAAAGTAGAGTTTATTAGTAGAGTTTATTTATTTTAGATTTTATTGGTGCACACCACACAACATTCCCCCAAGCGTCCATCGTATATCCAGCTGCAAACATTCTGTCAGCACAGGTGGGTTCCCCCTGAACTCCGGCTTATTGTTGAGAAGATGGTGTCAATAGCATTGAGAGACCATTTAATTAATCTAACGAATTCCATGATTTTCTTGTTTTGAAATGCAGTTGCTAAAAGAGTCCTTACATAAGAGATAAGACAGAGAAGTCAAGCAGGGTTTAGATAAGGGATGGAGGGATGAGAGGGAAAGAAAATATAACTGCCTTCCTCTAGAGTAAAGAGAGAAAACTCCTTTTCTCTTTCTTTTTTTTTTCTTTCTTACTATTTTTTCTTTCTCTTCTTTTATTTAGGTTTGATATCACGCCTCTTTGCATTAGGTTACATTCTCATATAACTAAATTTAGCAAATTTTGGTTCTCATATTTGCTTCTTCCTTATAACCTTTCTTTGTGAAAAGAAGTTTCAGAAAATTTGATCTATATTTTACAACTTACCTAAGTTGAAAGGTAGAGATATCATCCAGACTTCATACATGTTGTACAATGCAGGTAATAATAGACACTTTTTCACCCATTAGAGGATAGGATATTTTATTGGTGCCTTTTTCTTTACCCTTGGATGCAAGATGTTCCGTTTTTTGTTTTTTTTTCGTGTTCAAGCTCATTTATTTATATGGCACTTTTTACAAGAATATATACAATGTTCCGAGCAAGTACTCTCAAAGTTCAAGCTGAAGCAACAGTAACAAGAAAAAAACTCCCAGTTATAGTTGTTTTTTATAGAAGAATTCATGAGAGGGAGTGTAGTCGTTGAGCTGCCAGGCAGCATCAACAATGGAGGACACCCATGTACCATGTGCAGTGATCAGTTCAGTTTGCTATGTGAAAACCTATGTACACCAAGTTTATACAGATATGTTTTGATACCAACTCTAGTAAACAACACTGAGTAGAATTGAAATGACTGTCTCTAACCAGCCTTTTTTAACCATCATCATTCTTGTGTTAGGCCTTATGAAATCTTTTTGGTCTCATTTTGCACTCCTTCCCATGAACACAAGGCAAATTCTTTTAGAAAACTTTCCAGACGAGTGGGGGCTGTAATAGCTTTTTAATCAAAGGTATAAAAATCCCTACTAGTCATGTGCTTCTGATCTTTTAAAAAGCGTACTCATTTAGGAATTCTGGGTGGAGCAAGAATAAACGAGAAGAGAAGGGAAGGACAATGTTAATAATTCAGTGCCTCCTGTCTTTGTGTATTAGCATCAGCTAGCTGACCTCACGTCACATACACACATGCGTGCACACACAATCACACATACAGACACTCTCTAAAGGAGCTTTAATTATTCAGACTCCTGCTGAAGCAGCGGGTGACCCAGCGGGGCATGTGCACACACACATCCAACCAACTCAACACACACATAAACACAAAACTAAAAAACCTTCTATCTGAAAACAGCAAATTGCATTATGGGCATTTTATATTTGCTTTGGTACATTTTTAAGTAGTATACATGCTTTCAAAAATGTATGCAGACTATACTGTACATGCCATGTTATGAGCAGGGACGTGATAGTTGACATGCAACTTGATTTTCTTTACACTGTTATTTTTGTATAGGCCCACCCAGAATTGACAGAGACCCCACAAGAAGTAATAGCTCGGGCTATTAGTAGTGGCTTGCTAGATGGAACCCAGAACAAAAGGACAATTAAGAAAGAGGGACGTCACAGGCATCACCAAAAGACCAGCAAAAGGACCACCAAAAAAAAGCGTTCAATACATCCATGGCCACAAATCTCTTGTAATAGCCAGTCACAAGTGGAGGAGTTTTTGAAGAGTGAGATGAGAGCTGCTAGCTCAGCTCCTGCACTGGCCCAGAGGACATCTGACAACGACACACCACAGGGTAACATCATATACACACTTAACTTGTGGGCAAAACACTGGCACCCCTGCACTTTACTTCTTCCTTAATGCTGTTTCAATTTCAGATGCTTTGATAATCATAATATTTATTTGCACAAAGCAATAGCTCCATATGCAAAGAAAAATTGCACACAATGATTTCCTAGATCCTAGAATAGATTTTAATATATTATTTAATGCTTGTGGGCAACACTGTGGCTTAGTGGTTAGCATGTCTGCTTCTCAGCGCTGGGGATCCAGGTTCGAATCCTTATCTGATATTTTAATAATAAAAAACATTTTCCCCATACCCATCCAGGGGAGAACATTTCAGGCGCTGGGCAGATCAATCTATCGCTGGGCACACACTCACTCACACAGACATACACACACATACACACGCTATATGGCACAATTTAGAGCATTCATTTTACCTTGAATCTATGTTTTTAGACTGTGGGAGGAAACCGGAGAACCTGGAGGTAACCCACATGGACACAGGGAGAACATGGAAACTCGACCCAGATTTGGATCCGAACCTGCAATCCTCAGTGCTGAAAGGTAAACATCCCGCCAAAGGATTGATATCTATATATCTATCTTGGCATATATGCCCTATCTATATCGTGTGTGAGCCCAGCAATGGATTGAGATTTTTTGTGATTTTAAAATAAACATAGTAAGTATTTGTAATAATAAGGTTGAGTGGCAAGTGATGCATGCCACTTAGAAGAATTGCAGGGGTGTCAATTTTCTTAGCCATGATTATATTGCACACATTGGCCTGAGGGTAAAAGATATCTTAAACCCTTCTTTTTTTCTATTTCTGCAACTTACTATCTTTCCCAGGAAAACCCAAACACACTCATCAGAAGAACGCCAAGCCTGCCTCCTCAAGTCCCACCCTCACCAATAAATTGACTGCCTCTTCCTCCACATCCCCTGTCTTCATCAACCTATTTACTGCGCCACCGACCACATGCTCTGCCATTTCCAAACCTTTGTTCACATTCAGCAACTCATGTTCTGCCTCCTCCACCAAATACTGGTCCTCTTCTATCACAATCCCTATTCCCTCCTCTACTGGATCTCTGCCATTTACCGCAAGCTCAGTTTCCTATACTGCAACCCCTATTCCATCGCACCAGAATCGCCCCAACAGTCACCAGAGGCTGCACCATGTAACCACATGTCCTGCTCCTCCCAGAGGCAGGCAGGAAGTGCTACGTCCAGTGCTGCTAACTTTTCCTTCTGCACTCTTACCATGTCTGCCCCCCTCGTTTCCTCCTGTACAGATGAACCCCAATGCATCCTGCCTGCACCTCAGGAATTGGCCTCGCCATGCCCCTATAAAGCAAATATGCCCCAGTGGCAGAATCACAAACCCCCGTCCATGGCTCTAACACTTGCCAGTACACATCTTAATCAAATATTAATGCTAAGAGTGCTGCCAACATTTCCCAAATAAAGCTTCATTTCTGTTTGTGAAAAAAATAAAAGTTCATTCTTATAAATATTTTAGCAGTTTTATAACTTTGGATAAAAGTGTCTGCTAAATGACTAAATGTAAATGTAAATGTAGCAGTGTATAGTGTTCATTTCCAAAATAAAAATTAAACATTGGAGCTGATAGTTTGCAATGTGATTATTTGAACACTATCATTACAGACAGTACTGATGAGGAACACAACTGAGATTTTCATTAATTAATTTATTTTGTAGTGGTTTCCAATTCTAACAAGTTACCACTTTCATAACAGGGAGGTTCTTCTTGCCACTCTCGCTTCGGCATGCTCTTTTGAGGGTTTAAAAGCACTGTAAAGCTACTTTGTGACAATGTACTATTGTCTATAAAAAATGCAATATAAATAAATTACTTGAACTTGATCTTGAAGGTTAAGGGTTTAAATACCACTAAAGTTATCAATGTGGGAGCTTGAACAGGGACTTAATTCTAATTGTTCCATGGATGCCTGCATTAGTCACTGCATTAAAACTACATTCATTCATTCATTATCTTCCGCTTTATCCTCTATTAGGGTCACGGTGGGGTTCCCCATGCCCATCCAGGGGAGAACATCTCGGGCGCTGTGCAGATACACCCAGGACAAGGCGCCAATCAATCGCTGGGCACACACTCACTCACACAGACACACTCTATATGGGGCAATTTGGAGAACTCAATTCACTTGATCCATGTTTTTGGACTGTGGGAGGAAACCAGAGAACCCGGAGGAAACCCACGCGGACACGGGGAGAACATGGAAACTCCACCCAGATGGGGATTCGAACCGGGAATCCCTAGTGCTGAGAGGCGAACGTGCTAACCACTAAGCCACCGTGCCACCCACCAAAACTACATTAAAAAATAAAATAAAATTGAAAACTTTGAACAGATTTAAAATAAATTCATAATCGGAAAAATCTGACAGAATATGTAGGGATATGAAATGCTTGTTCCTATGACAATAAAACTTTTTGTACTGATGTTTCACAACAGAATCTGATCACATACAGGCTCATCCTGCAGTCATAATGACAAAGCAGTTCACATTCGTGTCCTTAGCTTTAAATTACTGTCAAAATCTCAAACTGTAATTTGCCAAATTTTATTTCCTTAATTCAGGTATTGTTCCCAAATTCATGTTAATTTGGTCAATATAAATCTTTAGATGTTTAAAATCTCAAAAACTTGCCCTGTTATGTTTACCAAACAAATTTAAAGTTATCATATTTGTAAATTTACATTTATAGTACATGAGGTCACTTTAGCAGACGCATATAAAGTAACTTCAGGAGTCAGAACATAGGGTTGATACAACACCCCTGGAGCGATGAGGGTACTATTAACAAAGCCAGTGAGTGTTATGGGCTGTTAGTTTATATCAGCATCACTGCTCACAGGATACAGCTCCCAGTTCACCAATTGGGTGAGATTAGTTGAATTGTCAGAGTGCCTGTTTATAGACTGTGCTTGTATCTGTGGGATAAGGCGCAACCGGTTACGTCACTGTGCGTCTTCGCTGAGGACATCTTAGTATACACAGGGCTTTTGTGGAAGGTTTGTGGTATGGTACACGTCAGGAAGAGATAATAAACCCTTATTACGGATAGAATTAAATTCTCTGGTTTGATTTGCTTTCACCTACAAGGCCATTTACCCCTCTACCAGCTCTCCTCTCTTCCTGACGTGTGTTGTTTTCTGTCTATGTGTGTCATTATTTGATTCTCAGTGGGGGAAGCAGTGCATATTTAGCGGCCACTGATCAGACTTGGGTTTGATTCCTGTTCAAGATATGTGAGCCATCATTTTTCTTGCGTCTCTGTATCATGCCTCTCTATCATGCCGCCAACATTACAGTGAGTGTATGTAAGAATTATATATACAAAAGTATTGTGACACCTACATATCAAACCTGCAGGTGCTTTTAAGACATCTCATTCTATATTTTTTCCCCATTTCTTCTATAATTTAAATTTTCTTATGTTTTAGGAGCGGAACAGGTTTCCTTGTACAAGTGGACCAGGTTTCCTTGTACAAACTTTACACAGCATGGTGTAAGAATTCTACTTTTACTAAAAGCTTTTCTATCAGTATTCAAAAAATGTTTTTTACTATTATAAAAAGTCTTTAAAAATCACTTTTTGTCTCCAAGTCATTTAGTAAGCTGAATTTTCATTTGCTTAGCAAAAAGCTGTTTCCTCCTTTTTTTAACTGCACATGGAGAAATATTCATTCATTCATTCATTCATTATCTTGTGCTTAATCCTCCTCTATGGTTACAACACCATGCCCATTCAGGGGACGGTGTTTCAGTACACCCAGGACAAGGCACCAATCTATCGCTGGGCACACTTACACATTCACACACAGACACACACCATATGGGGCAATTTAGAGCATTTAATTTACCTTGAATCCATGTTTTTGGACTGTGGGAGGAAACCAGAGAACCCTGAGGAAACCGCGGACACAGGGAGAACACAGAAACCCCACCCAGACTGGCGCTGAAGGCCAAAAGTGATAAGAACTAAGCCACCGTGCCGTCCACATGAAGATATATTTTTTTCTATAATAATCAGGCAAGGAGCTGATAGAGATGGACTGTGTGTGACAATATGATGTTAATAAGTTACACTGCAAATAATATCTGTTCAAGGAGGAAACTTTCTTCTCATCTTAGTTGTTACTTACAGATTAGAAGTGGACTACATAATTTCTTTATATTTTAGATCATTTATTAAGTAGGTGATCTCCAAATTAAGTTTGCGTTCCGAAGTTACAACACCTAGACACAAAGAAGAGAAAAGATTTGTACAGTTTGAATGACATGTTAAACATGTATAAGTGTGCACATCTAAAACTTTCAGCAGACTTCAAGTGAGAGCAGTGTGTATTTGTCCGCTAGCACTCGTTGTATGGTGCTTCATCTTGATGCCCAGCTTTTCTTCAGAACATCCCAAACTCAAACAAAGTGTGTTTACATGGACAATAATAAGCAATTATTATTGAAACTTTAGCAGTTCTCTGATTATTATAAGCATATAGCTGGATATGCAATTTCCAGGTAATGAAACTTAATATTGTTTGTTAGTGCTGCTCTGTTAGAAGTCACTGATTGTGTACTAAGAGCAACTCCACAGATAGTTACACTGCAATTTGGCTCATGTAAACTCAGAGATGTGTCGTAATCACATTACAGAAGTGTGCTATTAAATCTATTATTTTTGCAGTGTAATATTTTTAATTGCATGTAAACACACTTGCTGACTAAATGTTATTTTTAATCCTGCATTTCAATTAGTGTACTTCCAAAGTTAATCTTTTCATGTATATGGTGCATCCGCACTGCAGTTATGGCAACATTCTGTGCACTTCACGTACCTGGATAATGCTCTCAAAGTTGAATGTGTAATGATGCACAATGGTTACCATCTTTAAAGGTGAAATGTTTGAAAATGTGCCATACAAATTTTATACACATTTACACATTCATTTTTAGTAAATGATGCTGTTTTCAGACAGAAGCCAAGTATGTAAAAACGAAAAAGATGTCCATTTTTAAGGATGTAACAGATTTGTTAATGGGACATTTATGTGTAAATTTAGCATTTGCTATTCACATTCTACATCAGTTATCACACACTGTACAGTCCCAGTGTACTACCAGAAGTACGCGAATTGAGGCACAGGGCAAATCTTAAGTTTAACACTTTATCTATAGTGCTGTCATAGTAATATGGACATTGAGCCTTTGGATGACATTCAGACCTGCTGTAATGGCATAATCCTATGGAACTGGTGTTATTATGACATCATAAGTGACAGTGAGGCATTATCAAAGGCAGGATACATTACTCAAACCAATCTGTGCTTATGCATGCGTCAGGAAGTACCTACAATCAGGAGTGAAGCATCACTCTTCAGGCCTTCTGAGTCATTTTACTGCCTGTATTTTGATTTCACGCATTACTCTGCTGTAAGCTCTCCATACTAAGATTGTTATTTATTTACACGTTCCTCCAGTGAATAATCATAGTCTGTCATCATTGGTGGGGCATCTCAGGGTTGGGCTTTTTTTTCAGCGTATCTATGATAGACTGTACGCTGCGCTTCACGCTGGTAGTGACACGTCGAGTCACAGATTCCGAAGAGGAGGGTGACAAAGAAGACGATGACAACCGCTGAGATGAGTGAGAAACCAGGCATTTCTGATAGCGCAGCTGCAGGAGAGACAGACAACATCAGCAGAGAACAAAATGATTAAATATTTTAGGGCAGATTCATTAATATAAATTAATTATAATTGATATATCACCATTCTATATTCTTAGTCTAGATTCATTCATTCATTATCTCCTGCTTTATCCTCTATTAGGGTCGCGGTGAGGTTCCCCATGCCCATCCAGGGGGGAACATCTCAGGCGCTGGGCAGATAGACCCAGGACAGGGCGCCACTCTATCGCTGGGCACACACTCACTCACACAGACACACTCTATATGGGGCAATTTTGAGAATTCAATTGACTTGATCCATGTTTTTGGACTGTGGGAGGAAACCGGAGAAAAACCACGCAGACACGGGGAGAACATGAAAACTCCACCCAGATGGGGATTCGAACCGGGAATCCCTAGTGCTGAGAAGCGAACATGCTAACCACTAAGCCACCGTACCGCCTAGTCTAGATTTAAAGTAAAAAAGAAAGACTTTGTATTTGTTGATGACAGTGGAAAGATCCTTGTTTGCAATTGCCATTATAGTTCATATATGGCATGTTTGATTGTAGTCAGGGCTCTGTTTGGACAAGTTAATTTCTTTCATACCAAACTCACCTATTCCTACTGTTATGGGCCTAACCTTATATACTTGCTTCGTACATTTTTGTTGGAACAGAAAAAATTATTTTCTTGGGCTTTCACATAGCTGAGAGCAAGCAGTCATTTAAAATGCATGTCTATGTGCTTGATTTTATACACCTGAGGAAATAGGATTTAATAAAATATCTAAATAATTTAGCATTGTGTTGTAAAAATGTGGCCATACACATATTCAGTACCAGTTAAAAGTTTGGACACACCTCCTTTGTTCCACTTATTGCCATTTGTATCAGTTTTACTCATCATAAAGATGGATTTTGTAGTTCTACAATTACAGACTGTAGTCTGTCTGTTTGTGTTCTACAGTACACACTGTGTTAATCCTCTACTCTGTTCTCTAAAGGTCTGGACTCCAATAGTAGCACCACAGAGCAGGTGTTATTTGGTTGGTGCATTATTCCTATTCCAGCAGTGTCACTGAGGTGTTTAAATAAAACTTCAGGAGCACCGCTGCACTAAAACCCCTTCACTGCATCAGTGTCACTGCAGAAATGACAATAAACAATACAACAACAAAAAAGAAAAAAAACAGATGTACTACAGTCTGTATTTATAAAACTCAGTCTATATAGCAAGTTAAGAAAATAGACAAAGGAGCAAGTGTTAGGGTTTTGTCACGTGGTGTGGGTTTGTCTGGTTTGTCTCCGTCTATAGAATATGTTTCGTCTCCGAGTAGCAGATCCACCTTGCCCCGGTCGTTAGACCTTAACAGCAAGAAGGTCCAAACTTTTGACTGATACTGTATATAAAAAAATTTAACTTAAATGAAACTTAAATTTACTTTATTTTATTTTTTAAGAAATGTTTTTCAATGGCAAACTAAATTATATTATTTATTTTATTTGTTAAACTCATAATAAATAATAACGACATAATAGGTTAACATTACCTACATAAGCACCACAATATGTTCTGGCAACATCAGCAATGTGCACATTTTAATAATTTTTTAGTGAGAAATTAAACATTGATTGTCAATATCTTCATTTGTATTTAAACATAAACTTTCTAGTGACAAATAATAATGATTTTCAACATCCAGTTACAGTATAAATCATATATATATAAAGAAATTTCACTGCTGGCTGTACCATGTATAACTACGTATGTGACCAATAAACCTGATTCTGATTCTGATATATATGCCGTTTGTATATGTTAACCTTGTTGATGGACCCAATCTTAAAATAGGATTGCTAATGAAGTCGTCATTAGAAGCTTTGCACTATTAAACTCTAGTAAATTACTTGTTTCTTACTACTGTTACTACAACTAATTGGTGGCTCAGTAAGGAAAGCACATAAAGCAATCTCACTTTTGTTCTCAGCTTTCATTTAAGAAATATCTGCAAAGTGGAGTGGTTCATGTTAATACTCTGTTAGTTTTCATGAGGTATGATGTCTAATCAAATTACATGGTTGAAAGTATTACTTAAATATATTACAGCAATGAGACAAATGTGAGGCTGTCAGAGGTGTGCATTATTGAATTACTGTCAATAATGTTACAGCTGGACAAATGACTCAGCCAATCAGATTATAGGACCAAAACTACTTGTTTTATAAAGTTCACTATAAAATATGTAGTTCCGGGCCTTAAATCTGATTACTCCTCGGAATCCTGTTATTCGGGGTTAGCGTTCACTTTAAAAACTGTACTAGATTACATTGCAGAAGACCAATTCACTGATTTCAATAAACCCATGAAAGAATCAAATACTTTTTTAAGGCACTCGAGGTTGTGTATTATTGTGAACAAATCACGGAAAAGAGAAGTAACTGTACTCAGTTTCGCGGCATGCCTAATTACTCCTTTTTCCTGTGATTTATTCACAACAATGCACAACCTCGAGTGCCCTATTGCTTTAATAACTGAATTGCACTGTGTAAATACGAGCCACAGTAAAGCTTGAAAGTAAAGCTTTTAGGAAAACAAAATTTATTAATTTCACTGATCACTTTGTTTTCTTTTATCAAAATACCAACAGAATTATTAGCTTTGCTTAGATTTATGCTCAACAAACACCTGATAAAAGATGATACATAGAAATCTGCATATTTTTTATCACTGTTTTTGCAAACCATAGATTTAAATTAAATAGTGCAGCATGTATGTGGTTTAAGAATGTGTTTGTACTGTCCTACACTCCTGCTTTTATTTCCTCAGGCTGCAACTGCATCGCGCTGAGCAAACACTTAGAGGTGCAACTAGATGGTCGCAGTGCATCACCGTTTAGTGTGTACATTGCTGTGAGAACTCCAGTTCTGCTTAACTAGGTTAAAGTGTGAAATAACAATACTGCACATAACAGTGAACAATTCAATAGTCTAATTACCATTTAACTTGATTTATACTTATGTTAAAGTATAAGAAACATGACTTTAGATAGAAGAACATTAAAAATATAGCAAAGAAAATTGTGATAATACATGAGTATGTATTGTACAGTCATGGCCAAAAGTTTTGAGAATGATACAAATATTAATTTTTACAAAGTCTACTGCTTCAGTTTTTATAATGGAAATTTGCATATACTCCAGAATGTTATAAAGAGTGATCAGCTTAACAGCAATTAATTGCAAAGTCAGTATTTGCCTAGAAAATGAACTTTATCCCCCAAAACACATTTCAACTTCATTGCAGCCCTGCCTTAAAAGGACCAGCTAACATCGTTTCAGTGATTGCTCCATTAACACAGGTGTGGGTGTTGATGAGGACAGGGCTGGAGATCAATCTGTCATGATTCAGTAAGAATGACACCACTGGACACTTTAAAAGGAGGCTGGTGCTTGGCATCATTGTTTCTCTTCTGTTAACCATGGTTATCTCTAAAGAAACACGTGCAGTCATCATTGCACTTCACAAAAATGGCCTAACAGAGAAGAGTATCGCAGCTAGAAAGATTGCACCTCAGTCAACAATCTATCGCATCATCAAGAACTTCAAGGAGAGAGGTTCCTTTGTTGCCAAAAAGGCTCCAGGGCCCCCAATAAAGATCAGCAAGTGCCAGGACCATCTCTTAAAAGTGTTTCACCAGCAGTGCAGAGCTTGCTCTGGAATGGCAGCAGGCAGGTGTGAGGCGTGAGGCGGAGACTCGTGGAGCAAGGCCTGGTCTCAAAGAGGGCAGCAAAGAAGCCACTTCTCTCCAGAAAAAACATCAGGGACAGACTGATATTCTGCAAAAGGTACAGGGAGTGGATTGCTGAGGACTGGGGTAAAGTAATTTTCTCTGATGAATCCCCTTTCCGATTGTTTGGGACATCTGGAAAACAGCTTTTTCGGAGAAGACGAGGTGAGCGCTACCACCAGTCTTGTCTCATGCCAACTGTAAAGCATCCTGAAACCATTCATGTGTGGGGTTGCTTCTCAGCCAAGGGAATCGGTTCTCTCACAGTCTTGCCTAAAAACACAGCCATGGTACCAGAATGTCCTCCGAGAGCATCTTCGCCCAACCATCCAAGAGCAGTTTGGTGATCAACAATGACTTTTCCAGCATGATGGAGCACATTGCCATAAAGCAAAGGTGATAACTACATGGCTCAGGGAACAAAACATAGAGATTTTGGGTCCATGGCCTGGAAACTCCCCAGATCTTAATCCCATTGAGAACTTGTGGTCAATCATCAAGAGACGGGTGGACAAACAAAAACCTACACATTCTGACAAAATGCAAGCATTGATTGTGCAAGAATGGACTGTTATCAGTCAGCATTTGGTCCAGAAGTTGATTGAGCGCATGCCAGGGAGAATTGCAGAGGTCCTGAAGAAGAAGGGTCAACACTGCAATTGACTTGCTGCATTAACTCATTCTAACTGTCAATAAAAGCTTTTGTTACTCATAATATGATTGCAATTATATTTCTGTATGTGATAAAAACATCTGACAAACACACATAAAAACCAGAGGGCAGCAGAGCATTCTCAAAACTTTTGGCCATGACTATATTATGTATCATATTTTCAACTACCAATAATAAGAAACTCAGTAATACAGGTGCACTTACCACACAGGCAGACTGCACAGCCTCAGACACAGTTCCAGCATGAGGCTCACACCAGAACACATGGCAGTGGAAGTGCTGGTTGCCCGTGTCCATGATGAAAGCGAATGTGTGTACATCCCGACCTACGCCCATGAAAGATAAGAAACGCACACGACACTCCACCAGCACTTCTTCTTTTTCCTCCTGCGCATAAACACATAAACATAACCTCCTATTAAACAGGAATAAACACATATTTTAGTCTTAGGGTTCTAAAAAGCTGCTTTGAGACAATGTGCTTTTGCAAATGGTGCTATAAACATTAAAATTAAATCCACCTACTGCAGTATATTTCTGCATTTGTAATAGCTTTCTCCACTCCTTTGGTATCGCCCTCATCCATTTTTTATTCTTCATAGTTTTTTCCTTGATTTTTATTTCTCTCGTTTTGGATTTTCTCTTGTTGTCTTCATTTCTTATTGCTGTTGCCTTTATTCTCATATTTTCCTGTATTGTTTTCCTGCTTATTCATTCATGGTATTACTTATTAACTCACATTCTTTACATCTTTGTTAATTCTATACATCTTTATTTTTTTATATCATTATTTGATCACATTATTTAGTGTACTGTATGTATTACTGGTGTTTGTTCTTTGACAGAAATACATAAACATGTAGGATGAAGAACAGACAATGGTGGTCATCTTCATGTGTAAGCTTAATAGTAAGGAGTTAGGTTAGAATTAATCATGTTCATTAGTCAAATTCCATTATTAGAAGACTATAGACCTGAAATTTGGAGCTGTCATCAGTTGTTGAAAAATAAATGAGTTGTTTGACTAAAAAAATGAGTCCAATTGAAAATATCTTAAGAGCAATTCACTTTGCATTTATAAGGCAGTGCTATAAAGACTGCCTCAAGACAAAAAACTATTAGTTAAAAAAAGACAAAAAAAAGAAAAAAGAAAATAAGGATTGGTTAAGTTTAGTGGAAGCATAGACATTAACACTAAATGACAATATGGCCTCCATAGTAAATAAATGCAAAATATTACATTTGATATGATTCAAAACCTCCTTGTGTTCACAATCACATTGTTTTTCTGTTAAAAGAGAAGGCCACTAGTACATGCTGCTGCTCTGCCAAGACATTTGTGCAAAACCATTGCTTTGGCCCCCTTTCAACTTTTTTTTTTTTACACCTTGCCTCTGTACTACTTTGTTTCAGAGAACATGGAAACTCCACCCAGATCAGGATTGACAGGCAAATGTTCAAACCACTAAGTCACCATTCCACCCGATAAATATATATACAGTACTAGTACAAATTCTCTTGCAAGGATTTTTTTAGAATAACCTAAGAAAAAACACTGCACAGATGTTTTTGAGGCAAAATGTATTATTAAGTATTTAAAGAAGCTGAAGCTGGTGCTAACTACAGTCTGCCATTCACTTCACACAAGAATGTGCACTACCTTTAACGCATTGTTTAAATCCATTCTGATGTAATACCTATCCTTACATAAATACTTAAGAGCAAATGGAATTTGAGGAAGCAATTAAGAAAAATATCTGGCAACTTGAGTTAATCCTTGTTAATCTTATATTGTGTCTAAAGGACAAATAGTTTATCTAATATAAAAAGAATTTTATAGCTATAGATAAGCATGAGAGCAGATTAAACCCATTTTAAAGAGCCTCCTGTACATTCACTTCCATTACACCTTAAACAAAAGCTATGAGTAGTTAGAACAACTGACCAGGCAAAATGGTACTTAGGTCTGGAAATACTGTGATTGTGTCACTGTAATCAGGGAACTCCCAGTATAACAAGATTAATGGACAACACAAGCTAGAACAATGATATAAAGAAGGTTAACCTGAAGATGGACTAAATTGGGTTAAGTAACATGTCTACAATATGAAGGCAATTGATCAGGTGGGTAATACACAGAGTGAAAGGGCTATTATCAATACAAAATAAGTACCAAAAAAAACAACATAAAATAGCAGAGGACGAGCAAGGATTCTGATTACTAATGAGAAGGCTGAGCATTGATGTGATCATGCAAAATGGAAAACAAGGGTACACAATTTTAGGAAATATTTGACTGCAGTGTGTGATCCCTGAAACAACTAAAACAACAACTCAAATGGCAAAATCGGACAAACATCAAACAGGTCCACTCACAGGCCACATTCTTCAATCAGGAAATGAGGACTATAATCTTCTGGGGATGCTAAAGGATGACTTGCAAAAAATGAGCATTGCAGTATCAATACCTCACAGGCATCTGTGTTACCTCCTTAACATTCTGTTTGAGTAACAGACAGATTGGAGCTAACAGTAAAGGCAGAGGCAGTGCCAGGGGTGGAACTGAAGGTCTGTAAGGCAGATTTACTCATTTTTTTGGTGAACATTTTTTATTCCAATAAAAATTGCTATTGAGAAAAGGAAAGACCAACCACTGAGGTTTGCCAAAAACAAGCACTAGTTGCAGACCTCTTAAAAACACCTTATGTTTCCATTATGGTGAAAAAATTTTTAGTACTTGCCCTTAAAAATAATCATAAAATTAATAGTTCATTTAAAAAATAAATAAAACAATAATAATCAAGAGAGCAAACAGGAATAACACTCAGCTCAGTGAACATTGCTGAAGAAAGTGCAGAATTACAAAGAAGAGACAATGACAGAGGAAATGACATAACGAGGGATGAGTCTACAGGCGCTAGCTAGATGTAAAGCAGTTCTAAAGATGGTAAGTAATAAAACACCTGGGGTAAAGCCAGTGATCAGAGGAGCTGAAAAAAATGCAACTGATATGGAAACATGAAACGAAGTATACAACAGAGGATAATACCTTGGAGTGTATAGAGCAGAAAAGGGGTAAGCAGAACAGGAACCAGGTAAAACTAATACTTAGAAGAGTGGGAATGGGAAATGGGAAAAAATAACTTTCAACTAAGAAGAGTGACTTGTGACAGTTTCTCTGGAGTCTGTTCCTTTTGGTCTGTCAATTCCAATTTTCTCTCAATTTTCTTTTTTCCTTCTTTATTTTTCTCTATAGGTCTAAGTTCCCATTTGCCCACCATACTCCTCTTCTTATATTATCTTATTCTTTTTAAAACAACCCTATGTCTACCTTACCCTTTTTGCCCTTATTTACATATTTTTGATTATAAACATTAGTATATTGGAAAATGCATTTATTCCTCCTACAAACATAAGCACACACATATACACACCTTCTCTTTGATGACACTGACTGTAGCATCTTCAACACTGAGCTGCACAGCAGTCCACTCCTCCTTCCCAGTGGACGAGAGCAGACTGTCAATTGCTCCATTAATAATATCCATCCCTGACCAACACAAAGAAATGAAGTCTGGGACGCTGAAAACACTGTGTACATGTGAGGGTGTTTGATGAGGGTCTGTGAGTTACCTATGGGACGAGACACTGAGGTCATTCCCAGGTATAGAACATGGAAGCTCTGCTGCAGTTCTGTCTTCGGTGTAGGAAAGTCTACTGAGAGGATACACACACGTGCATAATAAGAAAAAAACACATCCGCTGCTTTCTTTAAGCTACAACCCAGTAAACAGAAATAATGACGTAATAAATAAAAAAGTAATGAAATTAATAAATGTATTACATTTTAAATTAAAAGTAAGATAGAACTAACAAAGCCTGTAAATTAGAGAAATATCAGTTTCAGAACATAAGTAATTTCCACATCCCTTAATTTTCTTTGATGCACTATCATTAGCATGAGGCTGTGAATGCTCTACTAACATCAACAGTGGCACTTTAATAATTGGTTAGTAATGAGGTTGGTCATGTTTCACCCTTTATTTGTCATCTCTCACGTCGTTTTTTTTTTAACACACTCAAATTATATTATCTATAAAAGCCTTCACCTCCACAATGTGCCATCAACTCTTTCTGCAAGCGATCAGACTGTTAAACAGCAAAAACCTGAACCGCATTTAAACACACTCACATATGAACGAAATTACATTCAGTTTTGTATAAACAAACGCCAACAAACCTAATAAGCTAAAACAACGCTATTAAAATAATAGCAAAATTCTTCCAGAACAATATGAAACTGATAATGTCATAGAAAAGGTGTACATGTTAAAGTGTTGAGTCATAAACTGTATATAGTTTGTTTTAAACCAGCCTTTTTTAACAAGCCTTAACAACATTCTAAAGACTTTTGTTAATTATGTCCTTAAATAACAAAAACATAGATTTTCACAACCATTGAGGGCTGTGTATTGTTCTGTCTTATCCTTCTTGTTGACTTGACTATTTGTTTATGTATCTCTTGGCCTGACTGTTTTTGTTTTTTACCGACTGTCTTTTATCTTACGATTTCAATCTCTAACTAGTGTCTAATGTCTAACACATTCTTGAATTTGACCTTTGATTTCCAATGAACTTATTAAGCTGTGATTGTCAGTTGTCTAGGGAATGTCTCAAAGCTCCTCAATGTAGTTAGACATGAGAAAATGAGTTCATGCTGTTTGTACCTTGCAGTGGGACATCAGCGCTGGAGAGAGAAGAGCTGCTCACTTTGAGGTTTCTCCTCTCAGCCATAATCTGCAGGGGAAAAGAAACATTAATAGCAGCATTAACTTTTAACCAGACCATTAAATAACAGTTTTTTTTTAAATCGCACCACATGGTCATTCAACATCTAATACTATGAAAATGGAAGTGAAGTCTCAGATACAAAAATGGTTAATATTTTACTCAGTACAACCTGTGATGTTAAAAGCTCTCCCAAATTGAAAGTGGCTTTACTTCAAGTATGTCCAGTCTTTTCAGTAAGGAGCCCTGGCTGTAGGTGTTTCATCCCAGCTTAGTGAATACTTTGCAAACACATCAGCTCATTGCAAACAAGTCCAGAATCTCCTTCACAGAACCGAATATTATCATTTTTATTTACAAAAAAAAGTTCTTAAAAAATTGTAATCTTTATGCTAAACTGCACTGTTTAAACATTACAACCTAAAGCTGATAAACAGTACAATATAAGATTATTAGATTTCCAGTGATGAGTTATGTACTTTGGTCGAAACCTGTCATCAATTATTACCCTTTTTCATGTTATATTGTTATTAATGTGGTGTGTTTCGTTATTTAAAAGCCTTGTAAGAAATATATGATTATTAGATTTTCTGAAAATTGCTGAGAATTACTATAAAGGTCATCTACAAGAAAAGTCATTTTTTTGTAGGTTAATTATAAGGTCTGATTACTGTAGTACTATCGTCTGTATTACTAAAGTGGGGAGCAACGGGTCCAGTCTGAGTGTTTGGGGATACAGAAAGTATGATCTATTATTGCAAAATTTGTTTTGGATGACATGGTGGTGCAGTACTGTTTCTTCGTCGTTCCATATAGATACATGCAGCTTTTCTTAATACCGCTTATTTAGCATGTTTTCATATCTCATTCGGATAAATTTGAAAGTTCGCGCCTGTATATAGTCAACAAAAATATATAGTGAACACATATAGTCCATGAAATGTCATGTCATATGTGCCTCAGAGTACAATCAGTGCAGTCAGTTTTTTTTTCACAAGAACCTACTAGCTACCTGGTGATAATAAAAAAAGTAAATTTTTACGTCCAGTATTTTTGTTAAGACATTTCAGTAATAGTAAAAGACTAAATTTAACATTCCATCATTCTAATGTGCTTCATATTATGCCTGATTTATTGAATCTCTTGTGGCTGAGATTTTATGTTTGATAAATAAATTTGATAAATAAATTTGATAAATAAATGTGATACATTTTATATTAATGCTAAATCATTTTTGTGTTTTAATAGTGCTTTAACTGTGCTTTGATTAAACAAAATATTTCAACATTAAAGGTGTTTAAATTTCATGTTTTTGGAAAAGGTATTTTTATTTCAAACACAATCACTTTAGAGTAATATTTTTTAGAATAATTGAGTAATTGAAATCGAAAAGAAAATGAATCGCCCTAGTTCTGTCATGTTGCCACAAAAAATGAGTGTGTGTTTGTGTGTGTGTGTGTGTGTGTGTGTGTGTGTGTGTGTGTGTGTGTGTGTGTGTGTGTGTGTGTGTGTGTGTGTGTCTTACCCTAGAGCAGATCTGGTTCAGTCTGGCAGCAATAGTTTCTGCAGTATTTTCACACTGGAACACGTGGCATTTCAACACGCGTGTGTTTTTATCTCGAGCCACATATGCAAAATCCCTAAAACAGCAAACCACAACAACAACAACAAAGGTCAGCTTTTACATTAGCTTTATTTTAGATGTTTTACTGGCTTCAATTTCTAATGAAAATTCAAGCCAGTTTAAGCTTTCACAGTTTTACTAGTACTTTTAAAAAACACAAGACCCACACATTGCTTGCATAAAGCAGAGCAAAAAATTGCACTGAGTAGGTCAACAGGTAATGCTAATACAAAAATAAAATAAAAATATTAATAAAAATACTATTAAAATGTAAAGAAAAAATCATAATAATGATATATATTATATATATTTTTTGTCAATATAGGAACATGGCCTATTATTAGTAATCAACGACATACAGTACATGGATTGTTAAGATGCAGAACAAGAAAAAGTACATTTAAACATATGCATATGCATGTCAATTTATTCTACCAAACCCCCAAAATAAAATAGTAAAATAATCATATTAAAAACAGACAAATAAAAAATAATTGTAACTGTTACAAAGCATGGCATGCTGGTAAAATGCTGGACCAAACTATAGCAAACAATTATTATAAAGTTTTTTACATTTAGATTTAGTCATTTAGCAAACATTTTTATCCAAAGCGAATTATTAATGAAAGAACAACACAAGTAAGTAGTAGAAACCAGCTACACAGTAATATAATCAACCCTGATCATTATTCAATCCAAAAAACTTAAAAATACTAAGTGACTCCGCCTTATGGACAGTGTTGTAAAGACCGTTTCATCATTTAGCAGTGGTGCATGATACGGAGTGAAAATTAGCACAACAGTGAGATTAAATCATCAGGCGACATTCATCACTGGAGCAAAGTGAACAAGTCAGAGTGTATTTTGGAAATATGGATTGGCCTGTTATAAGTTAAATAAAATGCACTTAATGGGCTGTTCAGAAGCAGAACAAGAAAAAAAGTAAGAGATCCAGAGATGGTCCTGTAGACCAGAGTCAGTGCGTTGTTAAAATAAACATAATAATAATAATAATAATAAGTGGGTTAGTGCCTTATGGCTCACCACACGCTATTTCTTTTGGACTGGCAGAACTGACGTTCGCAGCAGAAGGCACGATCCCAGTGGCAATGCTCTTACGGTTTAAGCTTTTAAAACAATCAGTTCTGGGATTGATAATTGTCTTTAGATGCTATGGGAGGTGAAGCAAATCGCAAATGCATCCTAGCCTAATCACCAGTGTAAATCTCAGAACAATGCTTTCTGTGGCCAAATTGAAAATCCTTCGGATAGCACGTGTTGTGTTCTGCAATTAGAATAAGGATATCTATAAATTAGTTTCAAATTAGCATAACAAAAATGTATTGAGAAAACCACATTTTGCAAAGCCTCTCTACCTGAGGCTCGAAGGGCAGATTTAAGTGAGAAAGTGAACCCTAAGTTCTTTCAGACACATTTCTATCATTCTCCTCCTCCAGAGCATTTTCTGTCTTTATGGTTTGGTATCGTACCTGTTCACAATTCAGCCCAATTTCTTTATTATCTACTTGTTTAGAGTTGTAATCAAAAATAAAATATATAAAAAAACATCTGCTTCATGCTGCATGCATATTTACACATTCTTCTTATGACCTGTCTGCAGAAGGTTACAGAGATTTCAGGTGTAGTGGTTACATAGGATACGTTTTATGACATTTTTTTAGCATATATGTTCACTTACGAAAAAAATTGTAGGTTTAGTGATATTATTGTTAAATATCCCACACACATTGTTGTAATTTTTGCTCTTAGTACAGATTCTGAACTTCCTTTATTTACATAAATATGCCCCACACACCAAATGGCTGAGTGAAAATTGTAGGAATCACTGTTAAAAAGCACCAAGATAATTAATAAATGAAGAATAAGAAATCAAAAACATGGTCTCTGTAATGCAAGGTGCTCAGGGTTTAGTCCACCGACATGTATGGTTTATAAATATTTTTTATAATTTATATATTATTGTTTAATTTGATTCAATTTAATTATCGGCACGGTGGCTTAGTGGTTAGCACGTTCGCCTCTCAGCACTAGGGATTCCCGGTTCGAATCCCCATCTGGGTGGAGTTTCCATGTTCTCCCTGTGTCCGCGTGGGTTTCCTCCAGGTTCTCCGGTTTCCTCCCACAGTCCAAAAACATGGATCAAGTCAATTGAGTTCTCCAAATTGCCCCATATAGAGTGTGTCTGTGTGAGTAAGTGTGTGCCCAACGATGGATTGGCGCCATCCTGGGTCTATCTGCCCAGCGCCCGAAATGTTCTCCCCTGGATGGGCATGGGGAACCCCACCGCGACCCTAATATAGGATAAAGCGGGAGATAATGAATGAATGAATTTAATTATCTAAAAAATATATATATACATATATGCTACCATGTTCAAATTTACATTTACTTAATCTAAAGGGATGTAATGCAACTTCTGCAAAGGTGTTTACATTTATATAGTTACATAGTGAATCTGTGTAATTTGCCTATTTAGTAAATACACACAAACTAATTCCACATTTTTAGACAAAATGCTTAAAGTTACCAGTTACCAGTTAAAGGGTCAGTGGTAAACTTTGTTCTGCTGTTCCTACAAAGCATGATACTTGCAGTGAGCATTTTGGCGGTTGTAGATTAGCACTGCATGAAGTGAACTATTTGTTCAGCCTTTAAACTTTATTAAAAGCAATTAAAAATAGTTTTTGGCAAATTTCATATCCAGTTGGTGTTTATGATCTTTAGCTATTTTGTAAATGTCACACCAACATAAAAATATAAGAAAGAAGCAATTGCTTTCAAGACTATAAAGCAATTTCCTCAATAAATCTCAATAAACATGTGAAAATAAACTGCGACTGAAAGGCTGAATCAAGCTAAAACTAATTTAAAACAATTTGCACTTGAATTGAACATCATGCACACACTACATATGGCATTGCATGTTTAAAGCAAATTGTTTCTAACTTTACATATGTGAGCATGTGTTAGATATCAAATTTACTATGTATATGCCCCTACTAGGTTCTCCCCATCCCATCCAGGGAAGAACATTTTGGGCGCTGGGCAGATACACCCAGGAGAGAGCGCCAATCAATCACTGGGCAGACTCACTCACAAAGACACATGCACAAACTGTGGAAACTATAGAAAATATACTTCTATATTAATAACATTTATATGGGGAAATTTGGAGCATTCGATTTTCCTTGACCCAGGTTTTTGGACTGTGGGAGGAAACTGGAGAACCTGGAGGAAACCCTCATGGACATGTGGAGAACATCGAATCTCCACCCAGATTGGGATTCGAACCGGGAATCCCCAACGCTGAGAGGTGAACGTGCTAACCACTAAACCACCATGCCGCCACTATGTATATGTATTTACATTTAATGTCTGCCTTTATATTGATAGCACGTTGTTAGCACGTTCGGCTCTCAGTGGTGGGGATCCAGGTTTGAATCCCAAACTGGGTGGAGTTTCTATATTTTCCCTGTGTCAGAATGTGTTTCCTTCATATTTTCCAGTCCAAAACAAAAGTATCCAAAGTAAATTGGCTGCACTAAATTGCCCCTATATAGTATGTGTGTGTGCCCAGTGAGGGGTTGGCACACTGTCCTGAGTGTCCTGAGCACACTGATCTGCCCAGCATCCAAAATGTTATCCATTGGATGGGCATGTGGAACCACCCTTCCCCTCATGACGCTCGTCCCTTGTATTGAAATATAATAACATTAGATATTGACCTTATTCAGCTCCAGACAGAGAGAACTAACCCATAAATACCTAGGTGTGCAGTGTTGAAAATCTCATTACTGAGGGTCTCATACAAAACCTTTTACATTGGTCTAAAAAACAGATTTAAATGTGCTGCATAAAAAGCCACCTTAATGCACTCACCCATTCCAACAATATATAATTAATTATTTTTTCCCTCTTGAGGCTCAACACAACAAAAACAGCTAAAAGCTTTCAAACTGTCAACATCAAGAAGAGATTTTTTTTCTGAAAATAGCAACACAGTGCAGCAAGATTACCATGAGTTTAAACCTGACAAACTGTGATTTTTCTGTTTATTTTGTGTTTGTGTTTCTTATACAGGATCAAAGGTGATTTGCATGGACAACAGTATACCTACTGAATTCATCACCCTGTTTTAACCTTACTGCCACAAAATGTGCTTTACATCAATTCTCTAAAATGTCAAAACAGTACACGGAAGTGAATAAGAAGCAATAGACATCAGTAAGGCTGTGCTGCGTGACGCTCAGAAGTGTGATTTACTATTATTTATTTAAAATATTCTGTCTTCATATCTATAACACTGCAGCGATGCCATTTGAAACTTAACCCTCATTCTTTTTTAATCAATGCATCTTGACCTTGTTTTCATTTATATGCACACTGTTTGAATTTCTATCCATCACAAAAAGATGGTCTTGTTTAATTTACAGTCACTATAGGGTTCACCGAATTAACAGCTGTGAAAAAAGTGAAATGGGCTGTAAAATCACTGATTTTCTATAAAATGGGTACTATATATGAATTTTTTTTTTTTCTGGTTGGCTGATGTTTTATGGAAGAGTTGTAAAAATTTCTAGAAATGCCAAGAGAGCATTCAGAGGCTATGCCATGGCATGCATCCATGCTCCACAAAACAAAAGAAGTGAGTTCATATGAGATCAGTGTATATCTAATTTAGCATAAGCAGAATGGTTACATGGCTAAAAAAATCTAAATGAGAGTATTTGTGCTCTGTCCTGGGTATATCCACCCAGTGCCCAAAACCTGCTCCCCTGGATGGGCATGAAGGAACCACCCCTGCAACCCTAGTGAAGGATTAAGCAGAAGATAATGAGATGAAATGAGATGAGATGATGTGTTAGGATTATGCACAATATTTAAATAAAAGATAAACAGAAAATTAATAAGCAAATTAGAAATGAAAAGTTTTAATGTTTTCAAATGTTTGTATGGTCAGAACTGTGATTTACTTAAACTGTATATACAGTATGTATTATTGTCTATTTTTTTACATTTGTCTGCTTTACTCAGGAACTGAACCCAGAAACTTTTTATTGTGGTGTAAATATTCATTCATTCATTCATTATCTCCCGCTTTATCCTCTATTAGGGTCACGGTGAGGTTCCCCATGCCCATCCAGGGGAGAACGTCTCGGGCGCTGGGCAGATAGACCCAGGACAGGGCGCCAATCCATCGCTGGGTACACACTCACACACTCAAACACACTCTATATGGGGCACTTTTAGAGAACTCAATTAACTTGATCCATGTTTTTGGACTGTGGAAGGAAACCGGAGAACCCGGAGGAAACCCACGCGGACACGGGGAGAACATGGAAACACCCAGATGGGGATTCGAACTGGGAATCCCTAGCGCTGAGAGGCGAACGTGCTAACCACTAAGCCACCGTGCCGCCGCGTGGTGTAATTAATTAAATTAATTAGAAAAATATTAATAATACAATGAAATAAATGCTATATTTATTTGAAACCAAATATTAGGTTCATATTTGAATGAGTTATTAAGTCATACTGTTTCTAAAAAGAATTATTATATTTATACATAATATCCGCTGACAACTGCAAATTAACTGTAGAGGTTATTTTAGAAACAGAACACATTGCTAAATCAAACTCTTCAAAGAAAATTATGCAAGGAATTATGGCACATCCAGAGGGAGTGTGTTGCCTCATAAAGTGAAAGGGAAATATGACCTAAAAACTCAGAGTAGTGTACAACGTACTCCCAACTTGCCAAAAAAGGTCTGTGTGTGTGTGTGTGTGTGTGTGTGTGTGTGTGTGTGTGTGTGTGTGTGTGTCTGTGTGTCTGTGTGTCTGTGTGTCTGTGTGTGTGTGTGGGTGGGTGTTGCTAGTGCTGAAAAGGCTTCAACACTGCAGTTTCCAATTCCAGGTTTATTATTTATCATGTCTCATCTTAACTGTTCAAGCTAATTTAAAACTGATACCAGTAAATATGTGTGTAAGAGAGATTATGGATAGCCTTAAAACAAGCTTCACATTTACTGTGTGCTCAGCTGTTATCTCATTTTGGACTGTTTATGTTCCATTACTGCAATTCCACAGGGACACATTCTCATTACAAGCTTATAAATCTACAGAATTTGACAGACAGAACTGACACATATAGCACAAGTACTTATTTCCAGACAGTTTTCATCTAATGTCATACTAAGGAAGTAAAAGGTAATACATATACACCACATCATTTATTTTCTGATGAAGACTAAAAGATACTGAAGTTGTTAAACCGAAGATGTAGCAGTATCTTAATTTTTTACATAAATTATTGCTTGCTTTTTCTCATTTCATCTCATTATCTTTAACATTTAATTCTTATACTAAGATCACATGGGTGTTCCCCATGCCCATCCAGGGTGGGGACGTTTCGGGTGCTGGGAAGAAGCTCCCAGAATAGGGTGCTAATCAATTGCTGGGCACACACATACTCACTCACACAGAGTATGTGTCTGTGTGAGTGAGTGTGTGTCCAACGATACATTGGCGCCCTGTCCTGGGTGTATATGCCCAGCACCATGTTCTTATGGGCATGGGGAACCCTCGTAGGGGACCCTAGTAGAAGATTAAGCGGAAAGTAATAATAGAATGAATGAATGATCCAAATGCTGGATGGTGGATCAGCATTTCTGTGACTGTTGTAATGACTTTCCCCACTGCAGCGCTGCCTCCGCATATGAAAACTGCACACCAATCATTAGAGGAGCCTCTGCTACCTAACCTACATCTAATTAACATCAATCGCCATTGGCTCCACCTTTACCCCCCAGCATCACCATGCTCCTGCCACAATATACATAATCCTAAAAATGTTTTTTTTTTTTTTTTTAATGAGTGGCAGAGGCATGGTTTTATGTGGTATGCTCATTCAATTCAAATGATACTGCAAAGAAAAAGGAAGATAAAAATTGCAAGAAGATTTTTGAAAAGAATAAAAAAGAATGAACGGACACAAAAAGAAACAGCAGAAGAATGAAATGGGAGATTGAGAGTAGAAAATCCAGGTGTGAAAGAGATGAAAGCACACAAAAACTAACAATAGAGGATGACTGGGATGTTGGAGAGAACAGAATTCAGTGAGATTATGCAATATGAGATTTTTAATCTTTTGTGGTGGATGAGTTTGTGAGTAAATGTGAGTGTTACTAATCGGTCCTCTACTGAGGTCTGTTGCACGCGAAGCTGATCCTTTCATCTTTTAAATCATCTATTAAATACTTTTAAAAATGTATATTTATTACATCTGTCCATACAAAATAAATAAATGGTTAAAGAAATAAAGATTCCTATATGTTAATATATAAAATAACTGCTCTATAAATGACATAAATCCATTCTGTATAAAAATAAACCAATGCAATATCTTTTGTCCGTGAAGCACGAAAGATCTGATTAAAGTACAATGAACTTCTCATAGAGTGTATGCAGGTGAGAGAGAGAGAGACAGGTGGAGAATTAGAATATTAAAACCAAAAAATAATTTGAAAGAGGAGGGGAGATAAATAAACGATATAGGAAAAAAACAAAAAAAATACAAAAAGAAGACAGCTACAGAAAAGAGAGATTTTACACATGGAAGAAGTTCAGTAAAAGAGAAATAATAATACTGACAGGAAAATGAGCAAAACTAATGGCAAGTGTTAACATAACAAGCAAAAGGAATAGAAAAAAATAGTGAAAGAAAAGGAAAATAAAATACGAATACGGAAAGGAAAGGAACACGAATACGAATTAAAGAATGCACAATCTCATACAGACATTAGGAAAACATCATAGAAAAGCTCAAAAACAATAAAAAGTTAAAGATTAAAAGCCATACAATCATCATAATCTAAAAACAGCACTGTGAATAAATCAGCTGAGAGACAGAGAAGATGCAGCTGCAGAGAATAATGACAGATGTAATAAGTTACTACACCGAAAACCTGAAGGCTCAGCAATAAAGTGAGACTAAAATAATGTATTCTGTGTGTGCACGTCTGTCTGTCACGCTTTGTGACCATTATGCAAATACATCAGCTTAATTATTCACTAAAACTGTATACTTGTTTACATGATACACACTGCTCCTGTCCTGCGTCTTCACTCATCTACTAGAAAGTAAATTACCTGGACGTACTCAGCTTTTACACCACATTACCCATAAATCTGTGTTCAAACTACTTCCAAAAGAATGCTGAAAATCATACTCACCATCCAATTTAAATAATGCATTGACAGACTAGACAAAGGTTAACAAATAACTCTATCAGTTTCTGCTATAGTTCCAGTTGAACTGTTAACAATATGGCAAAAATGCTGTACAGTCCGTTGTATACACCCTTTAACTTTAACTATATTTTAAACTGGTCAAATCATTAAAATGTAATTTTTAGTAATTTTTTCATACCATATATTGTAGCAACCAAGTTAAAGAATGCTTTATAAATTCCTGCGGGGAAATTTATAGATTTTTTTTACAGATGCTCCATTTGTTTATATATACAGAAGTAGAATAAACAATGAACAATAAGCGACGTAAAATTAAACTAAAAGTACCAAAATATGGAATAAAGTTAAAGTAAAGTGGCATGTTGCAAGGCTTTAGAATTGCCAATGGAACATATTATATAAAAGCTATCTGCAGCATAGAATAACACAAATCACTATTAAAATGTATTTTAAGTAATTATGGAAATTATGTGAAATATTGAAAACTGCTGTGCAGTCTGTTACTGTTGATTGACCTGACCTCTGTCAGGTCAATTTTGTATTTAAACTGACTTGTATTGGTACATTTTTTATGGCTATATACATAAATGTGTAACTGCTTCACAATTCAATCCCCTTTTTGTCCTGGTACCTAGATATTCTTTTAATAAAAATTGTGTATTAATGATAGTATACATCTCAAAAATAAAGTATATGGTCAGATGTATGGAGCATTAAGGCAGAACCCTAGTGAAAATAAGGTCAGTTCCACAGCAGTATAGTAAGAGATGTTTACTAGGCGAAACCTATATTGCTGTAGTAGTTGTTTGCACGGCTACATCTCACAGTCAATCCAAGCAAAGCTCATCATCATTTTTATTGCCAAACAAGGCAAACATCTCATTCTGCGAGTGAACTATGAAGCTTCAAATAGTATTACAAAATGTGTTTTGCACCCCAAACAAAGTCGTATATGTTCTATGTAGACATTACTGAAAATACTGAAAAAATGCATAATATTGAACTTTGAATTTTAGATATTTATCAATGGTTAGATCTTTCACCGTTTTTGTTGAATATGACACACTATTATTTTAAATACAAATGCTCACCAACAGTGTTTTAGTTTAGTTTAGTGTTTAGTTGGCAAATTAAAGAGATTTAATTAAAAATTTTAAAAGCCTGTGAATTTCTGAGAGGCATTGCAATACAACGTGTTCCTCTCAATGTGGATAAAAAAGGTTTTGCTTTAATTGCACAGTAGAACTACTGTAACACAGTCTATCTACACTGATGCACAATACAGTAGATGCTAAAACATTTTAGTTAGATTTAGTCTTTTTTCAGCGTATGCCCCCTACTCATCACTAAATTTACCTATAACAGTCTGATGCAAGCAGAAAACGTGCACTAAGATGCACAATGGCAGTATATAATACACATTTTAAACCATAGGTGTCAAACTCATGGCCCGCGGGCCATATCCGGCCCGTAATACAATTATATCCGGTGCGTGAGATCATTTTACAATAATCTATTTTTATTGTTATTAATGGTCCAGCGATATGTTTTTTTTGGCCATGCCCATGTTTTAAATTTGTATGATTTTGACAGGAACATTTTTATGGTCAGCATTCTTCAAAAACTGTTAAGGATTGGTCTCAGGAAGATAAAGAAGTCAGGGTGCTGACTCAGCTTCTAAATCCTCAAACCTTAGTCTGACAGAGCGTCAATGGAAAGTGCTGAAAAAACAGATCCGGTCCATGGAGGTTCCACCTCACCAGTGTAATGACATTCAAAGGTCTTGTGAGTCAAAATTTAGACATGAGGATACTTGATAGGGACATATCATAAGGCAGGTGGATTTCATAGTATGGCTGTTCAGTATGTATTTAATATGTATATGTATAGCATTAAACTTTTAAAAGTGTTTAAATCCAATCCAATTTAACGAAGAAAAAAAACCACTTTTGGAAAAGCTGGAACATGTTTTAAAAATGTTGAAACGATGGCCTATAATTTGTTCATTAGTCAGATTTCTTTTTATGATGAAAATTTGTTAAATAATAAACAAATGTGCATGACATGCTGGTAAATGTGGATATAATTGGATCAAACCGCACAAGACAGAAAAGAAAAAAAGACTAATAATATTTTTCAATAATAATTAACATTATACAGTATGTATATATTATTGTTACTCCATGTCTCTTGTTCTTTTCTGTTTCTTTTCTATTGCTTATTTTATCAGATAACTCACACCACAGTCACTAAAATATGGTCTTTATGGTCCCCAAGTAAGAAATTGCTATTTAGTACAGAGTACACCAAAATCAGCAATATATAGTTTATTTGACACTGATGAATCTGCCTTTTGCATGACACACCAAAGTGAATCATTATTTAGTACTCAGCAAAGCCACTTTTATGGTTCTGTGACCAAATGAAACTGACTCACAAACCAGGCTTTTTGTAATGGTGTTTCACCGCAAGAAGACTAAGCTACTGCTGCTGCTGCTGCTGCTGCTGCTGGTGGTGATGTGTGTATGTGCTTGTGTTTGTCTGTGTGTGTGTGTGCATGTGTGCAAAAGAGTTTAATGAATTATGGGTAGTGCAGAACAATACCGCAAGGGATGGATAGATGTGAGAAAAAGATTAGGGAAGGAAATAGATGAAAGGATAGGGCTCTGAGCCAAGAAAAAAGAGGAGGTGATAAAAAAGAAAAAGAGAAGAAAAGAGTCATCTTAGGAGAGGGATCCCTGTTTGTGCTAGTAAAAATTAGTGTGTGTGTGTGTGTGTGTGTGTGTGTGTGTGTGTGTGTGTGTGGGGAGACAAATGTTAACGATGTAACTGAACAAATGAAGTATCACTGGACTACAAACCATGCATTTTGAAAAGGGCAACATCACCAAGAATTCTCTGTGGGTCCCCCTCACAAATGGACAACATGGGTTATGCACCATCCTACCTTCCTCCATTCCAACTTTGTAATTAACATGATTTTATTATTTCCATTTCTAACAAGTGCTTGTTTTTCTGTTCCTACATTCTCACTATTCCTCATCACCCATCATTTCTTACTTCTCTCATCATAATTCTTTTTTTTATGAATGGCACAGTGGGGTATTAAGTAACAGCCACATCACTGCAAGACGGGCTTAAGGTCAATTCCCCAGCTGACAGCTAAGAGTCTATGTGGTGTAGTATTTCCACCAGGAGCTCTGGTTTCCTCCCACATTCCAAAAACCATTAAAATCAGGTGAAATGAAGATACTAAGTTACCATTTGTGTAAATGTGTTTGTGTATATGTCCTGTAAGTGCCTGGTGACTTGTCGATAGTGTTCTTCTTTTCTTTTATCCAATAAACCTTGGAATAAACTCCAGCAGCCCTAATATGGAAAATGCCTTTACAGGTATTTTTTTTGCATACTTCTTCCTTTTATTTGTTTTTCTTTCTATTCACTTTCTTGTTCTCTTTTAACAATTATCTAATCTAAAAAGCAATTTTAAAAATTTCTCTTTATACTTCAACATTAATATCTCTGTTTATAGCTTTAATATCCCTGAATTTGTTCTTTTTAAACCACGTTGATCCCTTTTTGTTTACCCCATTTTGCCCTGTATGTTGTTTGCAATCCCTTTCCCCTTATTAATTATACTTTCCTGATCTCTTTTTGCAATTTGCATGAATTCTTTTAATTGTATTTGTATTCATTTTATTATTTTCCTGTTTTTCTTCCACTCCTACTCTTTAACCCTCATCTTTTTGCTGAATCATTTTCTCAGACAAGGTAAAAATTCATTCACCATTAAATCCCAGTGTTATTTGAGGAAGAGAGAGGGACTGTGTGTTAGTAAGACAGAGAAAATAAGAAAAAGGTCTCAGTGACTCAGTGAACTCATTCTGTCTCTCTTTGAACTATGAGCTTTAGTGCTACACACACAGAATCAAAGTGATAATATGGTAATGTGTATTACCGTAAAGCTGTCAAATTTGTGTATACACAAACACGCACACAAACACACATAAACACATTTAATATGTCACTCGGTATTAAAGAGCAAAGAATTTACACTTTATCATGAGTGAAATGAAAGATGTTGGAGATTAAAACACTCATAACAACCTATAAAAGTAATTGCCTATTCCTGAAAATCTGGATCATAAACTAAATATACATCAATGAATGTGATCAAAATGAGAGACAGTAATAGCTCTAGAAATCGGAAACACCTATACTATATATATTCATTGTTTTGTTTTACTCTTATATGCTATTTATCTTCTTTTTTTTGCACTTTTAAAAACCCTATTAAAACCAGAGTGGGATTTAATGAAAAAGAGTTTACAATTTTATGAAAAAACAAACTTTGTCCTAGGTGTTAGAGTGTGGTTAGGGTAAGGAGGAGAAATGCAATTTTTGAAAAGTGATAAAAAGTGAACAGATACAATCAGTCAGTGGTTTAAGCTGGTGGGTGTCTCTGCAAATCACTTGGGACAGGGCGAAATTTGTGTTTGTAGCTCAAAAATTGACCAAGTTACTTTAATTTGAATATAATATTTTTACCATAGGAAATGAACTAAGACAACTTTGCAAAGTGATCAGAAGTGAATGAAGAGTCCAGTAAATTTTATATTTGTAACTGTCCGAGTTACAGGAATGCAAAAATCACCATAATGTGAATTGAATGGGAATGTTGGCTCGGAAAATGGAAATATTTATTAAATGGATTGACTAATTCCTTAGCTTTATACAAGCACTCATCTCACCAATGAGATAGACATTCATTCATTCATTATCTTCCGCTTTTTCCAATATTAGGGTCACGGTGGGGTTCCCCGTGCCCATCCAGGGGAGAACGTTTCGAGCACTGGGCAGACACACCCAGGACAGGGTGCCAATCTATCACTGGACACACACTCACTCACACAGAAACACACGCATACACACTCTATATGGGGCAATTTGGAGAACGCAATTGACTTCATCCATGTTTTTGGACTGTGAGAGGAAACCGGAGAACCCGGAGTAAACCCACGCAGACACGGGGAGAACATGAAAACTCCACCCAGATTGGGATTCGAACCGGGAATCCCTAGTGCTGAGAGGCGAATGCGCTAACCACTAAGCCACCATGCCGCCTGAGATAGATATGTATGGCAAAAAGCGTTTTGATAGCACTAAAATTGCAAAAGAAGAAAGCCCGACAAAAGCAGTTAAATAAAAATAGTGGCATATATGACAATCACACCAACAAACAGTTTGCATGTTTCCATGTTCTCCCCATGTCCACGTGGGTTTCCTCCAGGTTCTCCGGTTTCCTCCCACAGTCCAAAAACATGGATCAAGTAAATTGAATTCTCCAAATTGCCCCCTATAGAGTGTGTTTGTGTGAGTGAGTGTGTGCCCAGCGATAGATTGGTCCTGGGTGTATCTGCCCAGCGCCCGAGATGTTCTCCCCTGGATGGGTATGGGGAACTCCCCTGCGACCCTAATAGAGGATAAAAGTGGAAGATAATGAATGAATGAAAAACCTACACAGTATCCATTTTTGTTTCCAGTAAAAAAGGTTCAAGTTTAAGCATGGCTTAAGTTCAGGGTCAAATTACTGGTTACTGGTATGTTCGTAGGGCCCTATCACACATCGCAATGCTAACTGTTATCTTATACCCCACCAACAACCATTTCAGGCCTTCCGCCTGGTTTGTTCAAATAGCAAGTCTGCTTTCAAAAATATCTATGTGCTTAAATGAGGTGTGCTTATGTAAATTTCAGGCAAATTTCTATTTGGCAACCGAAAACCCAAGTGTACCACGGACTGAAAACAATCTAGGCAACAGTCAGTCGTTCATTGCCATTTTGGCAGAGAATCATCAACACAGGCGTGTGTCCAATGCCACTGAACGCTGAATAGCCACTGATCGCTATGAAATATCACTGCATTTGCACAGAGAATGCATATACATAGTCTACACTGAAAAATTGAATACCTTATAAGCTAGCGCATGGAATCCAGGTAGCTGCGCTGCTGATATAACATATCATAAAAGGGAATGGCAAGTGACATGCTGCTTATAAATTTTTTGCACATTGCTCTCAAAAGACGGCCATGAATAATTAAGAGAATTAGTACATGCCTTTTGCCCTTTTCAGGCTGCGGAAGACATAATTTTCAAGTTGTCACAATAGCAAAGACCTGCTGACACACCTTAAATCAAGCTGTATGGTAAAGCCTGTAAAGTGTTTGAATGGATCCTAATAATAAATACATTCTTGCTGCTTCTGGTAAAAAGTTTCACTTTTCTTAGGGTCCATTAGCATACCTATATAATGTGTAATGAATCCCACAGGCTAAACAGGGCCCTCTAATAATGTAGGCAACTCTAGGTGCATAAAAGGATAATGTACACACATCACACTATGCACTATATAACCGAAATTGTGAACATAACTCTATGTATAATTTATCTAAATCATATGGGGGTTCCAGTAGGAGTCATGTGGTCAATTAAACATATCCAAATTTAAGAGAACAAATTTTAAAGTACCTTTTGCTTTCATAATGTCTGACCACCAACAAGAGGGGATAATAGGCCTTCAAAATATTTTTACAGTATATGAAACCAGAATTCATGCATCATAGATATATCAGCAAAAACTAAAAGAAACAGGGAACCAAACACAAGAAGTTAAAACACAAGTTAAATTAAATGCTCTAAATTGCCCCAAATATAGTGCGTTTGTGTGTCTTTGTAAGTGAGTAAGTGAGTGAGTGTGCCCAGTGATAGACTGGCGTCCTGTCCTGGGTTGTATTTGCCTAGCACCCAAAATATCTCCCTTGCCTGGGCATGAATGAATTGCAATAGATTGATGACCTTTACTTAGGCTGCTTTACACTTTAGATATTTTAAAATTGTAAAACATAAAAATAAAAAATAAAGTGTATTGTTAAAAATATTAAAGAATGTATGTTTGTTTGTGCATGTAAAGTGAGATTTCACTCTGGAACCCTAAAACACTTGAAAATTTTAATAAATAAAATACAATAACAATTACTGTAATAAATCTGATGTGAATCCAAAGTACAGTTATGCAACATTATATGTACCCAATACAAAGTTATAAGGCAGTGAATGATGCATAATTTTTTAGCTTTTTAGCTTTTTTTACTGGCTCATTACATTAGCAGTTTAAATATGCTTGTTTTCAATTTGGCTTTGCAGTATGTAATTACAGTCTATAATACTAGTGCATTTTAATTGTAGTGAAAAAGCAATATGAGTCCCAGAAAAAAATGTTGTTTTCCTCCTGGTGTTGTGTATCAGAATTAATTTCTGGCTTTTCCGTTTTGCATTCTGGGTTTTTATTTTCAGAATCAAAATTTGTCCCCCTCTCCTCCCCACTGTTTTTCTTTTCTCCCTTATATCTTTCTTCTAAACAATCCACTGCACCGTCCTCTCTTCCACTTTCAATCCCTGGAGATACACTGACTTCACCTACTTACTTTGTCCTTACGTTATTCAGATTCTTTCCCATAACAAATGTTCTAACTATGCAGCCCAGCATCAATCCTTTGATAATCTTTTCCTCTCTCTCTCTCTCTTACACACACACACACACACACACACACACACACACACACACATACACACACACCAGGCTAAAATGATCCTAAACAGTAGCAGGTCAAACACAGGCAAAACAAAATGACCATAAAAATGACAAATGACACCATAAATGTATACTGAAAAGGAAGTCTGACCGAACTAATACAGCCCTGACAGAAGGACTGGCTGAAGAAGTGATAAGTAATTGTTAAATGTTTGTATTATATTAATGTGTGGGTGAACTACCTAAAGGATTGACTTATTTACAGACATATGGACTAATCACACACATGATATAATAACTAATGTAGTGGTATAGTAAAATGATAAACTGTCAAAGGACTATGGTCATACTGAAAAAAGAAGAACTACAGCGGACTTTCAGAATAACATATATAAAGACAAAGAGAAATTAATTAAGGACTAACAGCAAGATGGAATGAGCTAAGCATAAACATATGAAAAGGTGAACTGAAAGACTAGGAAACTAGGAAGACTTGGAAAGCTAAGCAGACTGAATAGCCTGCAAAAAGGTAAGAGAGAGAGATGGAAAGATACAGATGAAGGAGTGTGTACTCACTGCTTTTATGTTCCCCTCCTTCCTGGCTCATTATTTCCACATGCTGTACTTTCCTCCACTCATGCGTTGTATTTCTCTCTTTCAACCGTTAGCTTTTCTTCCTCTCTGCTCGCCTTGCCCTGCTCTCTCCTTTACCTTGTTCTCTCTGGACAAGAGGATTCCATACATCGACACCTCTTGCATCACTGAGACGATCTGTTCGCTCAGTCTCCTTCTTGGCTCTGCCTCTCCTTTCTCTCCTCTCTCTCTCCTTATCCTCTCTCTCTCTTTACATTTTTTCCTGCCTCACCCTTCTTTCTTTCTCATTTTCTTTCTCTCTTCATGAGATGTAAAATAAATTGATTTTTGGAAAATCTGCATAGAGGCAACATTTCACAAAAGGTCACATTCATAACTTGAAAATATTTCTAAACCTATAAAAATAAATACAATGTTATATCTTCTCAAATTTAGTAGAAGGTTTAGAACTACCCAAAGTAGTGTAGTTTACATATGTGTATAAACTGTATGTGTTAGTCTTATTTTTGTTATTCTTGTTATTGTAGATGGTTACAGATACATATACTAGTAGTTTTTTTTTTTGTATAAAAAATCTGAACTAATAGAAAAATAAAACATTGAAACTCATTTCCTTTAAAAACACATTCTTCAAGATGTTCAGATTTATAGCTTGTCAGTTATTACTTTTCATACCACACCAACTTCTGTCCTACCACAGTCAATTTCACATCAGATTCTTGAAATAAAACACGTATAACCATACATACTGCATAACCACAACAACTTAAATAACTATAGTCATCTAATTACTTACTAATCCACTCAATTGGTTTAACCCACTACAATAACCACACTTTCGTATATAAAACCATTTACACTCAATTATCTATACAGACTCAAAAAACACCCTTGATTAATCACAACAATAAATATGCAAATAAACACCCCATTCAATTAACTATATATACTCGGGTACCAGCTCAAACAACCACATTTATTTAATTGACACATGATTAAAAATCACACATACTCAATAATATTGAACTATTAAAATCTCTCAAATATGCTCACATATGCTCTCAAATAACAACATACACAAGATTAATTACACCCTTAAAACAATCAAACTGACTCAACCATTCAGACTTTATTATCAAACCCACATTTAAATAGTCACCATTCATCCATCTATCCATCCACCCATTATCTTCCACTTTATCCTCTACTAGGTTTGTGGGGGGGTGCTGGGCACCCAGGACAGGGCGCCAATCTATCGCTGGGCACACACTCACTCACACAGGCACACACATAAACACACTCTATATAGGGTAATTTGGCGAACTCAATTGACCTTGATCCATGATTTTGGACTGTGGGAGGAAACTGGAGAACCCGGAGAAAACCCATGCGCTGACAGGGAGAACATGGAAACTCCACCCAGATTGGGATTCTAACCGGGATTCCCTAGCGCAGAGCGCCGAACGTGCTAACCACTAACCACCATGCTGCCCTTTAAATAGTCGCACAAATGCATTTTAACCTACATACATAATTACCTACACCAGCTACAAAACCATTCATTCATTCATTCATTATCTCCCGCTTTATCCTCTATTAGGGTCGCGGTGGGGTTCCCCATGCCCATCCAGGGGAGAACATCTCGGGCGCTGGGCAGATAGACCCAGGACAGGGCGCCAATCCATCGCTGGGTACACACTCACACACTCAAACACACTCTATATATGGGGCAATTTAGAGAACTCAATTAACTTGATCCATGTTTTTGGACTGTGGGAGGAAACCGGAGAACCCGGAGGAAACCCACGCGGACACGGGGAGAACATGGAAACTCCACCCAGATGGGGATTCGAACCGGGAATCCCTAGCGCTGAGAGGTGAACGTGCTAACCACTAAGCCACCGTGCCGCCTGCTACAAAACCAATGTTTGCTTAAATAACTATATCGATTTAGCCATACTTGTGAATATGTCTAATGTATTAATTTCATAAACATAAATTTCCATCTGGTTTATGATAACTGTTCCTTTTGTGAAAACTGTTTTTGTTTCATAATGACAATGTCCTCGTGTGAGGTTTAGAAACTCCCAAAAAGAAAATGTATTGATTAGTGATGATAGGGTGATAATATATTTTTGTCATGTAACACGTGCTCATATATTCTGATTGCATGTTGATGTGCTATTTAATTTCCATAACATATTTAGAAAGGTTTATTTTTGGTGAAATCATTTAAAACATTTAGGAATATAAGCAGCAAACCCTAAGTGTTGCTCTTTTATACTATTTATGTATCCTATATTAGGGTCGCGGGGGGTTCCCCATGCCCATGCACATCCATGCCCAACATTTCAGGCCCTGGGCAGATACACCCAGCCAATCTATCGCTGGGCACACACTCACTCACACAGACACTCTATATGGGGCAATCTGGAGAACTCAATTGACTTGATCCATGTTTTTGGACTGTGGGAGGAAACCCACGTGCACACGGGGAGAATATTGAAACTCCACCCAGATTGGGATTCAAACTGGGAATCCCTAGCGCTGAAAGGCGAACGTGCTAACCACTAAGCCACTGTGCCCGTCTGCAAAATGACTAAATGTAAATGTATGTAAATGTAAATAAAGATAAGACAAAAGACAGAACGAAAAGTTATCCGAGGTACAGATTTGAAAAGAGATGTAACCACGCACGATGTGTGGATATAAAATGATCAGATTAAGGGTTGGTAAGGAAGTGAAATAGTGAAAACCAAGTTAAAGAAGTGAAAAATGTGACAGCTGATGAAAGACTGACAAATAAAAAGAGCGAGTTATAGAACAATATCAGTAAATAATTGTTATGGAACTTTTGAGAAAATTGAATTGAGGCAAGAAGATAAAAGTAGGGTGTATTGTGAACAAGAAACTGTGGAAAAAAATTATGATTTTGAATAATTAAATAAAGGAACAGGACTGCAGGAAAACAAGGAAATATACTCTAGGGTGGCACAGTGGCTTTCCTCCCACAGCCCAAAAACATGGATTCAAGGTAAATTGTGTGCTGTAAATTGCCCCATACAGAGTGTGTTTGTGTGTATGTCTGTGTGAGTGACATGGATGGGCATGGGAGAACCAACCATGACCCTAGTTGAGGATTAAGCGGAATGAATTAATGAAATCACCTGTTATTGGTTGTGTTCAGATGTAAATTCAATAATTGCAAACAACTGAAAATTTGTATATTCATTCATTCATTATCTTCCGCTTTATCCTCTATTAGGGGTGCATGGGGGGGAGTTCCGCATGCCCATCCAGGTGCGAATGTCTCGGGCGCTTGGCAGATACACCCAGGACAGGGCGCCAATCTATCGCTGTGTTTCCTGTGTGATTCTACCAAGCACCTAAAACGTTCTCCCCTGGATGGACATGGGGAAACCCATCATGACCCTTGTAGAGGATTAAATGTAAGATAATGAATGAACATATACTGTATAGAAATATACAGTTAAAAGAAGTGTAGAGAGAGAAGAAGCAAAAAAATATAAGAAAATTGTCACTAGTAGAGTTTTAAGGGGGAAAAAAGTGATAGATAGCTGTAAAGGATGATTAATAGAAGTTACAGTAGGAAAGCATAGACAAATTTAGCAGCCAACAAATGAAAGCAGTACCGAAAATAGAATAAACTGAATAAGCTAAAGAAAAGCAGTGACAGAAGATAAAGAAACAGTGCAAAGGTAAGATAAATTTAAAAAAATTAGAAAAAAGAGGCAAAGACAATGCTTTAAGCCTTAGGCTCCGCCTGTTCCATTTATAGAAATATGATGTAATTCTCTATCGTTCTCTCTTACTCTCATTCTCCCCATCTCTCTTTCTTTCACTCAAGCACGGACAAAATGCTGAGTGCTCCAAAAATAGAGCAGTGATCCCTGATGGATCCTCCAAGTCTCATTCATATTGAATGTGTGTGTGTGTGTGTGTGTGTGTGCTTGTGATGTTTAAGATCTGAAGGAAAATTACATGGCACATTCTCTCGATCTGTTTCTGTCAACAGAGATTACATTGGTTACTTTTTTAAAACATAAATAAATGTCCTGCATAAGCACCATGCAAATTGTGTTTTTTTAATTAGATGCACAGGTTACATTTACATTTAGTCATTTAGCAGATGCTTTTATACAAAAAGACTTACAAATGAGAATACAGTCAGTAGTTAAGGAGGAAGCAGCTACACTGTAGTATTATCAAACCTGATCATTATCCCATCTGGTTATAGGTCTAAATTAAGCCGTAATTAATTTGGTATTATGTTTAGGTCAGTGGTCATTGGAAATTGTGAGGTGTGTTTAGGATTATTATCCTGTTGTAGCAACCATGATCTTTTCATCCTGTTTTTAACAGATAGAATTAATATTTACTTTCAGAATTTGCTGACATTAATTAAATCTATTTGTAATTAACTTTGTAAAAGAAAATAACTTAATGTAAATGTAAATGTAAATCCATTCTTCCCTTACTGAATATAATTATGCCAATGGTATCAACAAGACTTAAGCCCAAAATGTTTTTCTCAAAATTTTCTCAAAACCATTAATTTTAAAAGGCTCTTTTAATGCTTCTTTTTATTTTACTGCAAAATGTGGATGATTATTGGATTTTAAACCAGTTGAGCAGTCTCCATAAAAATCTGTTTACACTGAATTTATTTGTTTTTCATTAAATGATTAATAATTTTTTTAAATGTCCATTGTTCATGTTCCCCAAAAAAAACAATTTTAATAGGCTAAAAATATTTTAAAGTTAAGATCAGATTATGTGTAAGGGATTTAGACATTTGTAATATTTTCTGAACATGCTAGAATGTCTCCCCAACATATATTCATTCATTCAATATCTTCTGCTTAATCCTCTAATAGGGTTGCGAAGGGGGGTGCTTCCTCATGCCCATCCAGGGGAGAACATTTTGGAAGCTGGGCAGATACACCCATTTACCATGAATTCATGTTTTTTGGATTGTGGAAACCCTGAGAAGCCGAAGAAAACCACACTGACACGGGGAAGACATGGGAACTCCATATATAGTTTTGTATTTTTTATAATATAATGTAATTTTATGCAAACCCAAACTGCAACTTTAATGCAATGTCTAATTTACTGGAAACGTTATTTAACACACAAAATCAAATACTGTTGTGTTTTCAAGAGAGAGAGAGAGAGAGAGAGAGAGAGAGAGAGAGAGAGAGAGAGAGAGAGAGCGAAAAAAAAAAAATACTACAAATACAGAAATATTCATATGCAATGAAATAAAATGGACAAATCATTGACTGTGGTGCCACCTAGTGGACAGATCTGGTCAGCAAAAAAATCCCGTCCAGTGCTATATTCAATCCAAATCTATTCAAGGTCAGAATTCACAAATTACTACAAAATTATATGGAGGCCCAGACAAGGCGTGTGTTATTATTTTTTTAAAGTCGTTATTCCGAAATAACAGATCTTGTTATGTTAAAATCACAATTTATTTTTGAGCGGCCAGAGAAGTGACAGGATGATTCTGTCAATACATTTACATTACGTTTACATTTAGTCATTTAGCACATGCTTTTATCCAAAGCGACTTACAAATGAGAACATCTGAGACAAGTCAGTAGTTTGGAAGAAAACCAACTACACTGTAGAATTAACAAACCTAATCGTTATCTGATCCTGCACACCCCCGCCCCCCCTTTTTTTCTACTACAGGTGTTCCTTCCAGACAGAGTTGGGAGGATCGTGGCACCATCTTGCAGTGGTGAACTCCACGGAGTGAGAATTAGCTCCTCAGTGAGGTGGAATCATGCAACAATCATCACTAGAGCAAAGTGAACTAGCCGGAGTGTATTTTAAAAAGATAGAGTGAAGATAATAGGTTCAGATCCAGAAATGGTCCTGTAGGCCAGAGTCAGTGTCATACTGAATTCAAGCTGCTACAGGGAGCCAATGGAGAGAAATGAGTAGTGGAGTGACATGAGTTAGCTTGGGCTCTATACACCTGACATCCAGTCCATATAAATAGGGGTCGGTTTTATGACATTTGGGGTTATATTTACTTCAACAATTGCATAATAAGTAATGTATTTTATGACAGTTTTATGGTAAATCGCGGCTTTGCTCTTTCCTAAAGCAAATAACGGGATGTTTTTGGGACAGGGTCTCACCTGCCATTAGATCTGTTTTGAATACTGGAGAGATGTCACATTACGTCACCTGATATTATTCCTTCAGCTGTGTATTTGCTGATGCTGTTACTGATAGACCTCTCAAAAGTTTTTTTTATTGATATAAATATAAACGTATTAAAATGTTCACTCACATGGAATTTATTAATTATCTTGTTCAAATAAATAGTTTATTTGGATTTATTTATTATGGTTAGTACATTTAGAAGTAATTTTATTTTTCATGGTACAAGGTTTTTTTTATTGTCATATACATATTACAAACTCTTTTATCATAACAAAACACAGTTCCCTATGCATTTTATTCAAAATGTTAAAGTAAAAAACGGAGCATTGCCAGGATCGCCCCATCAATACACCTGGCACAGGGACCATGTTTTTAATGGCAGATCTCTCCAATATCCAAAACCGATCTAATGACAGGTGAAAGCCTGTCCCAAAAACACCCTGTTATCAACTTTTGTTCTGATCACAACAAAATAAGATTTGTTCTCTCAAGATAACAACTTTAATAAATGATAATAACACATTCTCTCTGGGTTTCTGTAAAATTAATCACTAACATGTTTTAATGTTTTGGTGGATCATGTGTATACAACATAATATCAGTTCAAATCTGAATAAACATCCTTAAGCCAGCAATTAAAACCCAGAAGTTCATTCACTTACTCAAAAGAAATACCTCATGGACTAGATCAATATATATATTTTTATCTAAGAGACACATTAACAGCACTAATGATCAAATGTTATAAGTTTACGTTTAAGAGGAACAGGATAATTTCCACTGACCTGCTGTGGCCTCGTCCAACGCCCCACACACGTATGCTACTGATTGGCTGAGTGTGAAGCAGGGTGTGGTCTGTAGGATCAACTAGTGTCAGAGTGGTGTCTTGCAGAACTAAAAGCATTGCTTTTCCCTAAAAAAAAGACAGAACATTCTATTGACTGAAGATATTACATACATAAGTTCATTACTGATTCAATAAAGTGATCTATATTGCCTACTGTGCTTTACACACAGTAAACACACAGTGGTCATGTCCTGTTGCGTGCTATTGCTGTGTTTCACTCGGTGTCTTCTGCATTAAAGACTACTCTTAAACCCTTTTCAGTTTTGGACTCTGTCGCTTCTAGCCGTGACATCGGCTAATTGTAACACACATATAAACACACTTATAATGTGACACACATGCCCAAAACAGTGAGCAGCCTTGTACACAGCGCCCAGGGAGCAATTGGGGTTAGATGCCTTGGGTACCTCCAAGTCACAAAGCTGATTCCTTAACCACAAACCTATGACTGATATTTGGTGTATGTTGTAAGTAGAAGAGCAGCCTCGACGTTTGTCACTCCTTTAAACTGTGCTAGCAAAACCCATCTAGCTGTTCATTATGTTTACCTCTTCTCTGGAGCTTTCCCTATCTTCTCGGCATAGTGTTGTGGATGAGTGTACACTGCGGTGTTGAAGAAGTCGAATACAGTCACTGATGACAACACTGCCAGCAGCCATGTCAGCCTCACACACTTCTATCCAGCCCATAGAATGTACAGGGAACACCTACAGTGGTATAAGCATTCACTGATCAGACACAACATATAAAAACTTAATTAGCTTAATTAGACCTCAATTATATAATTATCAAATTCATTATAATGCATTATAATATATATCTATATTTTAGACCCTTTACAAAAAATCTGAATATCATGGAAATGTTGATTAATTTTCATAATTCCATGCAAAAAGTTAAACTTTCATCAATTATAGATTCAGGTCCACAACTTGAATGATTTTAAGTGTTTATTTGTTAAATTTTTACATAATTTGGGCTTCCTAAAACCCACGAAAACAGGACTTTAAAAATATACTGTAGAGAAAATTTTGGGCATGAATGTTTTAAACAGAGTGTGACACACTAATCATCTACTAAACCAGAATGTTTTAGATGACTTCATGATTCCTTCTGCTCAGGGTCTGTATGGAGATGCGGATTTCATCTTCCAGCAATACCTGGCCCCTGCCCATGCCGCCAGAAGCACCAAAACCTGGTTAGATGCCCATGCCATCACAGTGCTTGACTGGCCCGCCAACTCGCCGGACCTAAACCCCATTGAGAATCTATGGGATATTCTCAAGAGGAAAAAAAGTGGCAACATACCCACCAAATAAAGAAGAGCTGACAGCAAGTATCAAGGAATTCCGAGGTTCTATAATGCCACAGACCGACTGCCTCAATGCCACGTCGGATTCCACAAAACAATTGCCTCAATGCCAGTCGGATTGATTAAAGCAAAGGGATTGCCAACCAAGTATTGAAGATTGACATATTTTTTTGAAAGTACCATATTTGATTGATTTGATGTGATTCTAATTTCCATCCATCCATTACCTTCCACTTTTATCCTATATTAGGGTCGCGGTGGGATTCCCATGCCCATCCAGGGGAGAACATTTCGGGCGCTGGGCAGATACACCCAGGACAGGGCGCCAATCTATCGCTGGGCACACACTCACTCACACAGACACGCACACATACACACTCTATATGGGGCAATTTGGAGAACTCAATTGACTTGATCCATGCTTTTGGACTGTGGGAGGAAACTGAAGAACCCGGAGGAAACCCACATGGACACAGGGAGAACATGGAACTCCATCCAGATGGGAATTCAAACTGGGAATCTCTAGTGCTGAGAGGCCAACGTGCCAACCACTAAGCCACCGTGCCGTCCCGATTCTAGGATCTTTTTTCTGCAAAAACAGTAGTTTTGGCTGATTTCTCCACAGTATTCAAATTTTTTGGAAAGGGTCTGTATATATTATACAGTCATTAGGTAAACTGTTTTTCTGTTTAAATAGTTAAAAGTCTTAAATTTAGGCAAAGTCAACTTCAGATGAACAACAAACCATAAAAAATTATTTACAATTTCAAAATTTACAAGTTAAATAAATGCATGAAATATCAAATCAATATCAATATCCTTAGAGCACCGTCATAAATGTTCATTCCCAGACTATTCTAACAAAGCTGGAAACTTTTTTAGATAAATGCTTGATTTCTGTACATGTGGCAACTGGACAATGTCACTGTTATGACATTGTTATGAAACAATGTCACTGTTATGTATACAGAGACAGGTAGATTTCAGCATGAGGTTCAGTACTGTATATCAGTTTTTCTTTTAAAAGTCCTAAGATTTTGTCCTATGGCTAAAATGCACTGCATTAAGTTACCACATTTTATGTTTGTTACATGTTATGATATAAACATATTGATATATATTGAAATATACCTTTTTTATAATCTTATACCTTTTTTATAATCTTTTCGTACATGTATATTGTCACTAGGTGGCAGCATATACCTTCAAAACTGGAACACGGCAATGATATGTTCATGAACATTTTACTCACGTAAGTTTCGACGTCATTGATGGGGATTATTGTATCAGCAGGGGGAGCTGCAACCTTTGCTCTGTAAAGAGTAAATGGTAAAGAATAGACTATAGATAGCAGAACCAAAACCACGTGATTTATTTGAGCCCTGTTTTTACACATTTTACACAAGTTTGCAAGTTTACAACTGTTGAATCTGAAAGTGATAAAGAAATATCTGTCCTTTACATTTAACCCATCCGTGCAGTGAAACACACACATACACACACTTAGTGAAATGAGCACTCGTGCCCGTGGGCAGCCGGAGAGTAATTGGTGTTATTTGCCTAGCTCAAGTACTAGCCATAGTACTTGGTGGGATTTTGAATCAAACCAGGTCCTTAACCACAAGCCTACAACTGCCCTAAATCATGTCTAAATGTGACACTATTTAACCCAAATACACTTCAAATGTGTCGAATTGTGTGATTTAAACCACTTCACACTCCATCAATCTCCACCACATCTTTTGCAGATAATCCTTTCTGGCATTCTACTGTACACTTTTGGTAACATACCAAAATATCCAAACAGCGTAAAACTTTTCGGAGAAAACAGTTTTAAGGTCTGGGCACGCCTGGGTTGCCACCTTACAGAAACAAAAATAAGGGGCGCCCACCACAGCTCCTCCGAGCCATGACCACCATGGGCCTGACACCTATGGACCGTGTGTAAGCAGCAGTGCTATGATTTATTTTGTTTATTGGAAAAATGTATTAAAAATACAGATTAAATCGCAACAAATACAGGATTCTGGGAATTACAGGACAGATGGCAACCCTCCCGGCACAACTAAAGATCTACATGGTAGCATCACTCTGTAGTTCTAAAAACACCACAACAATTTCAACATGAACATTTGATGTCCTGTTAGATTACTCAAAACATTGAGTTAAGTTTTTTAGTTTTTTATTTAAACATTTTGACACAAAATACACAATACAACTATTAATTCATTCATTCATTATCTCCCGCTTTATCCTCTAGTAGGGTCGTGGTGGGGTTCCCAATGCCCATCCAGGGGAGAACGTTTCGGGCGCTGGGCAGATACACCCAGGACAGGGCGCCAATCCATCGCTGGGCACACACTCACTCACACACACACACTCTATATGGGGCAATTTGGAGAATTCAATTGACTTGATCCATGTTTTTGGACTGTGGGAGGAAACCGGAGAACCCGGAGGAAACCCACGCGGACACGAGGAGAACATGGAAACTCCATCCAGATGGGGATTCGAACCGGGAATCCCTAGCGCTGAGAGGCGAAGGTGCTAACCACTAAGCCACCGTGCCGCTCCAATACAATTATATATATATTGGGACAGGTTTCATATGGGACGCAACATTTATTTGATAAATACGGGACAATTCCGTAAATTACAAGACCCTAGGACACGCTAGTCACTAAGCACTTTTAAGTCTGTACTTACTGATATAATTAATAATAACCTACTGTTCATATTGCGGGTGGCACGCGACTTAGTGGTTAGTATTTCGCCTCTCGGTGTTGGGGATTCAGGTTTAAATCCCAATCTGGGTGTAGTTTCCATGGTGTCCCTGTGTTCTCGTGGGTTTCCTCCTCCCACAGTTAAAAAACAATGATTCAAGGTAAATTGAATGATCCAAATTGCCCCATGTAGTGTGTGTCTGTGTGTGTCTGTGTGAGTGAGTGTACGCAGTGATAGTTTGGCGCCATGTCCTGGTGTATCTGTCCAGCGCCTGAAACGTTCTCCTCTAGCTGGGCATGGTGACACAATACCCCCCCCCCCAACCTCACGCAAATCTAGTAGAGGATTAATTTTAAGAAAATAAATGAATGAATGAATGAATGTTCATATTGCGGGTTTCTTTTGCTGCTTTATAGTCTTGTTTTCTGTTATTTTTACTGATGTGCTTGCTATTGCTTGAATGTTTATACGTATTGTATGTTTGTACCTTAGGTTCACATAGCTGTATGGCATACAGCGAGCTCCAACACACTCTTTCTCTCTCCTCTCCCCTCCTGTCCTATTTACTCTCTGTGTAGAATCAGAGGTGACGGTGGTCTCCTTCAGGTCCTATAACAAAAATGGTTTCCTTAATTAATTGTGCTAGATTTCTTATTAATATATTATGTGCTGGTGTGTGTGTTTGTGTGTGTTTATGTGTGTGTGTTTGTGTGTGTGTTCTACCAGGTAATTGTTATTAAAGAAGCTGCTGGTGACTTCATAAGTGAGTGAGGATCCGGAGTGTGAAGACGCAGCTGGTGACGGCACAGGCTCCACAGAACTATCTGACACAATACTGCTAGGTCTCTATACACACATGCACACATTCACGCATACAACAACAGAATATTTTTATTTTAATATTACATTTTAAATAACTATACTATATAAATAACTTTATTTAAAGTTTACCCATGTATAAGCATGATACTGAACTGAATGTACAGTGAGTATTTAGAATGTCATACCAGTAAAATAGATTTAAAGTATAATTAAAATATGACAAAAATATTGATATTTAGCAAATGTACAAATGGCAGTCACTTAGTTAAAGTTAAAATCTAAAAATATTCACATTTTGGTTGATGATTGGGGTGATGTGCAGATTTGTAGGACTGGCTGATACAGTACTTGAAATACTATTAACCTTTTGGGGTATTCACGTGCTAAAGTGTCATTAAGCGCTATTCAAAGTTCATGAATAATGGATTGGCATGGATTATTGTGACTAAATCATGGGAAAGATTTGTTACGTTAGGTTAAGTAATGCTAACATCTCTTTCCCATTATTTATTCACCATAATGCAAAACCTTCAGTGCCATATTGCTTTTATAAAACAGTTACAAACACTCTATAATGAAAAAAACTAAGCTTTATTCTTAAATATGCTTATTGAAAACAAAAACATTAATAATCTGGTCTTTCATGATGTAATCTTTTTTTTAAAGTAAACACTGATTGCTGAGTTTCTTCAACAATCAAAAAATGTCATCTAGTGGCCATGTTACAGAACATAATTTATAAACCATACCAGGCTTAGTGCTTATTGGGAATTGCCTCACGTTTATTTTAATCTGTAATTCAAATTATGATACACGATTTAAAATATGGTATTGTATATCACGCATTGATACGAACGTGAAGCCGTCAGAGGTGTGCATTATTTTCAAATATGTCACGCTGGAAAAATGGCTTAGCCAATGAGATTTAAGGACAGGAACCACCCATTTTATAATGTACTTTTAGTTTCATCATTGTATTTTTTTTTTGTTATTTATAGACTAAGACTTCTGTTTTCAAGGTCTCTAAAGTTGATTTTCTTAATGTCTGTCGGACTGGCTGACTTTTCTGTACTCTATTGTTTTCCTTTTCTTAACTTAGCCTCACACTAATTTACCATCTTCAGAGCACTGATGAGGCTCTGAGCTTTTCCCTGCTTTAATCAACCTGAGCGTACAAGGCAGCATAGTGTGGTGCTATTAGTGCGTGTATGAGCCTGATGTAGTTGACAAGCTAATAAAGTGACCAAAATTATGCACATTAAAAATGATATCAGAGTATAATTTAAAATGAAGTATTACAAAATTGTATACTGCCATATGGTATATGGTTGGCTATGTTATAGAAAAAAAGTGTAGTATTTTAGTAGTATTTTATAGTAGTATAGTATTTTAATATTATATTAGTATTATAGTATTATGCAGAATTTTAAGTGTTCAGCGATATTTGGACATTCACACTGACACTGCTTGAAAAGACTAAATCTTTAGAGCTTGCGGTTTTAACCCATCATGATGATCTCACCTGTTAATGACTTATTGTAGAAGCTTCAAGGAAACCTTTTGTGTCTTTAGTGTAAAATCTGTTTAGTCTTATTTTACCTTCATTAGTTAAAATTAAATAAGTAACTTAATTCTTGAATACATTTAAATTGTTCCTTTTATCTTTTAGTCAGTTTAATATTGAAGTTTATTCACTTTTATTGCATTTGTAGAATTAATAAATGGGCTTTTTTTTTATTTTTACTTTATGCATATACAGTTTTACTTCACAATTCTGTAATTGTGGACAGAAATTGCAATTCTGTTTAAAATAAAACAACAAATGATGCAATAATCAAATAACCAAGTCTGAATACTAATAGTAATAAATATGCATCAAAGAAAACATACCAAATAAACAATGATCAGCACCTCAGTATTAGCTGTGTTTCAGTGTCTTTTACCTCGCTTTGTGTCTTAGATGAGGGCACAGATAGTGAGCTCGCCCCAACTTCCTGGCACTGTGTGCTCTCGATTACTGGTCTGTCATGATGGGTGTTGCCTTGCCATAAATAAGCGTGAGACACTATGTCATTCTGCGCCTGCCATTCAGGTGGCAGTACAGAGTCACCACATGGACCTAGAATCAATATAAACAAATGACAGATTAACATAAGCATAGAACAACTCCATTCAGCATAAATACAAATTACATCACATATTGGCAGAGGAGGTAAGTAACGAAGTAAATGTACTTCGTTACTGTAATTAAGTAGTTTCGTTAGCTATCTGTACTTTACTGAGTATTTCTGTCACTTAATACTTTTCTACTTCTACTCACTATATTTCAAAAGAAATTCCTGAACATTTTACTCATTACATTTCCAAAGCAGATGCGTTAATTTTTTTTTTCTTACTACATTTATTTATTGATGGAATATAACACTTTATTTCATTCATGTAGCCAAGGAAGTTCAAATCAGAATCCTAAGCATCAGCACTAACGGATAACATAGTTAAGCTCTCTCGCGGAAGAGAGTCTGGGGCTGGCTTAAATAACCCAAATCATCCGGTCACATGTAACGATGATTGGAATAAGACAGAGCTAAGGTGGAACACAAAACCAAATCAAACACAAAACCAAACATAGTTCAAGTCCGAGAATCCTGACAGTACCCCCCCCTCCACGGGGTGCGTATAAGAAATGAAGCAGCCCACAAGGTAGTCTAGGGCCTTGCGGGGCAAATGTCCACTGTGGAGGAAAACATAGGAGGTAACCTAACACCTGAAGGCTACAAACGCATGAGTCCATGTTTACGGGACCGGGCGGCCGCTTGAGAGCAGATGGCGCGGGCGGCCGCTTGAGAGCGAGGTGGAGGCCGGGCGGCCGCTTGAGAGCGACCTGGAGGCCGGGGCGGCCGCTTGAGAGCGACGTGGAGGCCGGGCGGCCGCTTGAGAGCGACGTGGAGGCCGGGCGGCCGCTTGAGAGCGACGTGGAGGCCGGGCGGCCGCTTGAGAGCGACGTGGAGGCCGGGCGGCCGCTTGAGAGCGACGTGGAGGCCGGGCGGCCGCTTGATGGAGGCCGGGCGGCCGCTTGAGAGCGACGTGGAGGGGCCGGGCGGCCGCTTGAGAGCGACGTGGAGGCCGGGCGGCCGCTTGAGAGCGAAGTGGAGGCCGGGCGGCCGCTTGAGAGCGAAGTGGAGGCCGGGCGGCCGCTTGAGAGCGAAGTGGAGGCCGGGCGGCCGCTTGAGAGCGAAGTGGAGGCCGGGCGGCCGCTTGAGAGCGAAGTGGAGGCCGGGCGGCCGCTTGAGAGCGAAGTGGAGGCCGGGCCGCCGCTTGAGAGCGACGTGGAGGCCGGGCCGCCGCTTGAGAGCGACGTGGAGGCCGGGCCGCCGCTTGAGAGCGACGTGGAGGCCGGGCCGCCGCTTGAGAGCGAGGTGGCGGCCGGGCGGCCGCTTGAGGGAGGAACCGACCGAGCACGGGCGAGCGGAACCGAACGAGCACGGGCGAGCGGAACCGAACGAGCACGGGCGCGAGGCATCGAACGGGCACGGGCGGGCGGAACCGAACGGGCACGGGCGCGGAAACCGCAAAAGGAACCGAAACCAAACGGGCACGGGCGAGAGAACGAACGGGCACGGGCGAGAGGAACTAACGGGCAATAGGACCCGAACGGGCACGGGCGAGAGGAACCGTGGCACGGGCGAGAGGAAAACGGACGGGCGAGAGGAACGAGACGGGCGAGCGAAACTAGCGGGCAAGCCGAACCGAGCGGGCACGGGCGAGAGGAACAGGGGCACAGGACTGCTGATAATGAGGAGCTGGTGCAGTAGTTGTGACAGGATGGCCTTTAAATGTTCTCGCAGATGTTGACAGGCAAGTCCTTCACCAAGACCATAACTCATTATTTAACCACGCTGGGGTAGAGACTCAACAAACCACCGCTCCAAGATGGGCTTTTGTGTCTGTCAAAGAAGCAAGCGCTCATGACATATATGACTTCATCATCAAGCGGGTGCGCTATGTGGCAAAAAAAACGGGTCACATTGAAAACGGGTAGTGCAATAAACGTTATTATAGGTCCATTTCATATTTAATACTTTTCACTTGGCGCAATTCGGTACCTGGTGTTCTGACGGGTTGTACTACCTTGTCGAAATGTGCTGCCATAGTGTACTGTAACTGGACGTGTACTTTTTATAAGAACAGTTGCTTATATAAAACAGTAGTTCTTAATTATAGTTTTATAGCATAGTATAAGTAGAGTTTTAAATATAACGCTTGTTGAGCACCAAGCTCTGCTAATTAATGATAAACGTAAGGCCCACTGAAAGGAACTTTATGCTTTTTATATTAATTAGCTGAATTTTGATTGAATGTCATCAGTCTCTTTACAGTAGAGGACACAATTAAAAATTCAATCATAACATGTAGCTGCATTTTGAGTTTACACAAACTATACATGTGTTCAATATTGTATTGTTCAATATTCATATTGAACAGTACACTGACAATGTTATGGTTGTATTCACAACACACCTGCTTTGGTTTGCTTGGGGGCTTAACAGAACCCAAATGCTGCTTTCACATTCCTAGAAAAGCGGGGAGGATGTTCAGAGAATAATCACTAATAATAGTCTATGGGGCAATCAATATGCTCCTCAGGGCCTCATAGCCATAACGGTCTCATACAGATATGCATGATATTCACATGGTTTTGGATGAGATTCTTTTAAAAAAGAAGTTTACAAGTTTACTGCATGTTTTCATGTAATAGTGCTTTGCTTTTTGATGTGATTTTAATTTAAATACTTCTATTGTTTTTTACTTTAGATGTACATGTAGGTGCATGTACTTTTTAATTTTACTTTAGTAAAAAAATAATCATACTTATACTTTTACATAAGTAATTATTTTACAATATACTAATATTTTTACTTCATATTTTTACACACCCCCCCCCCCCCCCCACACACTTTTTTTTATTTGTTAAATAGATGCGTCTTCAGTACCTTCTTAAAAATGTCAAGTGACTCTGCCCTACGGACAGAGTTGGGAAGATCGTTCCAACGATCGTGGTGAATGCCACAGAGTGAAAATTAGCTCTTCTGTGAGGTGGAATCACCAGGCGACAATCATCACTGGGGCGAAGTGAACGAGTCAGAGTGTATTTTGAAAAGATAGAGTGAAGGTAAGAGGGGGCAGATTCAGAAATGGTCCTGTAGGCCAGAGTCAGTGACTTGTACTGAATTCGCTTGGGCTGGTTGAATACAAGTCAGGCTGCAGAGTTTTGAATTAGTTGTAGAGGTCTGATTGTGGAAGATGAGAGACCAGCAAGTAACGCATTACAATAATCAAGCTGGGATTAAGATGAGGGCTTCAACTAATAGCTGGGTAGCATGTTCATTCAAGAAAGGTCTGATCTTTCTTATGTTTTAAAAAAGGAATATAATACCATAATTGTGAAGCGGTGTGTTCAGTATGGTGGGGCTACATTAACAGGGGTCATGAGTATGAATGAAGCATCAGAGTTGGTCTGTGCTCGGATTTTATCAAGTACACTATATATGGCAGTTCCTGTTGTTTAGGTCGCTGTGTCTAATTCACCGATGCTACTTTTATACAATAAGTTAATAATCACGCATTTTTTGAGTGAACTAAGGTCCACAAAAATATATCCACACTTATCCTGCTATTGTATTCACTAAATATACATTTTAAGAAATTATTAACTATTTATGGTGATGCAAGCTGTCACTTGTGGGTATTATCACAATTTTCCAAACAATGAGAGTGTGAGGTAGCATCAGAAGTCATTTCAATTGTTAAACCTGTTGCTTCTTTGTGATTAACTGGTGATGTGATGTGATGTAAAAATCGGTTTAAATGTCATAGATTCACAGAAACAGATAATTACAGTGAATTACTGTAATTATTTTTTGCAGTTAATCTGATTTTAAAATATAATAATGTAATTAATTTATGTTGTGAAGTCTTGGATTTAATTTACCAAAGCTTTGAATGACTGTTTGTATGAAATTTTGGTCATTTAGCAGATGCTTTGATCCAAAGCAATCTTACAAGTATCCCAACTTGGTTGGAGGCAGAACACAGGATTGGTACCGCACACCTGGAGCAATGAGGGTCTTGCTAAAAGTCCCACATTGGTAACTTCAGTGGACCTGGGATTTAAACTCGCAACCTTCTGATTGATAGCCCAACACTCTAACCACTGAGTTACCACACCTTCCACATGTATACATGAATTGATTGCTAAAAGGGGTAAACTCACCGGTCTCTTGAGGTGTTTCTACAGCTGGACTCTCCTGAGACAGAGTCGTCCAACTCGAATCTTCATCATCCTCTTCCTCCATAGCCATATCCTTTGCTACTGTAGGAGAAGCCAAGGGCAAGTAAGTGGGTGGTACCAGAGACCGGGTTGTATTTAAGAAAGTAGGTGGGGCCTCATTTTCTTCTACATCTTTTTCTGAATGAAGTACTGCTTTTAGATTTGAAACAACATTTATCTCTTCATTTTTATCCTCATCTTCCTTCATTTTCTTTATCTGACTCAGGTGTGTGTGAGCAGGGCTGAGGTGTGTGTGGGCGGGGCTCTGGTGTTCATCCTCCTCCTCACTAGACAGAAGAAGATGATTCTGAGGGAGTGTGAGATGAGGTTCCACCCGATTTTCTTTGGCCCAGTTTTGGAGTTCCAGTTTGTGAAGGGATGTCTTTTCAGCTGGTGACTGTATTTCTTTCTTGGGAGACTCCTCTTCTTCTTCCTCACGGTGATATTCCAAAAAACTTTTTGTCCTCCGTCGAAAGGGAATATTTTTTTCTCCATCTTTTGCAAACTGATTGGGCCAATCATGTTCGCTCTCAGTTGTGATCTCATTGCGGTTTGTGTCCTTTCGGCTGAGATCAAATTGTGTTTCTTTCAGCTGCAGGTTGGTACCATTTTTGGCCAATTTGGTATTAGAGGATGAAAACGCAAGAGAAAATGAACAGAGGGAGGAAGAGGAGGCAGACTTGATGGGGATGGGTTTAATTCGGCCAGATGCAGTATTATCTTCCACACCCATGGCGTTCTGCAAATTGGTCACAGCGTACTTGTGCCTGTTCTTTGAAGCCAAACCCAGAGACTCAGAGGACAACAATCCTTTTGTGATGTCACGACTAAGCTGATGGTTAAGAGAGGAGCGAAGGTTAAGGGAGCTGGGCGGAACCAATGAAGGGCTTCCAAATCTAACATGATTGGAGGATTCTAACGTTGAGGCGCTGCGTCTAAGGGCCGGTTTGTGCAGTGACATCCTTGCCCTGTTGGCAAATTACTGTGAGGGAAAAACAAAGAGAAGAAAACACCATAATTCATTAAAAGTATTTAATAGTCCTTCCAGAATTACTTACTGATATACATAAAATCCAATTCAACACACACAAACACAAATACACACATATCTTTGTAGGATTTTACTTTTATTTATTTTATAGAGACGTACCAAATTCTAACCACAACCCCACAAACACTAGGCACTTTTAGAATACAATGAATCACATTGTGCATTCCCCACAATCTCTAGAGTGTGAGTATGTAAACATGTTTTGGTTCCCACAATGTGAAATACCTGCTGCAGAAACAAACACACACATACACGGTACTGTGACCTTGATGCATTTGATGCATGTGTGTCTGGATTATGCTGGTGGAAAGTTTGTTTGCAGCAGATCTGAAAAAAGACAAGCTTCACTTCAAGATGCTGAGATGGCACTCTTGCCCCAAAACCAAACAACAGTTCCATGTGTCCCAGGAATGCAGCCTTGAGAATTTTGTGAAACATACAGGTGGTATAGCAATTTTAATATGGAAAATATACAGGCAGTGAAGCAATTTTTAATAAATTGTAAAATGTATACCTTTATTTTCCAGAAAAGTGTGAATACTGTAGACTTCTACATATCTTTCCTTTTTACTGCAAGTGTTCTTCTTATTATTACTGTATAATAAAAGCTTTTCAGCAGATTATAAGCATCTACACAATGTAAACAAGGCACAAGGCACAGATGCCCAACAAAACAACTTGTCTTGCCTCCATCACCAGAAAGTTGTTAAAGCTAAAGATAAAATGCTCTTGCGACATTCACTTTTTTAATAATAACAGAATCTGAAACCAAGTCATTGCCATATTTGTTTATTATTTATTATACTGAACAGTGTTGTAAAGGTTCTAAAGCCTTTTCCAGCGCTTCCAACACATAAAGCAGGAAAACAAACGGGCAGGTCACCGACCCATGCAGGTCACAGACAAGACAAAACTCAAGTAGATATGAGGAGAACAAACCACACTGAAAGGATCTCATCTTCCCTGATTAGGAATTGAACCCAGGCCTTACAGTGAAAATGTCAAATGGGGTTCAAAGCTTATAACACTGTAAAGCTGCTTTGTGACTACTCTTGTAAAAAGCACTCTGTAAATAAATTACTTGAACTTGAATTTACTTAAATGCCAACTTCTGCTTCATGAGTAACCACTAAACTTCCACATCCAATAAATATATGACATGGAATATACTGTATGATATAATAAATATTTATTATACATCTTTTATTTTAACAGTGAACCTGTGTTCCCATTCATATGTTTACAGATTCAAAAACATAATGTACACATAACTGTAAAACTATAAAAGAAAACATTTTACATCAAGAGCTTTACATCGTTTTGTTCTTCCCCTCGGCAGGAAGAAAACTAAGACACTGGTGCAGTGTTTTTCTACACTATGCAAAGGTCAGGTGCATTTTTACATTTGTGTACAGCTTGATATTTTGTGGACACTCTAGTCCTTATAGTTGTATGGCTACACTCTCTGAAGCTACTCTGTATTGAGGGTTAGTTATAACCATGTTTTATTAGAAGAGATTAATTTGAAAAACAAAATGTGTTCATTACAATTGTATTTACTTCTGCAAGTCACTCAACATAGAAGCAGCTGTTAAATGCACTACATTTAAATCTGTCTATAAGTACAGTGTATAAATAACTTGTGTTTTTAAAACACAATATAATTCAGAGCACATTGTGCACATTGTGATCAGACAGATTGTGAAAGGACATTTTGTGTCAGGAATTAAATATCCGGTTTAAAAATGGTTTAACTATGAGAGGCAAACAGCAAGCCTGTGAAAGATGAGACTCAGACATGATCGATTTATAAAGACCTTGCACTTCCTGTAATTACACAAAGAGCCTGCACTGAAAAATAAAGATTGGTCCAGGATGTATTATAAAACCAAGTGTGAATCACAGTGGAAAGAAATCAAACACAATGCAAACATTTTAACAACTAAACACTACTTCCTTAATTTATTATTATTAGTAGAGTTAGTAAAAGGAGAGGCAGTACAGTTACAGTACAATTTCGTCATTTTAGCAGACGCTTTTATCCAAAGCAACTTACAAGTACCCCAACTTGATTGCTTTGGGTCAGAACACAGAGGTGGCTATGACACATAATTATACACCTGGAGCAATGAGGATTAAGTGCCTCGTTCAAGGACCCACAATGGTAATTTCACTGGAACCCACAACCCTTGGATTGCTAGCCCAACACCCTAACCACTGAGCTACCATATATATAAGTGTACAATTTTTCACATAAAAATGATTTCAAGAAGATTACTTGAAAACTACTTCATAAATGATATAAAGAAAAATTATATAAACTTGAGTTAATTAAAAAAAAACATTTTAAATGGTATTGTGTTGTCATGAACGGGACGTCTTTGCGGTGCTAAATGTCCAGAGGTGTGGGATTACAGAGACATAGAGGAACAAAACACAGATACAAACGTAAACACAACGTTACTCATGACGCTCGGATAGGGAAGATTGGGAAAAACGTGTATATATAATGGACAGGGGAGACATGTGACAGAATCAACACAGCTGACGATAATTCCAAGACACAATTGAAAAAAGGATTAATTATTCTAGAAATAAGAACTAATGACACAAAGCACAGACAGGCAGTACAAAACCAGTAAATAAACAGAGAAGGGAATACAAACCTTACATCCCTTACATGTGTACTCTACAGTATCTCAGTGATCCCGATTGTCAGTTTAAACTTTCTAATATTCTGGTTTTATCATACAAAGTAAAATTACGTCACTATAAAAACACATATAGTAAACACATAACCCTTTGTCATAACAACACAGTGCATGACTGAAATCAACACCTCAATAACAGCTGCAGCTATATTCATATATTTTTAAGTACCATCCTTGTTATTTTTATTTGTGTAATGCTGAAAATGATAAAAGAAGCATCTATCAGACACAAAACCAGACAATTAGAGCTTACAATAATCCACATGAATGTATTTTTGACAGCAGGTGGTAACTTGCCTGTCACATAACCCTCAGTTTTTTTCAGAAACATCTGCAACTCGATGAGCACAACTAAAGCTAGAACATAAAGCCATTATATGTAATAAATCCTATTTCCAGAAATGTTGAGACACTTTTCAATCAAACTGAAATCAAGCCAAAAATAACTTTTGATTAACTTTAATCCTTATAGCAGTGTTCATTCTTTTATAAACCATTCATTATCTTCCGCTTTATCCTATATCAGGGTCGCGGGGGGTTCCCCATGCCCATCCAGGGGAGAACGTTTCGGGCGCTGGGCAGATACACCCAGGACAGGACAATCCATCGCTGGGCACACACTCACTCACACAGACATGCACACATACACACTCTATATGGGGCAATTTGGAGAACTCAGTTGACTTGATCCATGTTTTTGGACTGTGGGAGGAAACTGGAGAACCCAGAGGAAACCCACGCGGACACGGGGAGAACATGGAAACTCCACCCAGATGGGGATTCGAACCGGGAATCCCTAGAGCTGAGAGGCGAACGTGATAACCACTAAGCCACCCTGCTGCCCTCGTTTGTAAACCATTTAATATAAACAATCCAGACTGTAAACAATGAAAAGTACAAAAACTATCATCTGTGATGGCATATGTGGTAAATATACCATTGATAAATAAGGTTATGTTGTTTTTTTAGAGTTAACGTTTTTTTAACACCAGGCCTCATTACATAACTTACAGGAGAGTCATTTTGAAATGATGAAGTGTGTATACATGAATAACATGTAAAATGTATGATGCATCATAAGGAAAATCAGAAAGTAATGAGTACAATCTGTTCCAGCAGCTGAAGCCTTGATGACATATAAATTGGGCCAAATCCCAGGGTTGGAGGATCTGCCCCCTGCCCCCCAATCAGTACTGGCGGACACATATGTGGGCACGGGGAGAACATGGAAACTCCACCCAGATTGGGATTCAAATCTGGATACCACCAAGCCACTGTGCCATTCCACTTAGAAAGTTATTCATTCATTCATTATCTTCCACTTAATCCTGTACTAGGGTCTACTAGGGTCATGCCTATCCATGGAGAACATTTTGGGCACTGGGCAGATACACCCAGGACACGGTGCCAATCTATCACTGGGCACACACACACACACACACACACACACACACACACACACAATATGGGGTAATTTAGAGCATTCAAATTACCCCGGAGTTGTTTTTATACTGTGGAAGGAAACCAGAGAACCCGGAGAAAACCCATGCGGACACAGTGAAGATGAAAACTCCACCGAGATTGGGATTCGAACCTGGAATCCCCAGTACCGAGAGGCAAATGTGCTAACCAACAAGCCATCGTGCCATCGAACATCACATAAGTTCTAATATTAATCCAGTGTATTGTCTTCATGAATATAACGTGGCTTTACTAAGATTTGTTTTTTAAAATATGAAATCAAAAGCCATTTGCCTTTTGCCACCGATTAGGGTATAGTTTATACCAGCATTATGTTTTTATTATTGTACTCATGATTAAAAGTCACATATTTAACCATGACTCTGCAGCAGTGTTGTGTATTTTGTCTTACAAAGAACAACCATTAGTTATGAATATGTTCAATATGTACAGAACCCACATCAGCTAAGACCTGCCTGGCATTTTCCATGAGACTGCAGGCCCGTCTGTTGCACTCATCTCCAAAGCATGACACAGCAGTAGGACTATTACACACACACACACACACACACACACACACACACACACACACACACACAACACTCAATCTTAATATACACTAACTAATTTATCAGAAAATGTTCGATTCTTGTATGATCCTTTGCTGCAGGCGTCATAGAGCTCATGCAGAAAGTTGCAGCGCATCTCTGTATGAAGTCAATAAACCCACCGGGCGCTGTCCCTCATCCTGGTACATCCAGATACAACCTCATGAGCGCGAGCGGCGTGTCAGTACACACTCACCTCGGTCCAATATGCACAGAATGACAGGTACAAATCCTCCCTGCAAAACACTGTCAGAGCACAGCATCAGTTGTTGCCTTTCTAAGCGCGTCTCCTGCGCTATCCTTCATATGAGTCGCTCTCCTCCTTCAGTCGCCGCTTCGCGCTTTATGGTGCGCCATATGGGGCAAAAACGAATGCTGCGTCACACCTAGCTTTTCCTTCATTTATTAATTCATTCATTCATTATCTTCCACTTAATCCTCTTTTAGGCTCTCAGGGTGGGAGGGGAGGGGTTCCACATTGCCATCCAGATACACCCAGGACAGGGCGCCAATCAATCACTGCCTCACACAAACACACACTATATGGGGCAATTTAGAGCATGGTGGTGTAGTGGTCAGCACGTTCGCCTCTGCTGATTCAGGTTTGAATCCCGATCTGGGTGGAGTTTCCATGTTCTCTACGTGTCTGCCTGCGGTTTCCTCCCACAGTCCAAAAACATGGATTCAAGGTAAATTAAATGCTCTAAATTGGCCCATATAGTGTGTGTTTGTGTGTGTCTGTGTGAGTGAGTGTGCCCCTGGACTGGTCTTGGGGGTATCTGCCCAGCGCCCAAAACATTCTCCTCTGGATGGAAAAATGTATACATGTTGAGGCTAGTGTATTATTGTTTTATATGTTTACCTTTTGGGTTTAAAATCTTTTATTATCTTATAATCCTCCACTTAATCCTATAATAGGTACTAGGATTGCGGTAAGCATCCTCATGCCCATCCAGAGAAGAATATTTCGGGCACTGGGCAGATTCACTCAGGACCAATCCATCACTGGACACCCTCACTCACTCACACAAACACACTATAAGGGGCAATTTTGTGCAGCCAATTAACCTTGAATCCATGTTTTTAGTCTGTGGGATGAAACTGGAGAACGCAGAGAAAGGGGAGAACATTGAAATTCCCACCCACATCAGCATTCGAACCTGGGTCCGCACCACTAAGGGGAAAATATGAATAAATTATAAAAAATATAACGTTTCATTTTTTTGTTTTCATCTACATTCAGATGTTTTACACAACATATAACCTTTAAACTAAGTTTAACACCAGAGAAATAAAAAACACCTGTTAGTCACATTCCTATAGTTTTTCTCTCTGACAAGTTACTTAGTCTATTACAAAATGTCTGGATGTGAATACTTAGAAATAAAATATAATAAATACAAATTCACATAATACAAAGAAAGGAGAAAATGTGCATTACCTTTAGGTGCAACATTGTTAAAGAAACATGAGGCTATAAAGTTCTTCATCTGCTTTTGCAACTACCCTTTATTGTATCTGATTTGATAATTTGAAATTTATCACATTTTGCACAACACAAACAAAACAGATTTCAACAGGATCAACACTTCTTAAGTCAAATCTTCTTACTCACATTGGGCATCAGATGGGTTGATTATGTCACCATGGGCTCCAGCCTGCTTCACATTCGATTAGTCATGTCATCTAACCATAAAAAGTCAGGGATGAAAGAAATCACAAATTATTTAAACAGATGATTTATCATTATATTTTTTTTATTTAACCTTTATTTAAGCAGGCAAATCATTAAGAACAAATTCTTATTTACAATGACAGCCTGACAAAAAAAAAACATACAGCACACAAACAACACTATAAGACAACAAAACAACAATAGCATTATAAATGTTTATTATGAACATATATCCAAATCCTATTTATTTAAGGCAGAAATGTTATGTAACATTTAAAAGATTGCCTTCCAAAGTTTATTACAGGGATAATTGTGTTTGAATCATTGGGTTTAAAAATTTAACACAAGCACGACCCTTTTGGCTCACCACAGCGGGGTGCGCCCTGCAGCTCGCTCCTGAATTGTCCAATCAGCTCGCTGAGCGCAGAGCTCGCGCAGCTGAATAGATGACATCATCGTCTTCTCCAGCGTCTTCCTCCGCCGCTCTTATTTCTGCTGTTACTTATTGAACGTCACGAGTGCAGAGCAGTGATTTATACCAGCCCAGTAACACTTCTTTAGTTCTATAATTTGTAGTGATGTAAGGACTCATATTTCACCGTTCATTACGTCATTTCAGTTTTTTATTTCTAGGTTTTCTTTCCCCTCCCCTCTTTCCATCACACTTTCAGCATCCTATCCATGCACTCCTATATCATTGAATGTGTTTTGTGCTCTCAGTTGGGCTATACTCAAGATTCCACAATTTAAATTCATCTTAATTCAATCAAATTTGATTTTAATTAATTAATCTACTATAGGGCGGCACGGTGGCTTAGTGGTTAGCACGTTCTCCTCTCAGCTCTAGGGATTCCCGGTTCGAATCCCCATCTGGGTGAAGTTTCCATGTTCTCCCCGTGTCCGCATGGGTTTCCTCCGGGTTCTCCGGTTTCCTCCCACAGTCCAAAAACATGGTTCAAGTCAATTGAATTCTCAAAATTGCCCCATATAGAGTGTGTCTGTGTGAGTGAGTGAGTGCCTAGCGATGGATTGGCGCCCTGTCCTGGGTGTATCTGCCCAGCGCCCGAGACGTTCTCCCCTGGATGGGCATGGGGAACCCCACCGCGACCCTAATAGAGGATAAAGCGGGAGATAATGAATGAATGAATGAATGAATGAATAATCTACTATAGGCAGGCATGGTGGCTTTGTGGTTAGCACTCGCCGGACCGAATTCTCAATGGGGTATTCTTTGTTGGTGGTGCCTCATTTTCCTCTTGAGCAAGGGTGCCCACACTTTTCTGGCCCGAGATCTACTTTTCCATTGGACAGGTCATTGAGATCTACAGGGGTCAATCTCTATTTTTTAGGATTTTATACACACATCATGTTTGTGTTGTCAAATCTGTTAGAATTTCTTTTTTATTAAACACATTCCTGCAAATAGCACAGAGAAAACCTGATTTTAGTTACACCCAAACACACAGTATACACAAATGTAAAACAATCACTGTAACCTGCATTTCCCCAAACATCCATTATCTTCTGCTTTATCCTCTATTAGGGTCGCGGGGGGGGGGTTCCCCATGCCCATCAAGGGGAGAAAACTTCAGGCGCTGGGCAGATACACCCAGGACAGGGCACCAATCTATCGCTGGGCACACACTCACTCACACAGACACACTCTATATGGGGCAATTTGGAGAATTCAATTGACCTTGATCCATGTTTTTGGACTGTGGGAAGAAACCAGAGAATCCAGAGGAAAGCCACGTGGACACAGGGAGAACATGCAAACTCCACCCAGATTGGGATTTGAACTGGGAATCCCTAGCGCTGAGAGGAGAACATGCTAACCACTAAGCCACCATGCTGCCCCCAAACAGAACATGAACATTAATAAAAGCAAATGCATTTTGAGTTTGACATTGTAAAAAAATATTCACCCCCCCACTCTAAATGAAAGTGTTATTTTAGTTCTTTTTGAGCTTCACTCGTCCTTCACTCGTCTTGTCAGTCAAATAAAGTGTAAAAACACAAGCAGAAACTATCTAATGTAGATGATTCGCGATGCAGTGCTTCTGATTTAGGCACGGAGGCGTGGCCACATACCGGTTTTGGGAACAGTGAGAGAGACGGGGGGGGGGGGGGGGGGGGGGGGAGGACCGCTCGCTTGCAGAACGATAGAGATTAAGATTCAGAATGAATCACATTGTGTGTGCGCGTGTGTGTGTATAAGTGCTTCCGATACTGTGCTGTAAAAAAAGCACTGATAAAAAGCACCCCTTCACGATCGACCGGTTAATCGCGATCGACGTATTGAGCACCCCTGCTCTTGAGCATACCCCATAGATCCACAGAAGGAATCATCAAGTCCTCCAAAACATTCTGGTGGACTACTGCAGTGACCTTTGATTTAAGAAAGCAGAGTTTATCAACACCTGCACCGGACATTGCACCCCAAATCATGACTGACTGTAGAGATTTCACACTGGACATCAAGCAGTTTGGATTCTGTTCCTCACATCTACTGTTTAGTAGATGATTAGTGTCTCACACTCTGTTTAAAACATTCATGCCATGCTAAACTTGAGCTGGTTTCTCCATAGTATTCTAATTTTTTTAATCCGTTTTCATGGGTTTCATGAGCGGGAGGCCCAAATTGTGTAAAAATAAACAAATAAGTACTTGAAATCATTTAAATTGTGGGCCCTGAATATATTATCTATAAAAGTTTAACTTTTTAAATGGAATTATGGAAGTCAATCAACTTATCCATGATTCAAATTTTTTGAAAAGGGTCTGTACAATATTGCCTATATTATGCAAATATATTATAAATAGGCGGCACGGTGGCTTAGTGGTTAGCACGTTCGCCTCTCAGCGCTAGGGATTCCCGGTTCGAATCCCCATCTGGGTGGAGTTTCCATGTTCTCCCCGTGTCTGCGTGGGTTTCCTCCGGGTTCTCCGGTTTCCTCCCACAGTCCAAAAACATGGATCAAGTCAATTGAATTCTGAAAATTGCCCCATATAGAGTGTGTGCCCAGCGATGGATTGGCGCCCTGTCCTGGGTCTATCTGCCCAGCGCCCGAGACGTTCTCCCCTGGATGGGCATGGGGAACCCCACCGCGACCCTAATAGAGGATAAAGCGGGAGATAATGAATGAATGAATGAATATTATAAATATATGAGGTTTTAAACAGAGACACATTAATTTAATGTTATATGTTAACAAGTCTTTCTGACATTATCTGAAGATTGTCCTGTTGTCAGTACTGTATTTAAAAAAAATAATTTACTAAACCACGGCAATGCGAAAACACTGGAGACCGTGACTGTTTTGGCCAAGTTATTAATAAAATAAAAAATTATAAAATAAAATTACGAATTCAAAGATACAATTCAAAATAGCTTTATTTAGTAGTGTGTGCGTTTTCAGTTTTTAATACATTTAAATTCACAGTAAACAGAACACATGATTTTATTTTTTCATACACAGTGCTCGACATATTTCATTTACATCATCTCAATACACATTCAAAGTAATGAACCCATTATGCTTGTATGTGTTTCTACAAGGCACATTTGGACCTTTTACATATGCAATGCCACTCACTGCTTATTGAGAAATATCTATCTGCACTGTACTTTTTATTCCAAATGTCAGTTTGGTAAACGTAAAAAGTTGGCAAAACATCAATTTTATTTATTAAATCTATGACACAATATTCATTCATTCATTATCTCCCGCTTTATCCTCTATTAGGGTCACGTGATACAATATTGAATAATATAAAAATTACATTTTAAGAATAGTCGGGACATGTTTTCTAGGGGTGTAACAGTATGTTGTATTCGTCACCAACCATTCGGTAAAGGCCACACGTATCAATACGCGCTTCTGTACGCAGAATACAATGGTACAGAAAGCGTAAGGACCAAGAAACACAAGGCAGAACTAAAATTAGAATTAAAATTGAAAATAAAGTTGTACTCCCAAGCCGAGTTGCGAGATACACCTTAGCTGTACACGCTAAGCATGCCATGCTAAGTGTAGCTCAGTTTAGAGGCGGAGCATGGACTGCGAGTGGAAACAATACATGGAAATTGAATTCATATGATATTAAACCCTTTCTTAATTCTAAAACCTATAAAATTTGTAACATATAAAGGGCAAAATTTAAATATAGCAAATATACCGCAAATATAGCAAAAAACTTATACCGAATTAGAAATATTTGGAAAAAAACAAACTGTGAAAAGTGATCCGCAATATAACAAGGAACATCTGTACATGTCAGTGTCCCATGCATTTCCCATGCAAAATCTTGGTGATTAATAAATTGTTCTGATTCTGATTCACATGCAGCAGTTGTGGACCCTTGTTTCAAGCATTTAATAACAGTACTCAGAATAAAAAAAATATATATATGCCCCCCGCCGAATTCGTGTGAACCGAACCATGAATTCTGTGTACTGCTACACCCCTATTCAGTGCTAAATATGCCATTTTTTTTCAGTTTGTTGCTGCCATCAATATTTAATCTTTTAAAGTGTGTCAGGTCTCTTTTTTCCATCCTATAGATTTCATAAAATATTTTTTCATTTTGAATTTGACTTTAGATTTATTTAAATTATTAGTAAGGGTCCTAACTTTTCTGTAAACTGGGTTTGTAACGTTATATACTATAATACAATATATTCTACTAGCACAAGTTAACTACTGTGCAAACATGTTTTGTCTCATTGACTTTATTTGGTATTAGATATAAATTTAATGATTATTATTTTTTGGACACTTTGCACATTATTCTAATCTGTTACAATAAATTGCCTTACATACTGTTCTCAAGACATTCTCGGGTGATTCCCTTCAAAAATCAGAGGTGACTAATAACTAGTTTAATTGAGTCTTGTGATAAAACAGGTGTTTTCAGAAGTTTTTTAAAAGTACTTTAGTTGATGATAAATAAATCCTACTTTTATTTTAGACATGACTATGCAAAACAATTTTAGTTGATCATGTGGGAAGTGGTGGAGCTTTTATTGAACATCATTAGGCACTTACTGCTATTTGTTTCCACAAAAACAGTTACTACGGCTTGACTATGAGCATTGGAAGGATATATACATACACACATACATATCTACATACAAACACACATTTTATATATATATATATATATATATATATATATAAAATGTGTGTTTTTATGTAGATATGTACTTATCCAGCTATCTATCTATAACTCTGGTTCTCCTAAAGTAGTGCGTATGTAATGAGTCATCAATTACCACATTTCTTCCCCTTTTAAATGTGCAGTCAAATAATTCCAGAGATAACGACAATCGTTGAGCTTTGGATTTGTTGGCACATTGTTCTCGCCGAAGGCACAACAATAATTTAATGGAAAGCAGTATATTTTTAGCTTTTCTTTCTTTTTTTTCCCACAAAATTCTTATTACTTTTGCTTAGTCCAATTCTTAAGAATTAAAAATAAGAACTACGAAAGCTTTATTACTCTACCTGACCTCCACCAAATAAATGAGAATGCTTGAAAACAATACTGAAAGTAGGCTACTGTGTATTTAATCACAGCTTTTTTTAAAGATAAAACTTATAATTTTGATCTCTATAACAAACAATCTATAGAGCAGTGAAATTTTCTGAAAAATCAATAAGACGGTTAAGACCCCCCCCCCAGGCTTCTGTAAAGTCACTCAATGATGGCCAGTCTAATGCTCCCTTAACCATTCAAAACCATTTGATCCACTCTAAAGTGTTGCCCTAAATGGCATAGCGAAGTGTAAAGCTTGTAAACTAGAAATATTCTCAAACATTTAGAGATGGAAAACCTTGTGCGTTTAAATCCATAAATTAAGAAGACTCTGTTGTGCATGTTTTGGTTTCATATATGAAACACATGCATAAATCTTTAGTTCCGATACATTTTTTAAAAGTCTGTTAAAAGTTTTTTTTTTTTTTTTTTCCCCACAGACTTTTGTTAACTATCTTTATATCTTGCTGTCTTGTTTATTACTGAACTTTTTAAGGTGCATTAATCCTTTATTTCTTTGTTTAATAGATGCCCTAAATTGATGATGCCCTAAATGCCTACTAAGCTGTTTTGTGACAATCCTCTATCGTAAAAAGCATTATATAAATAAAACTGAGTTAAGATCAATATGTGTTAGTGTGTGCAATTATCCCACTCCTAGAATCCAGTCCACACCATTTCCACTGCTCTTAAACGTAAGTGCACAGAATGGGGTTGAAGCTATGAGACTCCCTGTGCTCCGTGAATGAGTAAGTGCTTGAATTGGCCAGTAAGGATTCTGCTTTGTGTCTGCACCTGTCACCTTGAACTCTTGAGGAACCATGCAGTTTGAATAAGCACGATTTAGAACAGACAGACATGGAGCAGACTGGATAGAGCGAAGAACTAGAAATAGAAAAATGTCACAGTATATTAATTCATGAACTTGAAACAATGGCTCTTACATTTTTTTTACCCTACATGCACATACATCAGCATTTTTTTTTTTACAATTTAATATAAATACACATTATATTGTTCATGATTTACTACAGGGTCATACTAATGCCTTAGCATATATGATTTATGATTTTAAAGCCAATTTTACAATTTTACAAAAAAATGTGTGGCAACAGTTTGGGTAAAGTGTCGGTAATCAGTCAGTCACATTCATTAAACATCTTTTTTATTTATACCACAGAAGAGACTGAATTAAAATTATTTTAAGGCAAACCAAATCTGAAAGACTAGACTAGTTAGTTCCTGGTTAATGGGAACTTAAAAACAAATTCAAAAAAGATATAACTGACAAATGTCCTCAATTTTGATCTCCTCTAATGGCATCACATAAAAATATATAAATGAGCTGATTTACATATTTGGGATGCAGAATATTTTACTCTTAAATCAGCCACAAACCACCACTCAAATCAAAATGTTTTCAAGTATATAAGATGGTAAGAAAATCATATGGTCTTGTTCAAGTTTATTAAATGCATAGGTCCTTTGTTATACAAATCCGATTAATAAATTTATGTGCCAAGACTTTAGAGTTTAACAAAGCTTTTGAAAATAAATTTGGTTAATAGCTGTGTTCAGAAATTGTGTTTGGGATTTTAGAAATTGTAAGAGGTATAATAATACAGTGTATTTTCTATGTAGTGTTTATTTTCATACACACTGATAAGCAATTCAAAATTCATAAACAGAAATAATGCAAAAAAAAAAAACTTAATAAGTGACAATAAACTTTATATTGGCACAAGTGCACTAAAAACAGCATCTGGACCTTCATTAACCCATATCATTCAAATTACCTAAATAATTCAGATATACAGTGATAGTCAATATGTTTATGACTATGATTTCAGTTACACAAAAACTTTTTAACTAGATTATTATAAAACCTTCCTCTGTATTGTTACATCATACATTTCACTAGTTGAGTACAAGTTTATTTTTAGGTCTATTTTTGCTCTCAAGGCAATATGTAACACAAAAAGCTGTGTAACTGTGTGTGTAGGAGTGTGTGTTTGTTACCTTCTCTGCTGCACAGGTCTCTCAGTTTGTTTTTGGCTGGCTTATTTCCTTTAGCGATTGCTTGTTCGTAGTAAGTCACTGCAGTTCTGTTACACTGAGGAACTCCAAATCCTGTTTCATAGCACTGACCAAGGAACAACAGACCTGTACTATTCTACACACAAACACACAAAATATTCAATATACGCTGCAGCTACCATATGCAGTAACTGAATCTGCAACAAGAAGTTAGACTGTCGGCTGTTGACCTACAAAAAAAGTTGGCCTTGTGTTTAAGGATCCAGCCTTGTGACTTGAAGGGGCCCCAATTCCATTCCCAGTTTCACCAAATAGTATCGCTGAAGTGCTCTTGGACAAGGTACATAACCTAAATTGCTCCCCAGGTGCTGTATACAGGGCTGCCTACGGCTCAGAGCACTTCAAACAATGTGTGTATATGTGTGTGTTTCACTGAATGGACGTGTTAAATGTGTAGGAAAAATTCCTCTGTGTTTAGTAAGTAGTTAAAATAGATCTAAACTTGATCACTTATAAGTTATGAATAGTAAACATAATGAATAGCAGACATTTTGCTTTTATTTTATTTTCATATAATGTCTACACAATTTACTACACATCAGTTTGTTAACTGATTGTCAATATCCTATTTTAAGCAAAAACTTTCCAGATTCCAATTGTGCCTCTCTGGTATTTATAATAAAGAAAATAGTTACAGAATGGTCAGTATTTTATGAATTGATGGTGTAACTTACTCCACTTTGTGCTGCCTTGGTGAAATAGTGAACTGATTTCACTCTATCAGCATCTGGACCACGAGAGAAAAACACACCGAGATACAACTGAGCCTGAGAAAGACAAAAAAAAAAAAGAGGCTGGTGGTACAATTTAATTTAATTTAACTTAATACTTTTTTTAAAATATGTAAACGTTCTATCTAAAAGTCTTACCTGTGCATGGCCAGCTGCAGCAGCATCCTGCAGTACTGAGATGGAGGCAGCAGTATCTGTGTGTCTATCACCTGTGCTCTGTTGCCCATTACACTTCAGTAGGATTTTAGCACAGCAGTACTTGGCCTGTATGTGACCTGCAGATGCTGCAAGACTATAATACTCTAGAGCCTATAAGTACACATACAAGCACACCCCAGAATAATTATATTACTTTTTGAAGAAAAAAAAGGTACAAATTGAAAAATCCACTATACAATGAGCAAAATAATGACCTGACGGCTTTTGTACTTTAAATTGTACTTGTACTTTTAAAAAAATCTATTTGAAAATAAGAGTATGTGTAAGCGATTACCTTATTTAGATCTTTAGGAACACCCCAACCCTTCTGGTAACACACTCCAATATTATACTGAGCCTTGATGTAGTTCTGCTGAGCTGAGGCCTGAAAAAACTCAAAGGCTGCCTTATAGTCACCTTCCTTAGCACTTTTTAATCCTAACACACAGACACAGACACATTAGTATTTTGATTGCCTAAAATAAAAAAAAACAAAATTTAAAACATATGTGCATCCATCTGTGTGGATGGGCAGAAACTAAAAAGTTTAGAACTAATGATATAGGTATCCACTGTTGCTTCCTGATTAAGTTTTATAGGTCTTGACTATCTGTTTATGTCTCTCATGCCTACATCAAATGACAAACATACTATAGAACATGCAGCATTTTCTATTGTTCATTTTACAGGCTTAAAAACTTCATAGTGGTGTGGACAGCTGGAAAAAAAAATTATGTGGCATAAAAATGGATTAGCGCAGACATAAGCAAATTGAAACCACGGGATTCCTTGGTGTCAGCTTCTCCAAGCCAGAGTCTTTGGAAAAATGCTAATATCATGCATTACTTATTATTAGGGGATGCGAATCTCTCAGTGTCTAGCAATTCGATCCGATTCCGATTTTTGAGGTCACGATTCGATTTAGAATCGATTTTCGATTCAGAAACTATTTTTTCAGTTCAAATGCTCTTTAAATTTTGTGTGGAAGCTGCAGTAAGTAAGAACAAAAGACAACTTAGAATAGGATATCAGCTTTTAAAACCATTATTTATAACGTGTACTATTGCACTGACTGATGTGATGCATTTTGTATCTGACGTTAGTGAGCAATAAGATAGGCCTTTTCGGGGTTCTTTCTCTCTTACTAAGACTGTAAAAATAAATGCTGCATGTTAGTCAGACGGAAGACAGCAGATCATCAGTTAATACTTAACCTCAAAATCTCCTTTCCAAAGTTAACAGGGTTTCAAGCTAATAACAAAACCAAATATATGCAGCAAAAGACAACATAATGAAAATGTAATGGATAAAATCATATTAAAAATAAGCACACTAATATAAAGCTCAAACACATTTGAAAATACATCATCCAAAAAAAAAATTGTACCCATGATATTAAGGATGATGGGTACACTGTTGTCTGCAACAGCTCTCAACTTCAGCTCTGCTTCTTCTAGTGTGTGTGATTGCTGCAAGATAATGTACAAAAACACAAAGATATTTCCATAAGTAAGACAAGAAAAGATATTCAATTTGAGATAATAATGTTAAAATTTACCCTTTCTTGTGAATCCTCATTACCAGCTATATCTGTATGACATGCATCAGGGTGTCCGTCTTCTGTAAATTTATAAATAAAAAAATGATAATATGATCATGAAAACATATACTTGCCAGACAAGTCAAGCTTGTGATCAGTTTACAAATCACACAAGTTATTCATAATCTCTAATGTAAATACAGTAGTAAATCTTTATACTTTTGGTGTGATAATGCAGCTTAAAAATTAATTGAGCACATTTATTAATGTGCTTAATTAATTAATATTAATAAGCATTATTTTGTATTGACCTAGAATATGACTCAGTGTCTCTTCCTGCTGGTGGATGCTTGTTAGTACAGGAATGTGGTTACTGCTGGAACTGTCACTGTTCTCTGGAATCCTAGTCCCTCCACTATTAACACACATTCCTTTTGGCAGCATATCTCCTTCCCATACTGTAACATAAAATGCACATTTGTATTAAAATTATTATTATTAGTAGTAGTGGTAATATTACAATCCATAAGTGTTCTTGCTGATTCAGAAAGAACTGTACTGCTGTTTAATGGCTGGTAATAGTGATTGACAGGACTCACGCATGTTGAGCAGGAATCTGTGCGTATGTTTTTGTGTGAGACCCATGTCCGGGAGGTTCCTTTGGCCAGCGCAAAATTCGCCAACGGAGGAGAACTTAGAGTGGATCTTCCTACATATCTGCATGAACAGGACGGCTGCAGCACCCTGTAAACGCCCAAACATGACATAATATTATCACACAATTAAGAACTGGATCTGTAAGTAATGAGTGTGCCTGTTCATATGTGTGCTTGTGTCATAAGCCACAATAGGCCTACTCCCTGTAGGTTAGATAAGCTACGAAAAGAGGTAAAGAAACAGGAGACAGCCACAGGTTATGTTCTTTCAAACCCCCAGGGAGTTATTAAATAAGTAGAAATTTAGTATTACATCTGACAAAGAATTTCGTTTTAGAGGCTTAAAACTTAACAAATACAACTATACAGAGGTGGTGGTGTGGTCGTGACATGGCACATTATCTGTTAATTCATTCATTCATTCATTATCTCCCGCTTTATCCTCTATTAGGGTCGCGGTGGGGTTCCCCATGCCCATCCAGGGGAAAACGTCTCGGGCGCTGGGCAGATAGACCCAGGACAGGGCGCCAATCCATCGCTGGGCACACACTCACTCACATAGACACACTCTATATGGGGCAATTTTGAGAATTCAATTGACTTGATCCATGTTTTTGGACTGTGGGAGGAAACCGGAGAACCCGGATGAAACCCACGCAGACACGGGGAGAACATGGAAACTCCACCCAATTTGGGATTCGAACCGGGAATCCCTAGCACTGAGAGGTGAACGTGCTAACCACTAAGCCACCGTGCCACCACATTATCTGTTGATAATGTAAAATGTAGGCCTTTCGGTGTGAAGCACACTCCCTACAAAACATCTATCTTTAATACAGTGAGCAGATGCTAGTCAAGAAGGTAGGTGGAAAACATACACCCAGCTGATGTTTGTCTACAGCCAAGCTATGACTGTCAATGAGAAAACCAAAATAAAACCAAATGCAAGGACAGGTGAAAGTACCCACAGTGCTGTACCCACAAGCATAACAACATAATGTCATACATGTAACTTTTATAATTTTGACAAGCGGTATTTTTATAGAGAGAAAAAAATTTAAAGTTATATAAAGTTTAATTTTATTTATTGTGGAATAATATTCCTGTCTGTTTTTATTCCTATTCATGTTCAGAAAACATTTAGTTTTAGTGTGTTCAATAAACGTTTGTTCTGTTCGGCCCACGACCTGAAGAGTGCTTTGAGTTTTGGCCCTCCTGATCTAGAGGTAGACAGCTGATTGAAGAGAGGTTAGGTATGCAGCTAGATGTTTATACTAATTAATTTTATATTTGAAACTTCAATCCGGTTATCTTTAGGTAGGCTAGGACTTTTTTGTGTTTGTGGGTTTCTGTGCTTCCTTTAGCGTCTGTGGTATTTTAGTTGAGCGTCGATGCTGTATATACTTAGGGCATTCTACAAGTAAATGTTTCACAGTGAGGGGTTTGTTGCATGTTTCACAGGTGGGTGTTGGTTCTCCCTTTATCAAGTGTGCATGGGTGAGTCTGGTGTGTCCAATACGGCATCTAGAAATGGTGACCTGGTTTGTTCTGTGTTCGGGCCGTGATCGGCTTTGGATACAGTGGGGAGAACAAGTATTTGATACACTGCTGATTTTTCAGGTTTTCCCACTTGCAAAGCATGTAAAAGACTGTAATTTTTATCATAGGTACTCTTCAACTGTGAGTGATGGAATCCAAAACAAAAATCCAGAAAAATACATTGTATGATTTTTAAATAATTAATTTCCATTTTATTGTGTGAAATAAGTATTTGATCATCCATCAACCAGTAAGAATTTTGGCTCTCACAGACATGTTACTTCTTCTTTAAGAAGCCCTCCTGTTCTCCACTCATTACCTGTATTAACTGCACCTGTTTGAACTCGTTATCTGTATAAAAGACACCTGTCCACACACTCAATCAGTCAGACTCCAGCATCTCCACAATGCCCAAGACCAGAGAGCTGTGTAAGGACATCAGGGATAAAATTGTAGACCTGCACAAGGCTGGGATGGGCTACAGGACAATAGGCAAGCAGCTTGGTGAGAAGGCAACAACTGTTGGTGCACTTATTAGAAAATGGAAGAAATGCAAAATAACGGAAAATCTCCCTTGGTCTGGGGCGCCATGCAAGATCTCACCTCGTGGAGCATCAATGATCTTGAGGAAGGTGAGGAATGAGCCCAGAACTACACGGCAGGACCTGGTCAATGACCTGAATAGAGCTGGGACCACAGTCTCAAAGAAAACAATCGGTAACACTCTACGCCATCAAGGATTAAAATCCTGCAGTGCACGCAAGGTGCCCTTCCTCAAGCCAACGCATGTCAAAGCCCGTCTGAAGTTTGCAAATGACCATCTGAATGATCCAGAGGAGGAATGGGAGACGGTCATGTGGTCTGATGAGACAAAAATAGAACTTTTTGGTTTAAATTCCACTCGTCATGTTTGGAGGAAGAAGAATGATGAGTACAACCCCAAGAACACCATCCCAACCGTGAAGCATGGCGGTGGAAACATCATTCTTTGGGGATGCTTTTCTGCAAAAGGGACAGGACGACTGAACCGTACTGTGGGAAGGATGGATGGGGACATGTATCGTGAGATTTTGGCCTACAACCTCCTTCCCTCAGTAAGAGCACTGAAGATGGGTCGTGGCTGGGTCTTCCAGCATGATAACGACCCAAAACACACAGCCAGGGCAACTAAAGAGTGGCTCCGTAGGAAACATCTTAAGGTCCTGGAGTGGCCTAGCCAGACTCCAGACCTGAATCCAATAGAAAATCTTTGGAGGGAGCTTAAAGTCCGTGTGTCCCAGCGACAGCCACGAAACCTGAAGGCTCTGGAGGAGATCTGTATGGAGGAGTGGGCCAAATTCCCTGCTGCATTGTGTGCAAACCTTGTCAAGAACTACAGGAAACGTCTGATATCTGTAATTGCAAACAAAGGTTTCTGTACCAAATATTAAGTTTCTTTTTCTGGTGTATCAGATACTTATTTCACACAATAAAATGGAAATTAATTATTTAAAAATCATACAATGTATTTTTCTGGATTTTTGTTTTGGATTCCATCACTCACAGTTGAAGAGTACCTATGATAAAAATTACAGTCTTTTACATGCTTTGCAAGTGGGAAAACCTGAAAAATCAGCAGTGTATCAAATACTTGTTCTCCCCACTGTAGGTATGGTGGCACATATTTCCTGTAGTTTATTTCTTGTTTGAGCATTCCATTCTGTTTGCCATAGTTTTTTGATGTACGGTGTGATGAGAAGGGCGGCATCTGTTGGTAGAAGTTTTGGGTCTCGTGGTTGGGTTGCTGCTCCCTTTCTTGCCAGTCTGTCTGCTTTTTCATTTCCAGATTCCACAGTGACCTGGTACCCAGCATAGACGTACGTCCCATTTTTTTACTTTGAAGAGATTGTATCTTGTTTAGGATTTTATTTATTAGTGGGTGTTGAAGCTGGCGAGCGCTTGGAGACAGGACTTAGAGTATGTGCAGATCAGAGCTTTAGTTTTTTGTGTTGCTTCTATAAAGTAGAGTGCCATGAGTAGAGCCTGTGCTTCTGCGGTGAAAACTGAACTTTGTGGGTGTAAACCAATGTTGGTAGATTCCTCCAATGTTACAACTGTTGCGGTAACTTGGTTTGTGGTTTTATAGCCGTCTGTATATAGGGTGAAGTGTGTTGGATATTGTTCTCTTATTTTCAGAAAGTCTGTCAAATACTTATTTGGGTGAATGGTTGGTTTTTGTTTTTTTGTCAGGTCCATGATGATATTTGGTTTGATTAATTTCCAGGGTGGAAATATGTGTTACTGATGAAGTCCTGATGTGTTACAGCATATCTGTTACTGATGAAGTCCTGATGTGTTACAGTATATCTGTTATGATAGTTATTAATAACATATGCTACTCAGAACAACACTCATATATGGCACCTTCATAGTCCTATTAATGCAGTCACCTAATCGCATTTTTCATTTTGAGTCAAAATAAGCAGTTGTATTTGTTGCATCAGCATCTTCTATGTAACTGAACTGTTTTGGTTTCGATAGACTTTGAAATTCATGTACAGTATACAAGTAACAGGAGACCTAAGACTTTTTCTGTACTACGTAACTTGCAAGGGTCTCAGATACAATTCTGATTGAGTGTTTCACTGTGTGCACGCATGCACCAATGTGTGTGTGTGTGTGTGTGTGTGTGCATGCATGTACCCAGCCCACTGCATCCAGAGCTGTGTATCTTGGCAGTCCAGTATAGCAAAACTCTGTTGTTCTTTTGTTCTTCTTCTGCTTACCATCGTCTCCACTTCGAGATCTGTGTGAAAAGTTATTAATAATATGAAAATCTGTGTTATACTGCACTCTATAACTAAGCTGTATTAAATGTTTACTTTACTTCTCATTGAAAAATAAAAACACATTTACAAAAGCCTGCTATTTTCTTAAAATGTAATTAAAATTTTATCAGGATACAATAATGTATGATATATATACAATATGTACAATACATAATAATAATACAATAGTGTTAATGTGATTTTTAAGGGACAGTATGTACTATGTCAATGGTGGTGTAATGGTATACAACAGAGCCACTGTAAACAAATGTTAACCATGAAGTCGAAAATGACTAAGACAAATTACCGGCTGGTTGACAACACCGCTGATGAACCGATGACTTCATCTTCAACGTGGTTTGAAAGACGAAAAGTGGAGTTGTTTCCATGGTAACGACCCAAAGCTGGTCATAAAAGGTGTTTAAAAAGAAAAAAAAAATAGACAAATATCAGATATGATTAAAGACACAAACTACCACTTTTTCACAATACTTACATGCTTCTATACACATTGTACATTTTCTACATTTACTGTGCAATTTGTACAAGACATATATTCGGAACTCTTAGCGACCTTTAGACTAATATGAAATTACATTTAGTCAATTAACAGATGCTTTTAACCAAAGCAACTTACAAATCAGAAAACAAATTATCATATTGCAAATCGGTTAACCATTTTTAAGAAAAATCAGGCAGCTCACATGCCATTGGACAGTCTGATTTCTTTATTTTTATCTTCTCAAATGATTATGAACATACAGCATGTTGTGGACTGCCTAATGTTTTCTTAAATAGTATATGTCTACTTGTCTGTGTGGCTGGATCACTATGAACTTGCAATCTCATATAGAAAGACAATATTTATATCTCACTTATATTATGTATAGATGTATCCAAATTCACTGGTTGGCCACTGTTATTACTGCACTATATGTAAATAATACTTTATATTGCACTTCTGCCTAGATACTAATTTCATTGCCACTGTACTTGTACACCGATCAGGCAGCTCACATGCAATTGGAAAGTTCGATATCTTTTTTTAATCTTCTCAGATGATTATGAACATAGAGCATATTGTGGACTGCCTAATGTTTTCTATGTGAATAGATAGACAATACTTGGCCTTGCAATCTCATATAGAGAGACACTATTTATACCTCACTTACATAGTATTCATTCTATAACATTTATATTTATTTATTTTATTATATTATTATATCCATCCATCCATCCATTATCTTCCGTTTTATCCTCTACTAAGGTCGTGGGGGGGGGTACCCCATGCCCATCCAGGGGAGAACGTTTCAGGCGCTGGGCAAATACACCCAGGACAGGGCACCAATCTATCGCTGGGCACACACTCACTCACACAGACACACACTCACACAGACACACACTCACACAGACACACACTCACACAGACACACACTCACACAGACACACACTCACACAGACACACACACACACAGACACACACACACACAGACACACACACACACACAGACACACACACACACAGACACACACACACACAGACACACACACACACAGACACACACACACACACAGACACACACACACACACACACAGACACAGACACAGACACACACACAGACACAGACACACACACAGACACAGACACACACACACACACACACACACACACACACACACACACAGACACACACACACACAGACACACACACACACACACAGACACACACACAGACACACACACACACACAGACACAGACACACACACACACACACTATAATGGGGTAATTTGGAGAATTCAATTGACCTTAATCCATGTATTTGGACTGTGGGAGGAAACTGTAGAACCTGGAAACTCCACCCAGATTGGGATTTGAACCGAGAATCCCTAGTGCTGAGAGGCAAACGTGCTAACCACTAAGCCACCGTGCTGCCTATATATATTCATTCATTATCTCCCGCTTTATCCTCTATTAGGGTCGCGGTGGGGTTCCCCATGCCCATCCAGGGGGGAAAGCCTCAGGCGCTGGGCAAATAGACCCAGGACAGGGCGCCAATCCATCGCTGGGTACACACTCACACACTCAAACTCACTCTACATGGGGCAATTTAGAGAACTCAATTAACTTGATCCATGTTTTTGGACTGTGGGAGGAAACCGGAGAACCCGGAGGAAACCCACGCGGACACGGGGAGAACATGAAAACTCCACCCAGATGGGGATTCGAACCGGGAATCCCTAGCGCTGAAAGGCAAACGTGCTAACCACTAAGCCACCGTGCCGCCTATATATATATATATATATATATATATATATATATATATATATATATATATATATATATATACACACACACACACACACACAACTGCATTTTATGTAAAATAATATATTATCTGGGTGGAGTTTCCATGTTCTCCCCATGTCTGCGTGGGTTTCCTCCGGGTTCTCCGGTTTCCTCCCACAGTCCAAAAACATGGATCAAGTCAATTGAATTCTCAAAAATTGCCCCATATAGAGTGTGTATGTGTGCGTGTCTGTGTGAGTGAGTGTGTGCCCAGCGATGGATTGACGCCCTGTCCTGGGTCTATCTGCCCAGTGCCCCAGACGTTCTCCCCTGGATGGGCATGGAGAACCCCACTGCGACCCTAATACAGGATAAAGCGGGAGATAATGAATGAATGAATAATATATTATAAAGTTGAATCTAATTTACTAATAAATAATAAAATATTTATTTCTAGCTATACTAATTCACTTGGTATATTTTTACAAATTTAGATTTTTTTTACTTTATTGTAAAATTAATGAAATAACACGAATCGTCCCAAACCTTGCACGAAACATTCGTAGTCCATGCATGTGTCATTTAAACCAATTTACTCGAGTGTTATGCTGATTACAGCAGTGTTCATGAAAAACATTGAAGTCAACTTCAGATAATTTTTATAGCAGTTCTGTATAAAGTGACTTCTGTCTTGTCGTAAATGAAATATGAGTGTGTAAAACTTAAACATACGAATACGTGTATAAGATCAAACAGAACGTGATGCATAAAAACAGCGGCAATGTTTAAAATGAACTTTAAAATGAAACTTCTGCCAATGTCACTAAGGACACTCACCTCTTCCCAACAAAGTCTGAATCCTCCACATGTTTACTTGGGGCAGCTGTCCACCAGTTTAACCGCTGCTCGAAAATGTAATGTTGTAGTTTTAAGGTTGATTCATGTTACGAATAAACACCTTGCTACTACGCAGCCATCTTAGCTCACGAGACACTAGTTGTGGGCGGAGCTTAACTTGAAAGGAGGTGATGCAAGGCGAATGACGAAACTTATATAAAAAAAATAATATAATGTTGTTTAAAATGAATTTACCATTTTTGATTGTCTAATTTAAATCTACATAATTTTGGACTTTTTATCTTTGGATATCGATATTTATACATCATCAATGCGAATCGATCTGTTAGAATAAAGGGGGAAAATAAGTAAAAACAGCTATACAATGTAATAGAATAACCTGTGGCTTATTCTAGGTGTCTTAAAAAAAGCACTAAAATATTTATTACAGTTATTGAGGTAAACATGCACAAGGATATGTCTCTAAATGTCCTTTTGTCATCAAGGACTTACAGTTGCGTGAACAAATAATTTTCATTAAATAGTCTTTTTTCCGTTGTCGGCTTTTGTGTCCTAAATCAATACTGGATTTAGATCCATAGTAACGTTCTTGTCACTAGTCAACAATTTGAATCAGTAAATTAAACTCAAGTAAATACCAAAATTCACAAAACACAAAGTTCACCTTTAAGGGCCTTTGCTCCCTCAGTAGACCCACAACCTTCATTCAGATTTATAGTCCAACACCCTAACCACTAAGCTATTGCAATAATAATAATAATAACAATAATAACAACAACAACAACAAACAACATAATAATAATAATAATAATAATAATAATAATAATAATAATAATAATAAATAATAATATATTATTAAAATTGCATGAAACAATTAATTGCTGCTAGTATTAGTATTATTCTTAATATTCAATCATTCATTCATCTTCCGCTTAATCCGCTACTAGGGTCGGGGAGGGAGGGGGTTCCCTATGTCCATCTAGAGGAGAAAGTTTCAGACGCTGGGCAGATATACCCAGGACAGGGCGCCAATTTATCGCTAGGCACACCCTCAGTCACACAGGCACACACAAACCACAACAGACAATTTAGAGCATTAAACTGAACTTAAATCCGTTTTCTTGGACTGTGGGAAAAAATTAGAGAACCCAGAGAAAACCCACGCGGACACAGAGGGAACATGCACCACCCAGCGCAAAGAGGCGAATGTGCTAACCAGTGCTGCCCTTATTATTATTATTATTATTATTATTATTATTATTATTATTATTATTATTATTATTATCACTCATCAGCATTTTGAAATTGCGGCTGTATAACTAAGACTATATATAAGGTAACTGTAAAATAATATTTAAACACTAGAGGGCGCCACACTAAACCATAAAGACTAACTAAAACAATATCACAGACATCTTAAATTAAGAATATTTTCTATATCACAAGTCAGTGTTACATTTTTGTAAACTTCACTAGAACACTATATTTGTTTTTATGATCAAAAATTTTAAGTTGTTGGCATTTAATTATAGGCTTTTAAGAACCAAACATCCTGTTAAGTTTTTTTCATTCATTCATTCATTATCTTCCGCTTTTTCCTATATTAGGGGGGGGGTTCCCCATGCCCATCCAGGAGAGAACGTTTCAGGCGCTGGGCAGATATATCCAGGACAGGGCGCCAATCTATCACTGGGCACACACTCATGCACTCTATATGGGGCAATTTTGAAAAATCAATTGACTTGATCCATGTTTTTGGACTGTGGGATGAAACCGGAGAACCCGGAGGAAACCCACGCGAACACGGGGAGAACATGGAAACTCCACCCAGATGGGGATTCGAACCGGGAATCCCTAGTGCTGAGAGGCGAACGTGCTAACCACTAAGCCACCGTGCCGCCCTAACTTTTTTAAGGCGGGAAATATTTTGCAACACCAAATCAGCATTAGTTTAGCTGGATAATGACTTTTCATACGTATATTCTGATTTCAAACTTTCTTTAGACTTTTTTTTCTTTTACTGAAGTGCATCATTAAAATGCTATAATTTTGCAGCTCGTGCATACCATTAATACTTTAAATATTATATTAGGGTGGTTCAGTTTTCAGTTGAAAAATTATAACAACTTATTCCTTTGCATTTAAATATAATGCCTATTAATTTTTTTAAAAAAGCCCATATAAAGTTTGGTAAACTTTTATAAGAATTTGATTTATGCAGTGATTTGAATGAACTTTACAGCAAATGGTGTTTGTAATGTGGCCAACCTGATGTGTTCTAGGTTGAACACTCACACAAAACCTCACTTCTTTACTGGATAACATTACTTAATAGATCAAAACTAAATCAAACAGTTTAGTAGGAGATTTCAGACTTGGTTTGTGTTTAAATGCTCGCAGTAATGCAAACCTAACCAACTGCATGCTCAGTTACCTTAGTCAGCCAATCAGATTTAACAACTATTCTTTTCAGTCAGCGAATCAGGACAGGAGTACTGCACAGATACTGGATTCCCTTGATTGGTCAACATAAGTTAAAATGCAGGTGGCACAGTGGTTGCAGTGGTTAGCACATTTACCTCTCAGCGCTGTGGATCCATGGTTTTTTTCTGGATTCTCTACAATCCAAAAAACAAGTTAATTGTTTTAAATTGCCATCACATATTGTGTGTGTGCGAATGTTTGAGTATGTGCCAAGCAATAGATTGTCACCCTGTCTTGTGTGTATCTGTCCAGCGCCAAGCATGAGATGCAATGAGATAAAGTTTAAACGCCCATAAACAGGTGACTATTTTTATAAACAGTCCTGGCAAAAAAGCCTATAATGAGAATAAAAAATAAACAAAATGTTAACAAAACTGAAAATAACATAAAATTAAACATCATCAGGTGCCACAGTATCTGAGTGAACTTATTCAATTGTATAAGCCAACATGTGAGCTCAGATCTCAAGGTGCTGGTTTGCTTTTAGCTCCTAGATTAAATAAAATTACTGCTAGTGGAAGAACGTTCTCCCCCAAGGCTCCTCAACTTTGGACTATCCTTCCAGTTATTGTTTGTGATTCTGAATCACTATCGATCTTTACAAGTTGATTAAAATCACATTTATTTAATTTTGTGTTTAATTAATTCCCTGTAGATAAAGGTATTCTCTAGATATCAGTTGTAATGGTGTTTGGTTGGTGATCTGGGATATTCCCTACTGACATTTCACCATTTCACCCAGCTCATCATTTGTAGAGGGTGTGGCACTATAATGATGGCAGTCCTGCAAGATAGACTTATATAGTTGCAATTGCTATAGTTTTTCTAATTGTTTAAATTGTTAAACCTGATCACTACACAATTTTTACACAGTTGTCCTACTCTGTTGTTGCTGCCTGGCCACTCAAGGAGGATGAGCTCTCCACTGAGGCTTGATCCTCCCAAGGTTTCTTCCTAAAATAACAACATAGGTGGGTTTTTCTTGCTGGCGACTGTTGCTTCGGGTTGCTCTTTGGGGGTTTAAATGCTTACAACACTGTAAAGCTGCTTTGTGACAATGTACTATTGTAAAAAGCTCTATATAAATAAATTTCTTGAACTTAATTATGAATATGAAGTTCATCACATCACTCTCAGTCACCTCATCTGGTTCTGGGCAAATCACTTTAACTAGCTGTTTAGCTAACCTTAACTTTTGGTTGTCTTCTATTGGCTTCAGTATTACACCCTCCCTAGGTTTTAACTTTTGGTATAGCCATGAAGATTGCAGTGGCAAAGTGCTCCACTTAGCCATGATGACTAGGTTTAGGTGTCTTTGCACCTGTTGTTGATTATGTTCCAGCCTTAATTGATTTAGTATTTGAGCTCACAATACCTTTTAGTCAAGACTGGGACATTGCCATTTTATGTATGATTTCCTTTGTTCGACTGTGCTTATGCAGTCCACGGCCCCAATTTCTAAACACACTCAAAGCTGGGGACATAATGAGCAACAGGTGTGCACGCAACTGCACCCAATGTACCACTGCAATCTTTGCAGCCAGAGCAAAAGAAATAAAAATTTGTCATGGATATCGTTACAGTACCTACCCTATGAGTGGCTCCTGAAGTTCCTAGCCTGCCCAAACTACCCCCTACAGTAGGGGAACATGAGAGTGGGTATATTTGGAACCAACCCAAAAATAAATAAGTAAATAAATGTAGAATAAGAAAGTGAAAGTAACAAAAAGGCCTTTGTAATGTCAGGCAGAATATGATCCTGTCTCAGAAACTTTTTTCCCTTGTCGGATGCAGGGAGGGGCATTTATCTCATAAAACCCACTGAAGTCATTGTAATGTACCTCACCATATTAAAACGTGTTCTTTGTGTGTGTGTGTGTGTGTGTGTGTGTGTGTGTGGCCTGTACTGTAATTACAGTTCCTCCCACACTGCTGTGTTCCTCTAGCTAGATGGCTGTCAGCTTCATGCTTTCTGTTCAGCATGCTTCTATGTTAAATTATACTTTATATAAAATATATCCTTTAGCAAAATAAATAGCTTTTTTTAAAAAAAACAAAAACACTCCACCATGAAAAACAACAAACTAACCAGTCAGCTGCTTGAAGTAATTTAAAGTGAAACCTGATGTCAGGCTTAGATGTGGTCACTCTGGTCAGGAGTGTCTTTTTTTTCAAAGCTCGCTATATTCAGCCGGTGTTCTAGTACTGATTTAACACAACCACACTGACTGCTTTGCCTGGATTAAATCCATATAAAGATGTTTCAGTGCTAAAGTTCGTCAGAGTACAATCTTTTTGGCCTTTGTGGCACTCATTTGAAAATGTTTATCATCCCTCTTCAAGCAAGGTCTGCAGTCGCTCAAACTGAACTGAGATGTTCATTCATTTATTCATTATTTTTTGCTTAATCCTCTTCTAGGGTCGCTGAGAGAGAGGGGGTGTTCATATCGCCAATCTATCGCTTGGCACACTCACTTACACAGAGACAGACACACACAAACACACACACACACAAACACACACACACACACACACACACACACACACACACACACACACACACACACACACACACTCTCTCTCTCTCTCTCTCTCTCTCTCTCTCTCTCTCTCTCTCTACATGGGACAATTTAGAGCATTCAATTTACTTTGAATCAACATTTTTGGACTGTGGGAGGAAACCGGAAAAACTCTTGTGACCCTTGCGAACATGGCATAAACAAGAAAAACAGTTACCACAAACACATTCCACAATACACACCATCCAGAGTACACACTACACACACACACACACACACACTCACCTAAAACACCTTAAACACACAACAAAAATATAAGTCCACTATTAAACACCTAGCAAATACTTTATGACACTATTCCATATGTGTTCAAAATATCTAAAGACCATCCCATACGTGGCCAAAACTTTTGTTACACAAACCCAACAGGTGTTCGTGGGTGTGTGTGTGTATGTGTGAGGGAGTGTGCCCAGCAATAGATTGGCCTACACCCTGTCCTGGGTTTATCTGCCCAGCTCCCCTGGATGTGTATCTGCCCCCCCTCCCAACACCCTAGTAGAGGATTAAGTGTGAGATAATGAATAAATTAACCCAACATGTACCAATATATGATGGAACACCTAAAGACATGTCCATCACCAGTCATACACCATCATACTACATACTGTTTTCAATAACACTAATCAAAATAAATATGTATACACCGTATGAGTGATTTTTATGAATGACAGTACAATATTATATTAATGATATGATATGCACTACACTATGCAGATCGCCTTATAAATATTGCCTTAGTCCCCTTTTTATTTAACCACAGGGTCACATTCGCCAATTAACTGGTACACATTTTAATTTGCAGCACTGTGTCTTTGGACTTAATCCAATGCTAAATATCTTCACCACAACACAGGGTTTATTGTTGTTACAGTGTCTTCCACTGCTTTTCATCACATCCGAGTCATTTTGGAAAGTCACCAGGGATGTACTGGAAACAGTATCAGAATGCAAAGCATGTGTCACATTTTAAACGCTCTTTGATGGCAGATGTTATTCATTCTGATGTAGCGTAATCAAGTTAAACTCTGTTATCCTTCAGGGCTTTACTGGCTAACAAGTACTTCTTTGTACAGATGTACAGAGTATATTTAAATATGATCATGTTTCATTTAGAATATTATTTGCTATTATATATTATTTGATATTATTTATAATGTGATTTTTTTGTTTATTATATGATAACCAGCATTTAATTAAAAGTAATTGATACTACTTTAATTATCAGTTGGTCAAGTGAGGCTATTTAATAAACTGGTCTAGAAATAATATTTATCTACAAGTGTATCTTTTGCAAATAAAACAAATTAAGAAAAACTCCCACTCAGGAGACATTAGCTAGTAGTCTTAACTCTCTTTTTTTGAAGTTCATTCCATCATGTCTGTGTTGGAATCAATAAAATCAATATTGTTTTTCAATTAGGTAATGTAAAATAAGTTATCATTATTTTAATTATCATTATAATTATCATTATAATATATGTCATTATATATATTTAATTATCATTATAATAATTATCATTATTTTGTCTTGCTACATAATAAATTTATTTAAAAAAAATTCATTTAAGTTTTTTTTTTTTTTTTTTTTTTTGCAAACAAGAAACTTTTGGAAACAAATTGTCAATTGGAAATTCTTAAATTTTTATAATTTGGCAGTTGGTGTCCAATTCTACTTCAGAGGGTTAAAATTCCACCTACATGCTTGGGTGGAAAAATTCTGATTGGCTGGCTATGCATTTAGAGTTCAACTATTGCCACTCCTCTAAGCATGTGGTTCGGTCCTGGGCTTTAGTTGTGTAATGAGATCACCTTGTTAGTAAACTGCTAGCTTTAGGCTATATATGGCATCACACAGGAAATTACCAAATGCAAAATTTCCAGAATATCCTAATGGCACAGTGACTGTGTAACAATTGGCAAGAATTATATAAAAAAAATCTTATAAAATCCTCTTATAGTGTCCTGAGGGTTAACTGGATTGCTTCCTTTTTTTTCTTTGGGTTACGAAGGAGTGAGCAAATGGAGGAGGAGGAGAAAAGGAGCATAGCAGAGCACTAAATTGGGGGGCTGGTAGACAAGAGGCCATAGAGGGGGGCTTCAATCTTACTAAAAGATTGGAATTGAAGTAAGAAAAGCAGCCTAAGCGGGAAGAGAGAGAGAGGGAGATGGCAACAGGAGAGATCTCCACTCTTCATCCAGCGTCAGCTGATGGATTTCTTCCAGGAAATTTTAAAGAGCCTAAAAGACTTTACTGTAAAAATGGAGGTTTCTTCCTGCGCATCAACCCCAATGGACAAGTGGATGGGATCCGAGAGAAGAATGACCCCAACAGTAAGTAAGCATTTTCCAAATAATTATTGTCAGTAACCAAGTGAGTATTGTAAGTAACCATTTACCTAATATCACTGCTAGATAGTGTGCCCAGAAAGAAGGAAGAAAATTATAGAAAGTAACAAGAGACTACTATAAGTTTGGTGGAAAAAGTATTTTTATACTATTCAAATAGAAAGGGAAAGAAGCAGAGTGAGGAAAGGAAAAGGAAAAGAGAAAGGGGAATATTGCTACTCTTTAGGTCATTGTTTACACTCAGACATTTTGTAGCTACATCGCTCACTGAAAGAGAGAGAGAAGCAATACAAAGCATCTTTATGCAGTACAGAAGCAGGGAGAATTATCCAACCCAAGTTTCCATCTGACCATTCAGTGTGGGATTTGCTCCATGATGAATGACTATAGATGAAGATGTTAAGAAAGTCCAGAAAAATGTAAATGAATGTAAAGGTCTTTATTAAGTCATTAATAAGAACTTAAAGCCTAAATCACTGCCTGTTTAAACTTTATACCATTCCATAAAAGTCTAGACATTTTGCAAATTACTGAAAAGGCATACACTCACCATGTGCTCACTGTAGCAGCAGTAACATATGCAGTCCAAAGTCATTCATTTCTGAATGCAGGCGCAACAAAGCACTAGATGACATGAAAAGTTTAATTTTATGCCTACAAGCAGAGACAGAGTTTAGTGACAGTCAGGCATATGACAAATATGTTTCCCTGAAGTTTTGCTACTGTGAATTGTTTTCATTAATTCCAACAATTTAGTTCCAAATGATTCAAATGGCACACGGAAGCACAAAAGCAGTCAAGGCAGTATATACATTTACTGGCCACTTTATTAGGTACACCTTCTTGTTTCTACAATTATAATTTATTTTATTAGCTCCACTTGTGTTATTTTTAAGATAACGGTTTTGATAAAGTGATCTATTACACACAGAGGAATTTATTCACATTCAACCCATCTGTGCTGTGAAACACACACATAAACACACACTGGTGAAGTGAGCACACGTGCCCGATGCAGTGAGGAGCCCTGTACATGGCGCCCGGGGAACAATTGGGGTTAGGTGGCCTGCCCAGGGGCAATTGTAGCGTAGTATTTGGTGGGACCAGGAATCAAACCGGGACCTTTAGGTCGAAGGGCTGTTTCCTTAACCACAAGTCCATACTTGCCATCACTATCACATTGGAGTTGTACATTTAAAGATATACAATATGTCTAGTTGCTTCTCTGCTGTACAACTTTTACTTTGATGAAACTTACTTTGTGCTATAATGGTCAGTTTCAACTTTTACTTTGACAAAACTTACTCTGTCCTATAATGGTCAGGACCACCACATGGGTGGTGAATAACTCTCATGCACTGCAGTAACATGGTGGTGATATTGTGTCACTGTGTGTTGCAATAGTACAAGTGGATTATACAAAGCAGTGGTGGTAAAGTTTATGAAACAATATTTACTCACTGTGCATTTTATTAGACATATTAGCGATTGGGCGTGGTAACTCAGAGGTTAGGGTATTGGGCTATCAATCTGAAGGTTGTGGGTTCAAATCCCAGGACAGTTGAAGTTACCAATGTGGGTCCTTAGATCTTAAGAACCTTAACCCTTATTGCTCCAGGGGCACTGTATCAACCCTGTGTTCTGACCCCAACCATGGAGTTGGGATACTTGTAAGTAGTTTTGGATAAAAGCGTCTGCTAAATGACTAAACGTAGCCCCATTGCTCTTCCTCATAGATATAAAATCAAAGACAGTAGAACAATTAATGCTGCACAGTTTGTGTTAGTTATCCTCTAATCATTCCTCAGTTTTCACAGGATGCAAATAAAATGTACATTACAAATTTAATAATGAAATGTAATTAATAAAATAGCCAGTAAATGTATATAGTGTATACAAAAATCAATATAAACAATATGCATGCAATGTCAACAACTTTGTGACATGCAGAATCAAAGTCTGCAGACACACCGGTAAACTTTTTTTTTTTAATTAATTTATTTTTTTAAAGTACTAATATGAAGTGTAAAAACAGTTACAGCTGATAAATTGCTGGGGAAACTAGCAGATCATACAACTGCATGTATGATTTTGACATGAGTAAGTTTATGTATGTTTCATAGTTTAGGTTTGAATGTGTGTGCATTTACCATAAATCTTTATATAAAATTAAAATGGCTTTAGTCCATGGTTTAAATCCAAGTCTCGTTGGAGTTTTTCAGTGTTCTCCCTGTGTCCATGTGGGTTCCCTCCGTGGGTTTGTCGGTTTTCTATCACAGTCCAAAAACATGGATTCAAGATAAATTGAAAATGAATAGTGTATGTGTGGCTGTGTGAGTGTGTGCATTTGATTAAATAGCCATTCATTATCTGTACATAATAACATATAGGATACTATATGTTTTATATATATTCACAGTAATTTTACATCCCACTTTTACTTTTAAACTATCTCATTGTATTATAATTTCATAGAAATGTCTGTTTATTTCGTTCATAAAGGCTGTGTACAGTCTTGTTGATTTTAGTGCATTACAATACATGTGTGCACTCACCATGACAAGTTTCTTATAAGTGAAACATACTTGGCGAATTAAAGTGATTTACTGATTTACTTTAAATATGAAATAACCAAGTTGTTTTCTGGAATGCAGTATACCATGTAGAGTGTCCTTGCAGGGCACTCTGATACACACAATCACACAAAGTCTTAATGTGGTTTCTATGATGCATTCTGGGTTTAGTGTGAGTAGTACACATAGTTTGCCAATGCAGTAAGTATCCAGTTTTACTTTTTAACTACTTGAGACACTGTTCACTGACCCTTCCATGGCACGCACATCTCATATTAATATTTTGAAAATACTGCACAGTAACTGCTTCTCGTTACAGGGCATACTATAACGCCCATTTTATAACATTGGCAATCTGTTAGTGTGATTTTGTTAATACTACACCAGTTTCTTTTTTAATTTTATTAATTTATATTTAATTTTATTTTCCTCCACAGTCCAAAAAAACATGGATCATGGTCAATTGAGTTCTCCAAATTACCCCAAATAGAGTGTGTTTGTGTGTGTGTGTCTGTGTGAGTAAGTGTGCACCCAGCGATATATTGGCGCCCTGTCCTGGGTGTATCTGCCCAGCACCCGAAACGCTCTCCCCTGGATGGGCATAGGGAACCCCCCCCCCACAATGGGCTTTAACTCAATCGAAGGTCATCACTCAAATTCCAACATATAGACTGTCCAGATTTTATTTCTAAGGGGTCAACTATGGTTTCAAACATTTTAAAATTGTCTTCAATATTTTGCAGAACTTCTGTGGACACCTCGTATTTAAATTTTTTAATATGAAGGACCCCTGTCAGTTCCCTTAGCCAAGCTTCGAACTGAGGTGGTAGGTCAGATTTCCACAAATTTAGAATGCATCTTTTAGTGATTACCATTCCATCGACCACCATACAGGCATTCGCAGATACACCCAGGACAGGGCACCAATCTATCGCTGGGCACACACTCACACACACAGACACGCACACAGACACACTCTATATGGGGCAATTTGGAGAACTCAATTGACTTGATCCATGTTTTTGGACTGTGGGAGGAAACCGGAGAACCCGGAGGAAACCCACGCGGACACGGGGAGAACATGGAAACTCCACCCAGATGGGGATTCGAACCGGGAATCCCTAGTGGTGAGAGGTGAACGTGCTAACCACTAAGCCACCATGCTGCCCCCGATCAATATTCATTCATTCATTTATTATCTTCAGCTTTTATCCTATATTAGGGTCGTAGGGGGGTTCCCCATGCCCATCCAGGAGAGAACATTTCGGGCGCAGATACACCCAGGACAGGGCGCCAATCCATCACTGGGCACACACTCAGGGAGGTGGGAGGAAACCGGAGAACCCGGTGGAAACCCACACGGACACGGGGAGAACATGGACACTCCACCCAGATGGGGATTCGAACCGGGAATCCCTAGCGCTGAGAGGCGAACGTGCTCACCGTGCCGCCCCCCGATCAATATTTTCTAATGAAATAGTCTTTTCGGGGTCAGGATCAAGATTCATATTTAATGGTGCAGTGTACCAATGTCACGCTGCCCACCTGGGACTTAGACGCGGCTGCGCAAATATAGCGCAGAGCCGCGGCGCTCTAACGCGCAGAAGGGAGCCAGGCACGCAGGTAGAACATAAACAAGAATATTTATTCACGGTGCAAAAACACCACACAAACAGGTACATAGAGGACAAGGTGACAAACACACAAAGACGCGCACGGAAGACATAAAACCCCGGAACTAAATACCCACCACGTGCATAAAACCACCCAATGAACCCGTGACGCTAATTAACCCAAATTACTAACACGAGACAGCTAATTAACAACACAGGAACATAAACACAGAAACCAAAAACACCCACACACAACGGTCGAGGAACGTTACACTACCCCCGCCCTTACGGTCGCGTAACGTGGGGACGCGACCAAGACAATCCCAAAAAACAGTCCTGGGGGGGTGGGAGGGGTCGTCCGCCCCTCCTGAGTCGGGCTCGATAGGCGCCCTCCGGTGGACGCCCTCTGCGGGGGAGGCGTGTGACACGTCCATGGGTCCTGTGTCGGGGTGGACGCCCTCTGCGGGCGCGGTGTGGAAGACGCCTTCCACGGACGCGGAGCTGTGGACGGCCTCCGGCTGCGAGGTCAGGTGGCCGCCCGTGGCGGATCAGGACTCGGCCACGCCCTCTTGCTGCAGGGTCAGGTGGACGCCCACGGGCGGCGTGGTCCGGAGGACGCCCCCTGGCGGCGTGGCGAGGCGGGCGCCCCCTGGCGGCGTGGCGAGGCGGGCGCCCCCTGGCGGCGTGGCGAGGCGGACGCCCCTGGCGGCGTGGCGAGGCGGACGCCCCCTGGCGGCGTGGCGAGGCGGAGGCCCCCTGGCGCGGGCGAGGCGGACGCCCCTGGCGGCGGGGGGCGTGCGGGGGCGTGGGCGAGGCGGGCGGACGCCCCCTGGCGGCGGGGCGAGGCGGGCGCCCCGTGGCGGCTTGGCGAGGCGGACGCCCCCTGGCGGCGGGGCGTGCGGCGTGCGGCCCCTGCTGCTCGGGCTGGGCGGCGTGCGGCCCCTGGACCTCGGGCTGGGCGGCGTGCGGCCCCTGCTGCTCGGGCTGGGCGGCGTGCGGCCCCTGCTGCTCGGGCTGGGCGGCGTGCGGCCCCTGCTGCTCGGGCTGGGCGGCGTGACGCCCCCTGGGCTTCGGGATGGGCGGCGTGACGCCCCTGGGCCGCGGGATGGGCGGCGTGACGCCCCTGGGCCGCGGGATGGGCGGCGTGACGCCCCTGGGCCGCGGGATGGGCGGCGTGACGCCCCTGGGCCGCGGGATGGGCGGCGTGACGCCCCTGGGCCGCGGGATGGGCGGGCGCGCTGGCTGGACCTCGGCGGGCACGCAGGCAGGACGGACCTCGGCGGGCACGCACGCTGGGCGGACCTCGGCGGGCACGCAGGCTGCGCGGACCTCGGCGGGCACGCAGGCTGGGCGGACCTCGGCGGGCACGCAGGCTGCGCGGACCTCGGCGGGCACGCGCGCTGGCATGACCTCGGCCGGCACCTCCGGCTCTCCATCCTGAACACAAAACATGTAGACCCCCACCGCAACGCCCAGACACAAAGAGACAAACATGTCGGACATGGGGATGACAGACTGGTCAGACGACAAATAGGAGGACGGGGGACACAAAACATTCGCGCACTCAGGCGGCGGCTCCGGTACCGCCCCCTCGCAGCGCGACCCAGACGCGGCACGGACCGGCGCGGTCGCGTCACGTGACTGCCCCGCAGTCCACGCTTCGCGCTCCGCGGCTGCGCCGTGCGCCCGCCGCGGCTTCAGCCCACGCCGTCGCCGCGCTCTGTGTCTGTGTCTCGCCACCGGGGGTTTAACAAACCGGACTGGACCCTCCGTCCAGAACTCCTCAGTGTTGCGGAGGGTGTGTACGGGCAGAATGTGCCCATACAGGTAAGGTTCGCCCGCCTCGTCATCGGAAATCTGGACAATGTCCAGATTTTCCTCTGCGCAGAGCGCCTCAAACCCAACCCTCCACAACCATTCCTCATCGGAGTCGCTCCACTCCGCCATCACGCTGTTTGAGCCGTTCCCCCGGCTCCGGGAGGGCGGGCTCCGCATCACAACGCACTCGCGGAAACGGCGGAGCGCGCCGCGAGTACGAGGCTATACGGCCCCCCCAAAGAAAAATTTAAAAATAGCCTACCTGGGCTCTGTACTCCCAAAACGATTGGCGCGTCTTTTCTGTCACGCTGCCCACCTGGGACTTAGACGCGGCTGCGCAAATATAGCGCAGAGCCGCGGCGCTCTAACGCGCAGAAGGGAGCCAGGCACGCAGGTAGAACATTAACAAGAATATTTATTCACGGTGCAAAAACACCACACAAACAGGTACATAGAGGACAAGGTGACAAACGCACAAAGACGCGCACGGAAGACATAAAACCCCGGAACTAAATACCCACCACGTGCATAAAACCACCCAATGAACCCGTGACGCTAATTAACCCAAATTACTAACACGAGACAGCTAATTAACAACACAGGAACATAAACACAGAAACCAAAAACACCCACACACAACGGTCGAGGAACGGGTGCCCTAGGCACCCGTTACAACCAATTAAAAATTGAGCATCAAAAACTTTTGGTAAATGATGTGCAAGTGTGCTAGGAGCATCCCTGCACCTATTACATGAAGGAGAGGTCTGTGGGAAAATTTTATTTAGATTGGCCTTTAAATAGTGTAGCCTAAACATGACTTTAAATTGAATTAGCAATATTACACCATTTTCTATAGATTTTTGCGAATACATACTTTAACAAGTTTGCTAGACTGGGCTTTTTCCACCATCAGCACTCGATCTAACAAATGTTTTTGACTAAATGAGCACAATCCTTTCAAAAAGTTCATTTGGAAGTTCAAGCAATTTCATTAAAAGTTAATTTTTAAAAGAATTTTTTAACAATTTCATAACTTTAAGGACTTGTTGGACCACCAAAGTTCGTAGTACATTCTGAGTAACAGATCTGAGAAGTTTAAACTTTTTTTTCAATAAAGGTTTAAGAATTATAATGCACGTGATCACATCTTCTGCATCTTTGCCTTTAATGAAACTTATTTTTTTTCGTTTTTATGGTCATAATTGTTTTGTTTGATTTGTTTTAAGAATTTTATTGTTTTATCGCTTACATTTTCATATTGTTTCTAGGGTCTTTTTTATGTTTTATAGTTACCTATGTACAGCACTTTATTTTTCGAGTTGAGTTATGGGTCGCCGCATCAGGATAGATCCACATACTCTAAATGTCAATGTTTTACACCTACCCTTTAGTCAGGCTTGGGAATTGTACTACTATTATACAAGGTATGCCTGAAAGACAACATACCTCATAAAAGAAAATATCAGACAAATTGTAAATGTGGATTAGGTCTAATAAACTTTTGTTATTAGTTTAGACAATTTTATGCTATGCTGCAAGTTTTGGAAACACCCTTTTCAATTCCAATAAAACTGTTCTTGTGCTCGAAAGGCCATAAAGACAGCATTTTAACAGTGTATAGCAAATGAACTTTAGCAGTCTGCACAGGGGTCTAACCACAAGTCTACTGAACATATATATATATATATATATATATATATATGGTTTTCTAGACCTTCTCATCCAAGACCAATGCCTAAAAACACAAAAAGAAAAAATCCTTAAATTGCCACACACATACCCTTTATTACTGTAGATTGATTTAACAGAACAGTGGCGCCTGATACAGTTGTAGAATTGTGGTTCATAGATGTCTAACTTACAGTATAGTGCTAAAATATGTTTATCCCTTCCTTTCTCTTTCTAGTTTCTGACCCTGTAGCTCATAGGTGCTCATAGGTGTCAAACTGATATCTCAGATATCTCATATCTATTCATATAATGGCACTGTGATGTTTTTTGAATCATGCTTATATTTTGAATTTGTATGATTTTGACGGGAACATTTTCATGGAGAGCAGAAATATTTAAAGATATTTAAAGTTCATTTTCTTAAAAATGCCCAAGAGCAAAGAAAACGGAATGTCTTGATTTGTTATTTTTACTTTGTGGAAAAGCATAATTTTTGTTTTATTTTTTCATGTTTTTTGTAGCATGTTCATATTTGTATCTTTAACATTTTGACAAGAGATATATGTATATAGAGCAAAGTCTTTCAAGTTATATAAAGGTTAAGTTTATTTATTGTTGAATAATATTCCTGTCTGTTTTTTTTTCCTATTCTTGGTCAAAAAACATTTACGTTTAGTGTGTTTACTCTGCTGTAGCTCTTTTACCTGTTTATTAATCACTGATGATTTTAATGTAATTAATTCAATTTCTGTTTCGTCCTGTCAGAAATTATCCCAGATTTAATCTGTGGGCAAATAAGGAACTAATTAAGGGGATGAATCTATATAATGAAAATAATTTGCTTTATACATTTAAAAAAAAAATTACAAGAAATATTATGTTTCCAAAACACGTTTTAAAAAAATATCTGGGTGGTGTTTTCATGTTCTCCCTGTCTTCCCACAGTCCAAAAACATGAATTCTAGGTAAATTTCATACTCTAAGTTGCCACATATAGTGTGTATTTGTGTGTGTGTGTCTGTGTGAATGAGTGTGTCCAGCAAAAAGATTGGCACCCTGTCCTAGTTGTATCTGCCCAGTACCTGAAACATTTCCCCCTGGATGGGGAAACCCTCCGTGACCCTACTAGAGGATTAAGCGCAAGATAATGAATGAGTGAATGAAATTAGAAGTTATATTCTAGCCTTGCAGATAAAGCCTGATAATAAACGTGATTGGTCTTTACTTACATATAGTAAGTGTGATGTGAAGGTAGGAACACTAGTTTACTGTATGGGAATGTTTTTTTTGGGTAGGGCTGTGATAGATATATTTAATTACCTCCATTAAACTGCTTTTGGGCCCAAAACTGTATTCTGTTTTTTTTTTCCAGAAAATACATATTAGCATATATTAGCATATGCCTCCTCCATGCAAAACATTATATTTAAATGGAAATTAAATTTTGTAAATGGAAAAATATGGAACCACTAACAGTGGGTCAGTGGTTGAAATTTATTTTTCAATGTATGGCATTTGAAAAACTGAACATGACATTCGCAAAGAAAAACTGACAAAAATGAAATGTAGTTAATGTAGTTAATTAAAATAAGTGAATTTTGGAAGATCTGGTAAATTTTTTTAACAAAAAAATGTTTTTAGTAAATAATAATCATACCTTATTGTAATGCTGTTGTAAATTTCAGTTTTTTTAACTGCATCTTATTTTTAATTTATTTTATATGTATATAGTTAGTTTTTTTATTTTATTTATTCATTTTAAATTTGTTACTTATTTGACACATATGCACGGTCAATCCGACATAGGAAACATGCTGTAGTCACACAGACACATAAAGACCTGGAGAAAACTCACGCGGACATGGGGAGAACATGGAAACTCCAGATATAGATTGGGATTCGAACCTGGATCTCCATCGCTGAGAGACGAACGTGCTAACCTCTAAGTCACCATGCCGCCATAGTTCTTTTTTTCTTGTTTTTTTTTCTTCATTTGTTACATATTTGTTACATATTCAGTCAATCCAGCAAAGGAAACACATAAAAGCACTGAGTGGAACCAGGAAGCAGGGGTATGCAAGCAATAGATTATTTAAAAGCACAGAGAACAAATATAAAAAAAAACTAAGGAATGGGACAACATAAACCACAAATCCACTGTGCCGCCCTGTTGTGTATATACAGTATATGTATGGATAATTATGGATAAAGTAAATGTGTGAAAAAGGCAATAAAAAGGCCTTTATTTGAATGTACCATGGTTATATCAAAACTCTTATTTCCTATTTTCTCTAGTTCGGCTGCAGCTCCAGGCGACCTCAGTAGGCGAAGTTTTGATTAAGGGTGTCTCAGCTAATCGCTATCTTGCCATGAACTCTGATGGAAGACTGTTTGGAACAGTAAGTACACTATGACTCAAAAATTTAATGCATGAATTTGCCCAAAATAATAAAAACATCTTAGTGGATTTACCCTCATTGGGCATAGGTGCACTTCTATGCACTGACGGTGCACTGACCATATCTCTTGCTCTGCACACTTTGTCAGAACCCTGTTATTCTGTCTTTAATTGGACAACGGTGATTTTAAAACATCGTTAGCTCGTTGAGTCTTTCTGCATCTGCAGTGATCACAGAACATCACCATATAAGATCCTACTGTTCAAAACTTTTGGCTGCTAAACTATTCACACTCTAATGTTTCAGTTTCAGTACAAGACACTGAATCTGATCTACAGGACCAACTCTGGATCTGCCCCCTCTTCACCTTCAATCAATATTTTCAAAATACACACCGACTCGTTTAATTCACTCTAGTGTTGAATGTCGCCTGGTGATAGAACATCACTGTGGTGCTAATTCTCACTCCATATCATTCACCAATGCAAAAAGGTGGAACGATCTTTCCAACCCGTAAGGTGGAGTCACTTGTCATCTTCAAGAAAAACTCAAAACACATCTCAGAACATGTAAACTCCACCCAGATTGGGATTTGAACCTGGAATCCCCAGCGCTAAGAGGCGAACATGCTAACCACTAAGTCACCATGCCGTCCCTTTTACTGTTTAATTTTGTTAAAATATTCGTGAACTGAACGAAGCAGAACCTCAAAACCACACGTGTTCTCAAAAAAGTGGTAACTGTGGGTTTTTGCGTTGGCATGTTTGACAATAATTTAAACACTACATAGAATATATTTACTATAAAGACAATCTTTAAATTAAAGTCTTTAAAAAGATAAAACTTTGATCCATACTGGACATTTATTACTGTGCCTTTAACATTTTATTTTACATGTTTTTTAAGCTATGTCATGAAAAGGCCTGGTTTCTTAGCTTTTTGCCAACAATCGCTTTAACCTCACCCAATCACACAGGACAAGGGTCTGTTATTTGAACGTAATTACACATACAGACATAATTTGACTCAGTAAAAACAACACTTCTTAGGTTTGAATATTTTACTGCTTACATTTACTGTAAATTCATTGCAGCACTTAAAAGATTTTCAGTTTTAAAAGGTTTTTAATTTTTATTTACATACCGTTTTACAATTCCTGTCCACTGAATTCCTGGAATAGGGACTACCAAATATTCTCTTCCTGGACTAAAAATGTGGCTATAGCACACACAGATATAGATTCATGATTTTTGCATAGAATTCTTGATTCTAACATGGTATAAAACAAATATTACAATTACCTTAAGTAAATAAAAAAATAATTATATCTTAAATAACATAAAAAATCGAAACCATTATTCATTCATTATCTTCTGCTTAATCCTCTACTGGGGCAGTGTGTGTGTGTGGGGAGAACTTTTCAGGCACTGGGCAGATACACCCAGGACAGAGCGCCAATCTATTGCTGGGCACACACACACACACACATGTTACAATTTAGAGCATTCTCTAAATTCCCTTGAATCCATGTATTGAATCCATGTAGTGGGAGGAAACTTGAGAACCCACAGGAAACCCACGCAGACATGGGAAGAACATGGGAACTCCATACAGATTGGGATTTGAACCTGGAATCCTCAGCGCTGAGAAGCGAATGTGCTAGCCCAAAATCGAAACAATGAAAGAAAATAAATTAAAAAGCAAATATCTAACTTAGTTAGCAGATCAAGCAGTCTCACTGTCTTTTTTTTCTCTCTGGCTCCAACAGCGAAGTGCGACAGATGAGTGTTATTTCCTGGAGCATCTGGAGGCAAACAACTACAACACCTACAAGTCGAGGAAATATCCTGACTGGTACGTAGCACTAAAGAGGACAGGACAATATAAAAGTGGATCAAAGACAGGACCGGGCCAAAAAGCCATCCTCTTTCTCCCTATGTCTGCCAAATGCTGAACTCCAACACCGGCGTAAATTTCTATTTAGAAATTTCTATTTAGAAATTTAACAAAATTAAAAAAGTCCAAATCAGATCATGAAAAAGACACTGTCTTGGAATAAAAAAACAAAAAAAAAAAAAAAAAAAACCTATTTTAAACTATGTCTTTAAGTACAACAGAATTAAGCCTTGCCAATAAGCCTGTTAACATGTACTGTAATATAAGCATTTGTGTTGCTTTGTAAGAAAATCTATGATATCTGTGACAAACTGTCAAGTTTTGTTTAAATGTAAAATTGCTCCTTCATTCAGTCACTCATCATTGAAGAATATTAACGATATGGTATCCATACCAATCTTTATGGAAGTTCCCCAACATTCCGTATTTCAACCTCTTTCACCTGTATAATTTAATTTCAATTGGATTAGGTGACATTTTTTGTAAATTCTATCAATTTTTTATCTATGTTGGATACAGAGAAATGTAAAAACCTAGAACTATTTTGACACAACTCTGCTTTTTTTTTTTCTAATATATTTTGTTGAGTATAACATTGCACTGCACATGTGCATCATAACTACAAACTTAAGTGTGTGTTTGTGTGTTTATTTAACCTTGCTTAATTTATTAAACTTTTAGAACACTTAACATTAGGCAAATACATATCACATATTTGGGATTTTAATAGCAGTGTAAGTTTGAATATAATAATATTAAATAATGAAATAATAAATTATATGCATATTGAGGGCAGCACACTGGCTTAGTGGTTAGCACGTTCGCCTCTCAGCACTGTTCAAATCCCAGTCTGGGTGGAATTTCCATGTTCTCCCCATGTATGTGTCGGTTGTGAGTGCAAAAACATGGATTCAAGATCATTTTAATGCCTTAAATTGCCCCATGTAGTGTGTGTTTGTGTAAGTAAGTGTGCCCTGTCCTGGGTATATCTGCCCAGCACCAGAAATATTATCCACTGGATGACCTTGACCCTAGTAAAAGATTAAGTGAAAGATAATAAATGAATAAATGAATGAATATAAATATAAAGGCATTATCTATTTAAGGTCAACAATTAATAAAATACTTTTTTTTAATTAAAAGCTGTAATACATATACTAAGTATTACAAGCTGTACAAATATACCAAGAGGCTGATATCTAACAAACTTCCAGGTAATAGATTTAAGGGATCACTGCTTGTAAATGGCTTCATTGCAGCTTTTTATTTAACAATGAAAATGATTGTCAACAAAGAATGTGAGGTATTAAATATTGCTGCTGTACATCCTTCCTTATAGCTTGGAAATAAATATATTTTTTAAACATTTGAAAGGGATATGCATCTGTATTCAATGTATTTCACTAAATGGCTATGTAAGGCAAAATATTATACAAATTCAAAATGTATTTAAATGTCAAAAGTTTAAAGATGTAATTAGCTTAAACAAAGTTTACGTTATTGGTTAATCTATTTGAGCACCATACAATAAAATATCAGATTAGATTTTTTTTAAAAACAACACTGTTTGTCCTTAAAAAGGCATTATATTTTATTTTACATTATTACGCCAGGATTATTTGGATGTATCTGGAATTATTCTGTGGTAAATTTGATAAACTAATCCAGTGTACACCGCTGGAACCTCCTCCATGTTTAGATCGATGTGCTCGAATCCATTCTCCAGTCCAAAGAGAAGCAGTTTGGCGAGTCGGGTTGTTATTGGGGTAACGGCATTTGTTTTAGCAATTTCTGCCAAATCCATCCACGCACACTGTAAACACTCATGTTTGCAGAAATTTATCTCATATGTTAGCGGAGAAAGACGGCAGATTAGATACATATCAGAATTTCCAAATGCTCCAGGGTGGCGGTGCTGCTGACGGATGCTTAGCAGAGATTGGAATTCAGATCGGATGCCAGTTTCTTCAAAAACCTCACGAACAGCAGTGTCACCTTATTTAAGCCAATAAACAAAAAAAGACACACACACCCACAAAAAAAAAAAACATTAAAAATACTTCATTTCTAAAAGATTTACCAAATAAATCCAAATTATAAACATTTTAGATCATTAAGGCATAATTTAAAAAATAAAGCTTAACTCAAAAATCACAAAATCCCCTAACTTTATGTTTATATTACTGAAATAAATTAAATCACTACAAAGAAACTTATATCGTTATTAAAATGTAGATGAAACAACATCTGTTTAATAAACTAGACATCAAATTTTAAAGAAAAAACACATTATTGTTTTTTACAATCATGTAAAACTTAAAGTGACAATACAGGACAAAACAGGACTAGTGAAAATATTAATTTCTGCTTGAATAAGCTTAATAAATATATTTGATAATTATTCATATCTTTGATCTTTAATGCTCAACATTTAACTTCTGCAGTTAGTGGAAAATTTAGGTCACAATGCCACTTTCTGTAGATTATCCAGCACATTCTGTAAAGGAAACTGAGTAAATGACATTTCCTTCTAGATGGGATAATTAAGGTCCTCTGAGTATTCAGACTTGTATGTAGGTATTCAGAAATGTAATGTTGAAATAATTATAATAATAATTTGAAGGAGAAAATAAAGTCAGGTTTTTTAAACACTGGTATAACAATCAGTTGTATGCACTTTGTTTTATTTAAAGAACAGCAATCTGTCAAAGTCTGCTCTTTACAATAAGTTTGTAAAATTGTATAACGTCGCGAACAAAGACGATTAAGAACTTTGGTAGAAAAGTTGTTGAGGTCAGGCTGTAAAAGAAGCCATCTCTAAATACATTAGACTCAACAAACCCAGACCATTATCAGTGTTGCAGGATCGCCATGGCGTGAAGGGAGAAGGTGGAGCTGTGTACATTTAAACACACCGGGCTTTTACAGTATTATTCTCACGCACATGTGCTGTGTCAACCGTACCACCAGCTCATGATCAGTCTCTCTCCCCATGGCTTTTGATGATCCCGGTTTTAAGGGGATTCATATGCATTATGTGGCGCCATAACAGGTGCATTAATTAACCAGAATCAAAGTTCATCAACAATGGCTCTGCCTTCTCCCCCCGCGCTACGACAATCCCGCCACAATAACCATCTCGAGGAGTCTTCGACCAACAAAGACCATGCCAAGGGCAAGGTTACAATGGAAGCCAAAGTAATTTCTAAGCATTTAAAGGCCTCTCACATTGGCTTATGTTCACCATCAGTGTTACTAGGTAAATGCTGAACAAAATGTACATTTCTACCTGTCAGCAGTTTGCTAAAGAGTATATAGGCAAACCAGAAGGATATTTTGTAAAGGAGTAACTGCAAAGTAGATGTTTTTGGTATTAATGAGAACTATTACATTACATTTCAGTTTAAAAATCCCATCCCATCTGTGGTGGTAGAATTATGTTTTGTGTCTCATTTGCTACATATGATTTAAAATTAATTGCTAACAATGAATTTTTATTAATACCAACAAACCTTAAAGGACATTGTGTATTTAATCTAACTAAAATAAAAGTGAAGTGCATACTCACACCTGATTGTCATTCCATTGATTAAAAACACCTGCCTAATTAAAACTTTCTTAGATTTTTTTCGTCACACTTGTTTAGTTTGGATTGCTTTATCTACTGTAAAAAATGATAGGTTTTAAGTAAAATAAATACATAAATATTAGATTTATTTTTTTTCCAGTTCAGAACACAATTTTAGTGTATTTATAAGGAATATGCATTCACATAAAACAGCAATAAAAAAACTAATTATGAAAGTGTTAAATTTACTTGGTATAATCCTTACCTATGTTTTCACCTGGATTTGACATTCCACCAGGGAACTTCCATAAATTTCTTGTCTGAAATAAGTAATCCAGAGTTTAGAGAACAACATTTATACACATTTATATTGGTCATACTTTGAAATACATTGAATGTATTTCTGTTGGACAGTATTTTTTTAAGATGTCAATAAATTGTAAAGGTCATTGTTACATGAGGGGTATGGAGGAGACAATATACAAACAGGCAAGGCTGAAAAAGTGAAATTACTAATTCACAGCAGTGAAATTACTAATTACAAATTGCAAACTAACTAAAAGCTGCTCCTAATCATGCTTTCGGCAAGAAAAGAAATATAAATCAAAAGGGCTCATAACTGAGCTGGTCTGAGCCACTAATGAGGGGTGTGAATCCACTTGGCTTCAGCACGAATCTGAGCGGAATAGATTGACATCCCTCATTAGTAGCTCAGATTATCTTGACTCCTTTATAACCCGCAGGTGTACGGCTGTAAGCACAGACACCCTACGTGTTAGAAATGCGACAGCAAAATCACTGAACATATTCAATTCATATTCAATGAGGTCCTGATCCTCAGGTCTGAAATAGGGTGAGAGTGGTGTCTTTCACAAACCATAACTCACACACTCCCAAACAAAGAGAGAGAGAAAGAAAATGGGGAAGACAGAAAAGTGGGGGCGTACCACAGACCCTCTACTAAGGCCCTGTGTTTAACAAAAACTCTCCCTCACAAAGATGCCATACGGCTTTATAGTATGAAGACGGTGTGACCCGGAGCAGAGCAGACGTCACTTTAAAAAGACGCTCGTGCACCTGAGCCGAATCACACACGATCAAAGCGTGGACCACGTTACTGCCACCTAGTGTTCAGTTATATTTAAGATAAATTAAAAATGCTGCTAGTTATAAAGTTTTATTTAGTATGTACTTGAGTAGTGATTTTGAAGGTAGACATTAGCTTTTTAAATCACATGAAATAAATATTTTGTAAATGTAAAACACAAATGTATATGTCTCACCTCTGTACGATGTTATTCAAGCAAATGTTTCAATAAAGAGTATTTTTGTGATAAATCATATCTTTGCCTTTTCTTACAGATCACTAAAAATACTCTCCATAAAGAAATCAGGATATACATTTCAGAAGTGCTAAATTTAAAGCTTTGCTGGAAACCACTTGTTAATGCGTTTAACATTTTAATGTGCTTAATGTCTTTAACTTGTGAAGCTTGATCTGCTGTCAAATATCACTCTAAACTTTCTAAAGGGGCATTTCAAATATAAATAGCCCCCAAAACTATATTTTACATTAATTTAATTTGGTTTTAGACAAAATCCACGGACATCCAGAGTTTGACAGAATAACAAAAAAGATCCAGTCTCTACATTTTAATGACCCTAAAGGCAAATTATAAATGAGGAAATAGGAATAATTGCAGAGCTAGAACTCTGCTTCCAAGAAAGTTTTACTTGTTAGACATTATGCCACACAAACACTAATATACATCCCATATTATTTAACTTTCTTCTGCTTAATCCTCTTCTAGGGTCGCGGTTCGGCGGGGGGTTCCATTTATGGGTTCCCATGCCCATATATATATATATATATATATTTGGGGGCTGGGAAGATACACCCAGGACAATATATCGCACCAATCTATCGATGGTCACAAACACATTCCCAACACACTATATAGGGGCAATTTAGAGCAGCCAATTCACCTTGAATTCATGTATTTGGACTGTGGGAAGAAACCAAAGAACCTGGAGAAAGTCCAGGCAGAAACGGGGAAAACATGTAAACTCAGAATTCAGACCTAAATTCCCAGTGCTAAAAAGGCGAACATACTACCACTAAGCCACCCTATATACGTACATGATTATCGTACACCTTTATTATTTGCATGTTAACAAAAGTAGCTAATTAACCAATCACAAGGCAGCAACTGAATGCATTTTAGCATGTAGAGGTGGTCAAGACAACTTGCTGAAATGCAAACTGAGCACCAGTATGGGAAAGGAAGGTGATTTCTGTGACTTTAAACATGGCATGGTTAACATAAAAGACAGCCAACAATCTTCCCATATTGGACATCCCGGCAAATCAACCCAAGGTCAGGACCATGCAATGCTCTGAGAAACTGCAAAAAGTCATAAGCTACATTTCATGCTCCACAGTTTTTAGTCAGCATGTTAAACATTTATATGTAAAATAATACAACTACAAAAAAGATCAGTGCTGCGGCGTATCATTAAAAGTAAGTATCATAACAGTAAGCAGAAGCAGTGGAGAATGGCCTCAATACCCTGTGCTACCCTGTCTCATTATTATCATTATGTCGTTTACGAAGAGCAAGCTGCAGCCAAAAGATCTGCCCAAAGTTTGTGTGAAGGGGAGCTACAATCAAACAAATATTTAGGAATTAATATGCAGCCAGGAAATCTGGTGAGGTAATGGCTTCCACCTGGTACGGGTTTGTGTTAATTGACTTTGTGTCTTGTTAAGGGTTTAAAGCTAGGTGAGACTAATGAAGGAGAGAGGACATCTCGATGACATGAGAACATACGTGTTCATCATCATCTCTGTCTGTATTTCCACCAGTGAGCCTAATGCTGAACTTTATTATAAATTATGTCTCATTTTGGGTGTGTCTAGTCCTTTCTCCTCTCTTCCTTGTTTTCCAAAATGTGATATTTGTTGTTGAAACCTGGGACAAGAAAGATATCACACAGTCTGATGTGTGCCTAGAGGAAGAAGGGAAAAGTGACACTGCATACCCCACCACTCTTTTTCTCTGTTACCCCACCCCTTTATTCTATACATTTATTAGGTACAGCCTTAGAATTTATACAAAGCAAAAGATAAACCTGAAATAAATGATTAAGAGATCATTCAGATAATCACAAATGGTATTAAATAATTATATTACTATTATTGTTTGTGGTACAATTGCTTTTGCATGTACTCATCTCTGATGTACCAAAATGGTGTAACTACACAAACACAAACACACGTATTAGTGTTTATCTTTGCAAATATTTTGTTTTGCCAATTATAGCCTGCCAGATAGGTCTGGAAAATATTACAAAGTGACACAGACCAAATAAACTCAATGCTTCTTCTGGATGAGGTTATGCAGGAATTTTAAAATCAATATTAAAAATTAATAAATGTTATGGCAAAATATATACCTATAAATCCTGGATATAAAGACATTCATTTATAGTTGTATGTTGTTTATCTACAGTGTGAATCATCTGACACCCACATATGAACCAAAAGCACCGAAGTCTACATTCCTCAATAGTTAGCTATTTAGTCAGAGAGGGAGAGAGAGAGAGAGAGAGAGAGAGAGAGAGAGAGAGAGAGAAAGCAAGAAAGAGAAAAATTTAATAGAATAAAAATTTTTTAGAGATTTAATAATTTCCCCCACTCCTGGACACTTTATTTTAATATTGAAAATGTTGACATACATATATACATACAAATCTTTACTTAATTATTGCACATTCTATTCTATTTATTATTTACGTTTAACTGTTGGCTTCACTGCCCTACAACTCTGATTTATTTTTATCGCATTTATTCCTTTTTTTTATTTGTAAAATTATTATTATTATCTGTAATATAATAATACTATTATTCTAATATTTATTATACTAACGGTGGCACGGTGGCTTAGTGGTTAGCACGTTTGCCTCTCAGCACTAGGGATTCCCGGTTCGAATCCCAATCTGGGTGGAGTTTCCATGTTCTCCCCGTGTCTGCGTGGGTTTCCTCCGTGTTCTCCGGTTTCCTCCCACAGTCCAAAAACACGAATCAAGTCAATTGAGTTCTCCAAATTTCCCCATATAGAGTGTGTCTGTGTGAGTGAGTGTGTGCCCAGCGATAGATTGGCACCCTGTCCTGGGTGTATCTGCCCAGCGCCCGAAACGTTCTCCCCTGGATGGGCATGGGGAATCCACCGCGACCCTAAGATAGGATAAAGCGAAAGATAATGAATGAATAAATTTATTATACTGAGGGCATCACGGTGGCTTAGTGGTTAGCACGTTCGCCTCTCAGCGCTAGGGATTCCCGGTTCGAATCCCCATCTGGGTGGAGTTTCCATGTTCTCCCCGTGTCCGCGTGGGTTTCCTCCAGGTTCTCCGGTTTCCTCCCACAGTCCAAAAACATGGATCAAGTCAATTGAGTTCTCCAAATTGCCCCATATAGAGTGTGTATGTGTCTGTGTGAGTGAGTGAGTGTGTGCCCAGCAATAGATCAAAAACGTTCTCCCCTGGATGGGCATGGGGAACCCCACCGCGACCCTAATATAGGATAAAGCGGAAGATAATGGATGGATGGATTTCTTATACTGTACCACTACTGTATTTTGCTATTGGCTGCTAAATTTCCTCCAGGATAAATAAAGAATTATATTTATATATCTGTCTATAAAACAATTGATGATGAGTTAAAACAATTGTTTTCCCAAAATCGGAAAACATCAATTTCATTAGACATTGTTTTTTTTTTTTTTTTTAATTAATGAATTGCAGTGTAGTAAGATGCAGTTGAGGCAGGTTGGGAATAAAGAAGGCTATGCAACAGGCTATGTCTCATGTGCTGTGGCATTGACATGACATTGCTCAGAAGCATCTATAATTCTTTTCATCTGCAGAAGCATCTGAGGCCAATCATTGGTCTCAGAGGCTCACTGTTAAAATATACCTTCAAGTGAAGTGTTGATTCTGGGACATTGCATTATGTGCTTAAGGGTTATAAAGCTTTATAAATATTTTACTGGCACAGCTACTGTATCTAAGTTGTCTATTAAAAGCATGCTGTGCCCGCAACAAGCTATGTGTTGCTAAGACTGCAAATTACACAGCAAAACAGTGGGGACACACATTTGATATCATAACCATTTCTTACAATTGAAAGGTGTGGCGTATGGACGTGTTGAGCGGAGTCTGCAGATGCAAAACAGGTAAATTGTAACATCTGCCTAGTATTCATTCATTATCTTCTGCTTAGTCCTCTACTAGGGTTGTGGGGGGTTTTCCATGCCCATCCAGGGGAGTTTGGGGCGCTGGGTAGATGCATCCAGCACAGATACATCCTTGGCATACTCACTCACACAGACACACACATGAGCACACTCTATATGGGGCAATTTAGAGCATTCAATTTACCTTGAAGCCATGTTTTTGGTCTGTTGGAGGAAACCGAAGAATCCAGAGGAAACCCATGCAGACATAGGGAGAACATGGAAACTCCACCCAAATTGGGATTCGAAACTGGATCCCCAGCATTGAGAGGTGAACGTGCTAACCACTAAGCCACCATGTCACCTTTACCTGGTATTCATGTGGCTAATTATCTCTTCTCCTGTGTAACAGCAAAAGAGGCCAGAAGCGGGCAGATAAGAGAGAGATTTTGCAAACCATATGAGGCAGTGTACCCATGTTCTGCATTAGAGAAATAGAAATAAAAAAGTAAAAGCCCAGTATTATCAAGAGATTTATTTTTGTTAGTTTATGTTTGACCAAATAAAGCCTTTTTTCGTTTGGACAACCCGCCTGTTCCATGTGTCACACTCCCGAATTTATAACAAAAGGTCTTCTTGGAGATAAGACCCTTTAAAAGGAATTTGGCTTTTACATAAAAAGAAAAAAAAAAAACTGCAACAAAGCTGCAGCGGCATAAAAATAGGTCATGCTTTTCCATTACGGTTTACAGTTAAATCCTCATCCTATTTCATTATTAAATTTTATCCATTTAATTTTTCTCTACTATTCTTGTCATCAAGGTTTTATAATAATGTAAAGTTACATTTCTCATATTACTAGTGATCATTTCATTCGGGGTACATATACTAATATATTTCCTACAAACTATAATATTAAGGTTTGTAAGTTTAGAAGTTTAGACAAGTGAAAATTGACACTTATGAGCTGAATACTACACGCAAATAAACAGTTTTGCATTACGGTCGAGAGTTACCAAAGGTTGACCTTTAATAAGGCCATTTAATAAAAGTAAATTAGTAAACTGACCTCTTAATTTATAATAAGATTGGAAGTTATATGAACACAGTTCAGGTGAAGTCTGATTTGGATGTCATTTGAAGTTGCAAAGATCAATGAATACCTTTTGCAAAGTGCTAAAGCCTACAGTTGTATGAAAACACCTGTATAATGAAACATTAATTAAAAACTGGGGTTTCATACCTTTTGTAAATTTAAAAAAATGAGTCAGATTACAAATATTCAAAATATATCATTTATCTTTTCGCTATTTTCCTTGGTGATAGTGTTGCAGAGGGTCATGTGCTTAAATACTCTTACATGAAAAAAAAACATTTTCATTTTGGATTCACATAACATTATGCAGACACTTTTATTCAACTTCCGGAGCAAAGGGATCCTATCTGCGTATGATGTTTTACTAAAAGATCAAAGACTAAGATCAGAGAATATTGTTTTTCTCTCCTGCATACGGAGTTGTTTAATGATATTGTGTGAGGCAGAAGATAAAAATCCCCCTAAAATTCCCTAGGTGTGTTGAGAAAGTCCCATGCAGCTTTTTATAAAGCGTGGAGAACTGTTCCCTGATGTTTATTTCTGAAAGTTTAATCCTCTCTGAAATACCATTATTTAAATACCAATTAGTTATGAAACGTTTCAACATATGGTTATTTTCTGACATCATTTTTAATTTGTTGATGCTCCTCTCTCCACTTTCATTAGAATTAGATTTAAAACGGTTATATGTTTGTAACAATGAACTTTTTCAAGTAAATATTATACAGTGGAGGAAATTATCATTTGATCACTTGTGGATTTTGTAAGTTTGCCCACTGACAAAGATATGAAAAGTCTATAATTTATAGTGCAGATTTATTTTAACTGTGAGAGATGATCAAAAAGAAAATCCAGAAAATCACATTGTATAAATTACATACATTTATTTGTATTTTGCAAACAGAAATAAGTATTTGATCCCCTACCAACCATTAAAAGTTCTGGCTTCTACAGACCAGTTACCATTCTTTATTCATGGCTATGTTTTTAGGCAAGACTGTGAGAGAGCCGATTCCCTTGGCTGAGAAGTAACCCCACACATGAATGGTTTCAGGATGCTTTACAGTTGGCATGAGACAAGACTGGTGGTAGCGTTCACCTCGTCTTCTCCGAATAAGCTATTTTCCAGATGTCCCAAACAATCGGAAAGGGGATTCATCAGGGAAAATGACTTTACCCCAGTCCTCAGCTGTCCACTCCCTGTACCTTTTGCAAAATATCAGTCTGTTCCTGATGTTTTTTCTGGAGAGAAGTGGCTTCTTTGCTGCCCTCCTTGAGACCAGGCCTTGCTCCAAGAGTCTCCGCCTCACAGTGCATGCAGATGCACTCACACCTGCCTGCTGCCATTCCTGAGTAAGCTCTGCACTGCTGGTAGCCCGATCCCGCAGCTGAAACACTTTTGAGACGGTCCTGGTGCTTGCTGGTCTTTCTTGGGCGCCCTGGAGCCTTTTTGGCAACAATGGAACCTCTCTCCTTGAAGTTCTTGATGATGCAATAGATTGTTGACTGAGCTGCAATCTTTCTAGCTGCGATACTCTTCTCTGTTAGGCCATTTTTGTGAAGTGCAATGATGACTGCACGTGTTTCTTTAGAGATAACCATGGTTAACAGAAGAGAAACAATGATGCCAAGCACCAGCCTACTTTTAAAGTGTCCAGTGGTGTCATTCTTATTTAATCATGACAGATTGATCTCCAGCCCTGTCCTCATTAACACCCACACCTGTGTTAATGGAGCAATCACTGAAACGATGTTAGCTGGTCCTTTTAAGGCAGGGCTGCAATGAAGTTGAAATGTGTTTTGGGGATAAAGTTCTTTTTCTAGGCAAATATTGACTTTGCAATTAATTGCTGTTCAGCTGATCACTCTTTATAACATTCTGGAGTATATGCAAATTGCCATTATAAAAACTGAAGCAGTAGACTTTGTAAAAATTAATATTTGTATCATTCTCAAAACTTTTGGCCATGACTGTATATAGTGTGTTGAACTATAAAGGGTCTTCCTGACCACCAAAGTATTTGTTTTTCTATCTATATTTTTAACTAGTACTGCCATCTTTACTGCACATCTTAAATATAGAATGAGAGAATATGCTTAATTGGAATTGCTGGGGAAGGAAAAGCAGAGCTGACGGCGATGTTTATTTGAAGTAATTAACACACCTGATGTGGCTCTGCCTAATAAACATGTGCAGCCTTTATAAGCTGTAACATGTAATGCAGTATGGAGAGAAATCCATGGAATGACAGGAGCGGGATTTTCGGCGAGAACATCGGCTAAACAGCTGTACGGTTAAATGTACCTTCAAGAGAGTACCCTTTAAAAAGAGTCTATAAATAATTCCATTGCTGTTGGTAAGAAATCCTGTCTCTAGGTCTCATTCGTTTGCCCCTCGTTACACTCAGTTTTTAAATCAAGGATTCAGTGGTTGACAAGTGGATAAGTGAAATCACATGAAACAGTTTTACAGATATTGTTTAAACCTAAGTAAGCAAAGTGTTGCTAATGAGAAATTAAGCCACTCTGCTGTATACCGGAGCATGCTAGAAGAAAGCTGCTTTTCACCAGTGAGGAAAGTGGAAACAAGGTATGGCAGTCACTGTGAGCTAGCTATTTAATAAATATTTATACAATCTCTGTTTACCTGCAACTAAATGAAGCAAAGGCTTGATATAAGAGGCTGTACATGCACTTGAAATATTACACATACAGTGAGTAATGTGTAACGAGTGTATGCGTGTTTGTGACATGGCGTGTGTTTAAAGAGATTGGAAAAGTTTATTACCCTGTTCTTGTCTTGAACCATAAGAACTTTTCCATTGGCTTGGTTTAAAACTGCACCTTAAAACAAACAAAAAATAATTTGATAAATAATAAATACAAATAAAATAAATAATAAATAAAAGTCCAGTAGTCTTATAGCAAATCTTTTATGTATACACATTATATATATATATATATATATATATATATATATATATATATATATATATATATATATATATATATATATATATCCATCCATTATCTTCTGCTTTAAATTTCTATTTTAATGCCGCAGTGCGACCATTTACACATAAATTCACGTTTATACCATTTGCAGGAAACATCTGGCAAAGTGGCTGTTCGAGGCACAGGATTTGCCCCTCTGTGTTCGAGTCTCCATTTTGTCTGGTCTACGTGTGGTAAATTGGTTCTTGTTTAGCTGTCAATTGTGTTTATTAATGTTACACCTTGTGGGTGTGCCACAACTAAAAAGGACAAAGTCTATATCTAGATATTGCAGCGCAGCGTTGTACCGTGGTTGAACGCGGAAGGAGAGTTCGAGACACCGGGATAAAAAACAAAATAGGTTTATTATTAAAAATGGTGTAGGGACACCAACAGAAAGGGGGAACGAAACGAACAAACTAACATAGGGATATTACCGCAAACAAAGACGTGCACGGGGGAGAGGGAATACCGAAACTAAATACAAAAACACCCAATCACGTGCACAAAAACAAACCAATCACCCAACGAAGTCCATGAGTAATTAATGAGGGACAGGTGCCTCAGGCACCTGTGACAGCAAGTAAGTAAGGTGCATGGCTTAGTTCAGTATTAGCTAATTTCTTAATGCTGGCATTTATTATTTTTAAGTTAATAAAAACAAAAAACTAATTTTAGATTTTCAAAACCTTTTTTTGCTTTTTGCAAAAATTGGTATGCATAACTCCAAACAATGCCCAGCGATAGATTGGCACCCTGTCCTGGGTGTATCTGCCCAGCGCCCGAAACGTTCTTCCCTGGATGGGCATGGGGAACCCCCCCGCGACTCTAATATAGGATGATGCGGAAGATAATGGAAGGAACTTGTAAGTTTTTTTTTATAATACTATTAAGTAATATAGTAAAAGTAATAACGTAAAGTAAAACTCATGATGAGTTGAATAGTTCAGGGAACAAAGAAAATGACTATTTGATGAATGAGCATGGGAAAGTGTATGAATGTCCAGTTGCAGGGTCAGCGGAGAGTTTTGAATAATGGGACAGTCAACAAGAACCTGTCATAAATTCATACCCCTGAGGGGGGCAGAAAGCAGGACCAGATGGGTTAGAAAATAGAGATGTTTTGGTCAATGTACACATGAGAAAAAAGACTGTTGTCTGGAGGGCACACACAAAGAAGAAGCAGGTCACGCCCTCCTAAAGGACTTAAATGGACAAAGTAGAGGACTTCGGGCAGAGCTCTCGGGGGATAGCAACGAGTTGCTATCGTCCATATTTTTCATTGTTTGATATTTCACACTGTCTATTCAGTAAAATGCATTAAATACTTTTGGAACGAAACCGCCGACTTCTGACCGTTTTTTATGAAACATAAACTCCAAACAATTCATTCATTCATTATCTCCTGCTTTATCCTCTATTAGGGTCGCGGTGGGGTTCCCCATGCCCATCAAGGGGAGAACGTCTCGGGCGCTGGGCAGATAGACCCAGGACAGGGCGCCAATCCATCGCTGGATACACACTCACACATTCACACTCTATATGGGGCAATTTAGAGAACTCAATTAACTTGATCCATGTTTTTGGACTGTGGGAGGAAACCGGAGAACATGGAGGAAACCCACGCGGACACGGGGAGAACATGGAAACTCCACCCAGATGGGGATTCGAACCGGGAATCCCTAGCGCTGAGAGGCGAACATGCTAAACACTAAGCCACCGTGCCGCCCACTCCAAGCAATTATATAACTAAAAGAAAATGTGATCAGAATTTTTATTTACCGTTTAGTCTTTTGATTGAACAATTACAGATTTCCTTTTAATGCATTTTAAAGAAGTATTCCAGCTTTTATGGTAATGAGATTTAAATTTTAACAAACCAACTTAAGACCAAATAAATTATTCATACTTCTAATTTATTGTTAAGAGCAAAATGTCTTCTTAAAGTTGCTTAACTTATTCACTACGTTCATTTAACACCATTTGATATTTATCACAATCAAACAAACATTTGATTCAGTCGTGTAATTCAGTGTACTGATTTAAATTACCTATAAATGTTGTGTTTACAGTGCAGTGTTTCCAGTACCTCCATTTTTCTATTTTGGTGCCAATAAACAACGTCCTTTCACAAAAACATGTTGTAACATGTCCCTAGTATATGCCTTACGAAGACTACGCGCCCCCTGCTGCTCGGAACTAGAACTGTAAGTGTTAAGAAACATTGCTTTGGATTTTTCTAGAACCACGGTATCTAAAATCGATATTGTCCTCCTTTATGTACAACTTTTTAAACAACTAATAACAAATATTTTTACTTTTTAATCCTTTTCTGATCTCTTTAAAAAATAAATAAATATAATGAAATAACACATGATATACTGACTAGGATTGCCACCTTTCAGAAATAAAAATAAGAATTGCCCACCATGTTGCCTCTGAGCCATGATCACCATGACCCGTCTCCTATGGGGCACTCGCACCAATGGTTGGTTTTATTTTGTGTTGGTGTTTTTTTTTGTAATACTTAAAGCTTGAAAGATTTTTTTACCAATGAACACACTCTCTTTGAATGTGTAGTTAAAAAAATCTTAAATAAAATTAGTTTGTTTTGTCTATCACCAGGCACACACTAACACACTATAAAGGGACAATTTAGAACAGTTGATTCACTTCCAATCCATGTCTTTGGACTGTGGGAGGAAACCGGAGAACACTTACATGGACACGGGGAGAACATGGCAACTCCACCCAGTGAGAGGCGAACCACTAAACCACTGCCACCTAGAATTGCACCTTTAAAATAGAAACTAAATAAATTAAGAAACTTAATGTAATTTTAAGTGCATAAACTACAGGGATCATCCTTGAACAATGAGGACATTTTTGCTTAATTAGGGAATAATAATAATTATAAAAAAAAAACACATTGTATGCATATTTGCTTATTCAATAAGAAGAGAAAGTGCAAACATTAGTCCTTTCCTCCACTGTCTTGGGTTCATCAGAAACTGTTACCTTTAAAAGGTGTGGGTTTTGAGAGCAGTGATGATGTGTGGCGTAAAGACACTGTGTTTGGCTCTAGGCCACTGGGACTTTTATGGAAATAAGGAACAAATCATGTCCCAATAAGGTTCAATATGGGACACAACATTTTACTGCCAAATAAAGGATGATTGCGTATTTTACAGGATGGATGGCAAACCTAACACTGACTATACTGATTGTGCGCAAAAGCAGACTACAGTTAAACATAAAAATTATTTCTTCTCAGGAAATAAGTAAACAATGTAAGTACTTAAGTCTGCTGTTTACAGAAGGATAGTATTGGTTTCCAATGCCCAGGAAAGGCAGACAATATCTTAAAAGTGTTTGCATGTTCGTCCAGTGTTTGCAGACAGTGTTCCACGATGCAATCAAATGTTTTTTTTGGCAATTAACATGTTCACCTTTCAGTACTGAGGATTCAGTGCTGTTCAAATCCCGATTTGGGTGAGTTTCCATCTTCTCCCTGTGTCCATGTGTGTTTTCTCCGGGTTCTCCGATTTCCTTGTTTTTCCAAAAACCATGGATTCAAAGTAAATTGGCTGTTCTAATTTGCCCCTATTTAGTCTGTGTGTTCATGTGGAAGAGTGAGTGTGTATACCCAGCTATGGATTGGCGCCCTGTCCTGGGTGTATCTGCCCGGCACATTAGACATGCTCCCTTGGATGGCCATGGGGAACCCGCGACCCTACCCGCGACATGCAATCCCAGTATAAGATTAAGTGGAACATAATGAGAAGAGATGTGTTTTAAAAAGCTAAATGAGATGTGCTGGAAGAGGCTCGTGCATTGAGTTCACATCATGAACTGTTCAAAAATGTACACACACACACACACTGACCTGCAACACCAAGCTGGTGCGTTGCGTAGTTAGGTAGGCGACTCTCTCCATTTCCCATCCACAAACTAAGAACAGCATTGTCCCCGGTGGCATGGTGATACTTAAAGCCCTGCTGCGCTGCAGTCTCAGCCAATCTGCTCCGGTACAGAGGTACATGCAACCACACAGCTATACGACCCTCAGAGCGCCACAGACATACCGCATCTAATATGCACACACACACACAACAAACTTAAACAAATCTAAACTATTTATAATATGTAAACAAAGAAAGGCTCTAGACCTACAACTTGTACACAATGGTGGTAATTAATGATCAAGCTTCACATTTTAATTTTTTGACAACATATGAGTGAGGACACTGCTCTCTATGGGAGTGAGGTAGGATGAGTTGCATTTAGAGGGGAATTAGGTAACATATTAGAGCTACTCAAATTTGTGTAATTTAGTATTTTGTTCACACTATGCTACATACTGTACCAGTGTGTTTGAGATTTGGCTACTTGGATGTCTTAAACTCATACTGTAAATAAAACCAGACATTTACTGACCTGCTTAATAATTCTACAGTGTAGCTGGTTTTCTTCATAACTACTGCCTTGTGGTGTTCTCATTTGTAAGTTGCTTTGGATAAAAGTGTCTGCTAAATAATTAAATGTAAATGTAAAGACATGGGAATTGTTTTTTTATTTATCATCGATTAATCAAAAAAAATAATTAACCGATTAATCGATTATCAAAATAATCGTTAGTTGCAGCCCTAAATATATATATATATATATATATATATATATATATATATATATATATATATATAGATAGATAGATAGATAGATAAGAATAGAATTCTAATAATAATCTGGGTGGAGTTTCCATGTTCTCCCTGAGTCTGTGTGGGTTTCCTCTGGGTTCTCCGGTTTCCTCCCTCAGTTCTTTCAAGGATTCTAAATTACCCCATATAGAGTGTGTCTGTGTGAGTGAGTGTGCCCAGTAATAAGATTGTGTCTCTGCCCAGCGCCCTAGACGTTCTCCCCTGGATGGCCATGGGGAACCCAAGGACCCCCCCCCCCCCCCCCCCCCCCCCCCATGACCCATGAGTAGAGGAAGTGGAACATAATGCAGGAATGAAAATGAAGAAAAAAATTGCAAAAATTATTATTGCTAAACTCTTTCAGTGTTACTTTGAGAAATGATTCCTCTGTTAATAAAATATGGAGCTTATTGTTTGTAATAATCACACAGAGCACTCACAACTCGATTATTTAGTCTACTCAGGTTTTTAACATCTATGTGTAATGGTCATTCAGCTGACAATAAGTCGGTTCGTTAAACTTTGTGAAAACTTAAAAACGGTGTCTGAAAATAAAAGTTCACCTCGCAGCAGTTTACTGAAAGCGGCGTCAGTGACGTCAGCGGGTAGTTGGCGCACCGTCACGCCGCCGTGTGAGTCTACTAAAGCGGGGAGAGGAGCGCTGCTTTCCCCTTCATTCTGAGCAGCAAAGCTGGAGCAGCACCGGAGCGACCGAGCCTCCCTGCAGCCGCGCTGCCGAGCTCCACGCTTCAATAAAACCGACAGAAACGCAGGACGATACATGATGAAAACACTGCGGTACAATATACACCGCCGAGTTACGCAATTACCGTAAATCTCAATGACACACGTGAACGGCTCAAGAAAATAGTGTGGAAATTTACACATAGTATTAATAAACAAATCTAAACATCCCGAATAGTTATGTACATAAACAGCGTTATATTTGATTTTATTTAATTTAAGGTAATAACCTTATTTAAGTAATGTAATAACCGTGTGATTCACATCCTACGCCAGTAACATCCTAGTTAATATTGTCTATAATATGTGTATTTTGGGCAAAAAAAGTATATATTTTAAAAATTGTCACGATTAAAAAAAGTTTTAAACACATTTAGTTTATTATTAACTTACTATTTTTTTTATATATTTTTTTAAATAATTGGTATCATGTGTGCAAAAGTAAATTATTTGATCCAACTGGGCTTGTGGGAAACATTATAAAGTAAAGTGAACTCTATGCATAAAAATGTCATTAAATAAATAAAAAACTTAATAATGATAAAAATTATAAAATAATAATAATAATAATAATAATAATAATTATAATAATAATAATAAGGTTAATAAGATTATTTTGCTTAAACTGTTGAGCCCATCCTTTTGGTGCTTTACGGTAATTTTGGGGCGGAGCCGAACTTCAAACTCGGAAGCTTTATTTGCTCCCTCTTTGTGTTCGTTTCGTATCTACATTATTATTTCACTATGTAGTGTGTATATATTTTTTTATTTTTTTAGTACACCTTATTTAAACTATTTTTGTAGTAGGCGTGTGTGAATTGTCTGTTAACAGAATAGCACTGCATAAACTACTTTAATCCGGCTTTCACATCAGTGGGGTTTATTGTTTAAGTGCACTTCGAAGTGAACAAGCGGCAGATTAGAACACGTAGTGAATGTTAGTGCGCATGTGCAATCCACCAACGTGCATTCGGCGAATACAGCAGAATCAAAATGTCATCAAAAAAGAAGAAAGTTAAACGACAGCAGGTGGATGAGGACGCCAGCGCAGACGCATCTGTTCTGGATCTGGATTCATCAGGACTGTCCGCTCTAACGGTCACGGACTTTATAGAAAAGGGTAAACAGTTTAAAGACTTTAGGACTTATTCAGGAGTCGCTTCACGTGTCATTCATTCATTCATTCATTCATTCATTCATTCATTCACATCTTCAGCTTAATCCCCTGCTAGGGGTCACTACACATGTCATTCATTCATCATCTACCGTTAGTCCTTTTGTTTCCGCTGGGGGGGTGTCACCATGCCCATCCAGGGGAGAACGTTTCGGGTACTGGTCAGATACACCCAGGACAGGGCATCACTCTATTGCTGGACACACTCACTCACACAGACACACATAAACACACACTATATGGGGCAATTTAGAGAATTTAATTTACCTTGAATTCATGTTTTTGGACTGTGGGAAGAAACCGGAGAACCCTGAGGAAACACACGCAGACATGGGGAGAAAATGGCAACTCTGCCCAGATTGGGATTCGAACCTGATATCCCCAGCACTGAGAGGTGAACATGCTAACCAGTAAACCACTGGTATTCACAAACATTGGAAATAAATTCTTTATACTGTACATTTAGGGTGGATTGATGGTTCACCTGCTAGAAGGATTCGATTTCTAGATGGGTCAAACAAAGATCATGGTTTTCTCTCAACACTCAGACATGCTGGTAGTTAAATTGAAGATGCTTAATTGCCTGATCTCCCGTGACTTGATCATTTGTAACTATTTTTTCTTGGTAAGTGGACATTGATGTCAGTTGATGTCAACTTCTTAATAAACTATTTGTTTAACAGTTCCAATAAAGGATTTGTATAATGGATGAATCACACTTTTTTCTGTGTTTGTGTAGCAGAAGAGCAAGCTCCAAAACGGTGCAGATCATATCTAGCTCAGATGAGCCTGAATACTATGAAGGGTTTGACCGCGTGTATTGGGCGTCCAATCTTAATTACCAGCTCCACAGGACATCAAGAGGTATGTGTGTGTGTCTGTGCATTTGCCTGTGTGTGTCTGGTTTGGTTGTAGGAGTCCATGGTACATGCATGAAACACTAAAAGGCATTTTCTTAATGTGTGGGTTTAGGTGTGTATTGCATGGCCAGCTTCTCAGTTCCCTGGAAGAAAAGTTGGCTTAATGGCTGATACACAGAGCGTCTTAGGAATTAAAAGTGGAGATTCAGTCATGGTGGAGCCAATAACAGGAGCTGTTCTCCACATTAAGGAACTACAACTTTGTCTGAGGTACATATGAGGTACACACACGCTTCTGCTTTGTGCCCTAGTTTTTGTTGAAAATATGACACAATGTAATTCATCACATGTTCATCTAAAGTTTCATTCATTATCTTCCTCTTAATCCTTTACTTGCGTCATGGCGGGGAAGGGGGGTTTCCCATGCCCATCCAGGGGAAAAGGTTTTGGGCGCTGGGCAGATAAACCGAGGACAGGATGCCAATTTATCGCTGCCAATTTAGAGCATTCAATTTACCTTCAATCCATGTTTTTGGACTATGGGAGGAAACCAGAGACCCTAATGGAAACCAGATCAGGATATGAACCTGAAGCCCCATCTATGAGAGGCAAACGTGCTAACCACAAAGCCACCGTGCCACCCTCATCTAAAGTTGTGTTTACTTATATTTTAAAACCTTATGAAAATTTCAAGTTTTTTATAAAATATGTCCTGAAACCATACCATGAGTAGTTTTCATGGTAATAAGATGAGCAGCATGAACGCTGAAGGCTGTCCATCATTCATTCATTTCAGTTTGAACTTGATACCAAATATAAGGTGCCTTTCAGTTGGACATTGACCCAAAATGCATATATCAATTTACCAAAGAATCGTTATTTTACATACCTTTAAAAATGGGTAGCTCTTGTCCTTAAATCAGTTGTCCAGCAGTGACATTATTAATAATAACTTCTGCAGGCTTTACCTTCGTATCAACGCGTGATGTACAATTAATTATTTTCCCAATGTTTTTTCTAAAATTTGTAGTTTTTGTTTGTTAGAGAAAACGGAAACCTGTTACTCAGCGATCAATGTTCACTTTAAAAAAACGACTAGTTTACGTTGTGTAAGACCAGTTTATTAAGGATTATTCTTTCAAAAATAGCATAATTGAATCAAACCTTATTTTTTTATTATAGTGTGCTTGTAACCGTTTTAGAAAAGCAATAAGGCACACGAGGTTGTGACAATAAATAAATAATTTAATTGTGGCAATAAAAAAATTACAAAAATGCACGCACTCTCGTGCCTTATTGCTTTCATTCATTCATTATCTAACTCACACAGACACACGTGAAAACATACACTATATGGGACAATTTAGAGCATTTAATTTACCTTGAATTCATGTTTTTGGACTGTGGGAGGAAACCAGAGGAGAAACTTGGGATTCGAACCTGGAATCCGCAGCGTTAAAGGCGAACGTGCTAACCACCAAGCCACCATGCTACCCCACCTTATTGCATTAATATACTAGAATAAAAAGAGAAATATAATATATAAACTATAACTACAGCAGCGGCAAGGTGCAAATGTGCTGTGAATGATGGGGAGAGTTAAAGTGGTGGAATGTGGGAACATTCATTCATTCATTCATTATCTCCCGCTTTTATCCTCTATTAGGGTCGCGGTGGGGTTCTCCATGCCCATCCAGGGGAGAACGTCTCTGGGTCTGGGCAGATACACCCAGGACAGGGCGCCAATCCATCGCTGGGCACACACTCACTCACACAAACACACTCTATATGGAGCAATTTTTGAGAATTCAATTGACTTGATCCATGTTTTTGGACTGAGGGAGGAAACCGGAGAACCCGGAGGAAACCCACGCAGACACGGGGAGAACATGGAAACTCCACCCAGATGGGGATTCGAACCGGGAATCCCTAGCGCTGAGAGGCGAACGTGCTAACCACTAAGTCACCGTGCCACCTGTGGGAACATTAATTAAACTGATGGCCTGTGGAAAAAGCTGTGGAGGTGCCAATATGTCTGAGTCTTTTTCAAGTATTGTATAATATAATGTATAAAGACACTATTGCCTCTTGCACTGAAAGACATAGTAATAAATTAGTGAGTGAATGAATGAATGAAACATTGCACATATTGATTGTAGTTGTTGTACACAAGTTTTGTTATTACACATTAAGTAAGGAGTTGTACCGTTTTATCACTAATGGTAAGAATGTTCTCCTGTGGCACTCAATGGTGCAATTAGGAGGAATGAGTTTCTGACTGAACATGCTTTTGTATCTGCCCAGGGTGTGGTTCAGTGGATGGGAGGCATTGTCCATAATGGCCTTTAGCTTAGACAGCATCCTCTCTGACACTGCTTTCAGTGAGTCCAACTCCATACCCACAACAGTCTTAGTCTGTTTGCATCTGTTACCTTCAACCTGCTGCCCCAGCATGCAACACCATAAAAGATAGCACTCGCCACCACAGAATCGTAGAAGATCCTGAGCATTGTCCTGCAGATGTTTGACTTTAAATGTCTCAAAAATTAGAGATGACTCTGGCCCTTCCTGTAGAGGGTTTTTGTGTTTTTAAAAGTAAAAATTTGTTTGGAGAAACTTTTTTTGGAAGAGACTTAGATCTTTGCTGTTATTAGTTTAGTTTTTAAGTCTGGGAAAATTCTAACTCAATAAAACAAAACAAAACAAGTGTTAAAAATGGCTGCTGTCATTTTCTTATTTATAACTGTAAGTGTGTGTGTGTAATTAGTAATTGGGAGCCAATAGTGGTTTAGTGCTATTATGCGCAGGGGCAGCTTATTTAGGTGATTTGTGTTTTATTAAGTGTATTTTGTTAGTTGTTTTCTCTGTTATTTAAATACATTATTATTATTATTTTTTTTTTTAAATGAACCCCTACAAGAAACAACCAATTACACATAAATTAACTTTTAGCCTGTTTGCAGGAAGCGTCAAGCTAAGAAAGAGAGAGTGCTTTATAAATCTGGAACATTGCTGAGCAATGGGAAACAAGCAGTCTTGTGTTACCAGATGTTAGCTGATTTATATTTTGTAATGTAAAATATATTTCTCTAATTATTTTATTATATTCAATTATTAAAATGTGCAAATCAATGCTTAACTTGATATAGTTACGTTTCTATTCCTGTTAGTGAGCTTTTCTACTAAACATTTTTGTATTCTAACACTTTTGCTGAAGCACAGCTTTTAAGTACATGTTTAATTCAGTGGCGCCACCTTGTGTTGTATACTATCCATGACAACGATTTAATCTCGACGATTTGCTTTGCAGGCAAGAGGATGAGTGTCTCAGTACAGAAGAGTTCAGCAGCTTCATCTTAAGATCGTTAGGTAAACACAGCCTTCCATTACACTTTCATGATTTGTATTGGAACCCTGAATTTTAAAATATGGCACGGATACCAAAAAGACTTAACACACATTGAAACATATTGTATTGTTTACATTCAGTCAAAGTAACTAATCAATTTTACACTGTTAATTTGTGGTTTATTTGGTTATCTTTTGTAGTTTTACTAATTATGCTACAGCAGGACAATAGCTTGCTGATCTCTCACAAAGTAAAATAAAGTTGCCTACTTCTTTATACAAACTTATTTGTACTGGCTTTCTAAAATGCTACAGATGCATGAGAGAAAGTAAAATGAAAAAAACGTAGCTTTACATATGGCATTAAATAAATATGGTTTTATTCATTATCTTTCACTTAATCCTCTAATGGAGGGGGGAATTTCCCCCATGGCCATTCAGGGGGAACCGTTTCGGGAGATACACCCAAGATAGGGTGCCAATTGCTGGGAACACACTCACTTACGCAAACACATTCTGTATGGGGCAATTTAGCTTGAATCCATGTTTTTGAAAAGTGGGTGGAAATTTGAGAACCCATGCGGACACAGGGAGAACACAGAAACTCCACCCAGATTGAGATTCGAACCTGGATCTCCCGCAGTGAGAGGTGAATCATGCTAATCACTAAGCACCGTGTTGACCTTAGAGCAAAGAAAATGATCTAAAAATTAATTATTCAAAATGTTTTTAAATTGTTTGATGTGCTTAAATATAAGGCTGGGTGAGGTATCAAATTATTGTTTTTAAATTATGTTTTTCATAATCAGACACATGATGTTGAAACTGGACATGCCAGAATAATTCAACAACACCTAGTAAAAGGAGAACCCCTGCCAATCTGTGAAACCTGCAATACACCTACTACAATAAAACACATTTTGCTAGAATGCTGTAAATACACGAAGCATAGACAACAAATGCCTGTCAGAAACTATGAAAGAAATATTTACACTGGGGATTGCGCTGGGGATTCCAGGTTCGAATCCCAATGTGGGTGGAGTTTCCATGCTCTCCCCATGTCCGCATAGGTTTCCTCTGATTTCTTCCCACAGTCCGAAAACATGGCTTCAAGGTACATTGAATGCTCCAAATTGCACCATATACAGTAGAGTGTGTGTGTTTGTGTGTGTTTGTGTTTTAGTGTGTGTTTGTGTGTCTGTATGTCTGTATAAGTGAGTGTGTCCAGCAATAGATTGGTGCCCTGTCCTGCGACCAGCCCCCAAAACGTTCTCTCTATGAGCATAGGGAACCCCCTGCGAACCTAATAGATGATTATTACAATACTTCATTCATTATCTTCCTCTTAATTGCAAGAGTTATTGCAGTTAATCTTCCACCGCCACATAAATGTGATAACTAACTCCTGACCCTCCCAGTTCTCTTGGCTTTGTTCCTGATCTAGATCTCTATTTATTCCAAGTTCCTGGCAAATACACTCAACTTGTGCAGTAATGTGATCATCCCTACACAAATGTACACTGTGCTCTGATTGTGCTGTAATCTTGTCTGCAATTATGTTACACCAGTTATATATTAGTTTGCACTCTTTCTTTTTCAAGCGCTTAAATATTTAAGGGTTTCCTTTAGGCTTCATTTTAAATTAACCTTATTTAAATGAAGTGGGTGTGGTAGCTCAGTATTTAGAGTGTTGGGCTATCAATATGAAGGTTGTGGGTTCAAAGCTTACTTTAACTAATGTTACCAATGTGGGTCCTTGAGCAAGACCCTTTCCCATCATTGCTTCATGGGTACTGTATCATGGCTAATCCTGTATTCTAGCCTCAACAATCAAGTTGGGATACTTGTTAATTGCTTTAAATAAAATTGTCTGCCAGATGACCAAAATGTAAGTGTAAATCACGTTTATCCATCCATTAACTTCCGATTTATCCTCTAGTAGGGTCGCAGTGGGTGTTCCCCATGCCCATCCAGGGGAGATCATTTCGGGCGCTGGGCAGATACACCCAGGACAGGGCGCCAATCCATCACTGGGCACACACTATATGGGGCAATTTGGATAATTCAATTGACCTTGATCCATGTTTTTGGACTGTGGGAGGAAATCGGAGAACCCGGAGGAAACCCATGCAGACACGGGGAGATCATGGAACCTCCACCCAGATTGGGATTCGAACTGTGGGAACATTCTTTATAAATTAAACTGATGGCCTGTGGAAAAAGCTGTGGAGGTGCCAATATGTCTGAGTCTTTTTTAAGTATTGTATAATATAATGTATAAAGACACTATTGCCTATTGCACTGAAAGACATAGTAATAAATTAGTGAGTGAATGAATGAATGAAACGTTGCACATATTGATTGTAGTTGTTGCACACAAGTTTTGTTATTACACATTAAGTAAGGAATTGTACCGTTTGATCACTAATGGTAAGAATGTTCTCCTGTGGCACTCAATGGTGCAATTAGGAGGAATGAGTTTCTGACTGAACATGCTTTTGTATCTGCCCAGGGTGTGGTTCAGTGGATGGGAGGCATTGTCCATAATGGCCTTTAGCTTAGACAGCATCCTCTCTGACACTGCTTTCAGTGAGTCCAACTCCATACCCACAACAGTCTTAGTCTGTTTGCATCTGTTACCTTCAACCTGCTGCCCCAGCATGCAACACCATAAAAGATAGCACTCGCCACCACAGAATCGTAGAAGATCCTGAGCATTGTCCTGCAGATGTTTGACTTTAAATGTCTCAAAAATTAGAGATGACTCTGGCCCTTCCTGTAGAGGGTTTTTGTGTTTTTAAAAGTAAAAATTTGTCATGTTAGAGAAAGATCATGGAACCTCCACCCAGATTGGGATTCGAACCGGGAATCCCTAGTGCTGAGAGGTGAATGTGCTAACCACTAAGCCACCGTGCTGCCCTTGTAAATCACATTTAAACGTATATAAAATTTTTATTAAAAAAATATGTAGTCCAGGTGTCAAGTGTAATATTCTAGGAGATACATTGATTAAATTAATAATCTATATTTATGGCTTCAAGCAGATTAGAAGGAAAATAAAAATGTAGAGAATAAACTCACTGTGTAGAACTTATGTAAGTTGTTCTCTGGTGTGTGTTTGGTATTTTTTTATCAGAAGTAATTGGCATAAGGTTTCTGGGTCTAAAAACGACTTAAACAGCACATTCCTGAAGCAGCCAAAAAGTTAGAAATGTAAAACGACTTTATTCTCCCCTTTTTGGGCTGCATTATGTGGTTTCTTTTGATAACTGTTAATAACTACCAACTCTCCAATGTGCTGAAATACGGCACATGCCTCCCCACATACCGAGCCTTAAGACACTAAATAATAGTACTGAAAAATGAAGAACATCCTAAGAAAATGAGAGATTGAAAGTTTGGCTCATGTAAGTTCAGGCAGGAAGAGGCTAACTGAACCACAAACAATCATCCACTGGCATGAGCGCAACCACAGGAAACTTACACACTAAAAAATGGCCCCATATGCAGATATTTTTATTTCATTAAAAAAAAAAAAACATTAGAAAACTCATTAAAAAGCAATGCTACTACCACCAATAAACTACTGCAAAGTTAACCACAGACATGCAGCGTCAACATGCCATGGGTATAGGTTTGATTGTTGGTGTATATATCTTTATTTGGGTGGCACAGTGGCTTAGTGGTTAGCACGTTTGCTTCTCAGCGCTGGGGATTCCGGTTCTAATTTCAATCTGGATGGAGTTTTCATGTTCTCCCCGTGTCTGTGTGGGGTTTATACAACTATGAAGACCATTTTATATGGTGAGTAGGGCTGTATTCAACTAAAGATTTTCATAGTCGAATCTGATTCGTCAGATTTTCCCTATAGTCGACTGATAGTCGAATCAGTTAAAATTTCACCACAAGATGGCGCTAATGGCGTAGTTTTTAAAAAATATATATTTTTTATATTTTACTTGTTTTTCTAACAAAAGAAAACCTTTTTTTTTTGTTTTTCTTTTTTCTTTTTTTTTCTAGAAATTAGGATGATTTTATTTGACAAAAGGCTATATATATATATATATAACGAAAACAAAGACATTTCATGTAAAAACTAATGCTTAGCAGCAGCCATGGGCACCCCCATGTGGTCAAAATGGTACATTCGACTATGAGTTTCATAGTCGACTACGGTTCTCCGAATCGAATCGTCGAATCAGCGAATATTGCAGCTCACCCCTAATGGTGAGTGGATAAAATAGACAATTGAGCAGGAAGGTGGAGTTTCCAAATATTTGACTGGTGCTGTGTATGTATGTATGTGTATAAATAATGTATGTATAATACTCTCATGTTTCCTTTCTTTTTCTCTCAGATGGTAGGATTCTCCTACCTGGTGGCTCCTTCTATATATCATATTTTGGTCGGAAGTGTCGCATAAGTGTGTCCTCACTCACTGGAGAAGATGGATTAACCCTGTCACAATCAGTCTCCCATCCTGCCTCCTCATGCTCTGTTTCGCAGTCAGATTCTGCATCTTTGGATCTTTCTATTCAATTAGACCAGCTTTCTATTAATCCTTCTTCCAGCACCCCAGAAAAAATCATTGACCCGTCTCCACTGAGCCCTCACACCCCTATTACCTCATGCATGCTAACGAACACCCCCTCAAGCCCATCTACCTTCCTCAACAACAATGCTCATGCAAAAAACCTGGAAACACCAAAAAGAGCCCAACAACCGATTCAACTGGAAACACAACCGATGCCCTCTGCTGGTCAGAATGGAGACAACACTTTCTATGCAGTCAACTGTTATACCAATATCAGCTTTCTGCATGCAGGCTCCTCTTTTCAGCATGAAAAGGAAGAGGGACATGAGAGGTCAACGGTTACATATAATATGATTGGTGGACTTGACTCTCAGCTGCAGGTGATTAAAGAGACCATTGAGCTGCCACTTAAACACCCAGAGATCTTCAGAACGTATGGTAAGGCCTGTGATGTGTTACAATGCAAGTTTATATTTTAACAAAATATATCTAGGTTTGAATCCCTATCAGGGTAGGGTTTCCATGTTCTCTCCATGTCTTTTGTGGTTTTCTCTGGGTTCTCCAGTTTCCAAAATATGGAGCAGTCCAAAATCATGGATTCAAGGTGAATTGGCTGCTCTAAATTGCCCCATATAATGTGAATCTGGATGTATCTGCCCAGCACGTTGCCCCCCTGTAACCCTACCAGAGGATTAAGTAGAAGGTAGTCAATGAATGTATGTATTGTCAATGTTTGGACAGAAATTTTACTCATGAAATTGCACACAATTATTATTAATGCTTGTGGTAGTTTTCTTCTGCTGTTGTTGTCAATTTGCTTGTTATGCATTCTGAGCTATTTATTTATTTATTTATTTATTTATTTGTTTATTATCTTTCGCTTAATCCTCTACTAGGTTGCAGGGGCTTCCCCATGCCCATCCAGGGGAGAAAGTCTCCAGTGTTGGGCAGATGCAACCAGGACAGGGTGCCAGTCTGTCGTTGGACACACTTACTCACACAGACACACACACACACACAAACACACTCTATATGGGGCAATTTGAAGCATACAGTTTACCTAGAATCCATGTTTTTGGACTGTGAGAGTAAACCGGCAATCCCAGAGAAAACCCACTTGGACACGGGAAGAACATAGAAAATCCTCCCATATTGGGATTTGAACCTTAATCACCAGTGATGAGAGGCTACCACAAAGCCACCATGCTGCACCATTCTGAGATAATTCTTTCATTTATTCTGTAATGCTGTTGACCTTGGACAGATCGCCAGGCCATTGCAGCATAGATTCAGAAAGGTTATGCCAAACATTTCTCAAAGTGTGTGACAAATTGAGGGGCATGTCTAACTGGCACAGAAATGAAGCTAGGTACCAGTGTTTTAACATTGGAATTATTTTTACGGTGCACAAAAAACTACTTTAAGTACCTCTTTTCTTAAAGTGTCAAAGTTTTCTTTTGAATTCTCCAATCCACAAGGTGTTACTGTCCATATAACTAGTGGTCACTATGTTTGTCTTTAAACCATTTTAAGTAAACTTTACTTCTCTGTTGACCTTCAGTTACTTAGCTGTGGCTGTTAACCACAAGCTTTTGTTGCATTTTTTTCATGAGTTGCAACTTGAGCAGCTTTGAAATTTCTATGCTAAAAACATATTAATTTGTTAATTTATTTATGTATTAAAGGAATCCCACCCCCTAGAGGAGTTTTGCTGTATGGGCCACCTGGGACAGGAAAGACTATGATTGGTCGGGCAATAGCCACTGAAGTGGGAGCACACATGACGGTCATCAACGGCCCAGAGATAATGAGCAAGTAAGTTTAACACTTTATTTATCATTGCACTGGATGTTGTTTTTAATCAGTGAAACGCAAACAAGTAGAGTGCAGTATTCCTGATGAATATATTGAAGATCATGAAAAGATTCTGTGTTCTAGTTTGTCCATTGCGGTCCAGAGGTGCAGCAGCTACTGCCTAGCAGTTAAAAGTGTCCCGGGTTCGATTTCTGGTTGGGGTGAACAAAGGTTTTTTTATGTGTGGTGTCTGCATGCCCTCTCTGTGCAGGTTTAACTGTGCATTTCAGATTTCTCCCACATTCCAAAGACATTCTGATGGGTAAATTGGAAATACTAATTGCACCCCTGATTGTATCTACAATGGGTATGGAAAGTATTCATTCATTTATTCATTATCACCCGCTTTATCCTCTATTAGGGTCGGGGTGGGGTTCCCCATGCCCATCCAGGGGAGAACGTCTCGGGCGCTGGGCAGATACACCCAGGACAGGGCGCCAATCCATCGCTGGGCACACACTCACTCACTCAAACACACTCTATATGGGGCAATTTGGAGAACTCAATTAACTTGATCCATGTTTTTGGACTGTGGGAGGAAACCGGAGAACCCGGAGGAAACCCACGCGGACACGGGGAGAACATGGAAACTCCACCCAGATGGGGATTCGAACCGGGAATCCCTAGCGCTGAGAGGCGAACATGCTAACCACTATGCCACCGTGCCGCCGGAAAGTATTCAGACCCCTTTAAATTTTTTTACTCTTTGTTTCATTGCAGGAATTTGCAAAAATCAAAAAAGTTAATGTACACTCAGCACCGCATCTAATTCACATTCTATTCCTTTATTGGCATCCAGCTGTGTTTAAATGAACTGACAGGACATAATTAGGAAAAGCACACACACCTGTCTATATAATACTTTCCGTACCCGTTGTACCCGTACCAGCCTTTGTGACCTACCTTATACAAACCTTCACTATGAACTCTTTGGTCAGGAAACTGGCCTATATAGTATCTAAAGTCTCAGACATGAACGAAAGGATAGCATTCACAGTTTATCAAAGTTAGAGTTTAAGTAGTTTATTTATATAGCGCTTATTACAATTGTACATTGTCACAAAGCAGTGTTGTAAGCCCACAAAGAGCTAGCCGATGCGACAGCAGCGAAAAAAATTGCTGTTATGTTGTTATTTTAAGGAAGAAACTTTGGGAGGACCGAGGACTCCCTTGATCCAAGTCATTGACGATCTGATGAATACATTGATCCTACACCATTTAAACATTTATAGACCAGTAACAACACCTTAAAGTCCGGTAACTGACAGGTAACCAGTGTAAGGACATCAGAATGGGAGTGATGTGAGCCGTTGCAGTAATCAATCCTGCCAGCGATGAAAGCGTGGATACTAGGGGTGAGCTGCAATATTCGCTGATTCGACGATTCGATTCGGAGAACCGTAGTCGACTATAAACCTCATAGTCGAATGTACCATTTTGACCACATGGGGGTGCCCATGGCTGCTGCTAAGCATTAGTTTTTACATGAAATGTCTTTGTTTTCGTTATAGATATAGCCTTTTGTCAAATAAAATCATCCTAATTTCTGTTATTATTTTTTTTTAAATGATGTGTGCGCTTTAACAATAGGCTACACATTAATAAAGCTCCCCCTGCAGTTAGTTGCACATTCCAAATGAGCAGAGCTGAACACGCTACAGGGCCGTTAGCATCTACCGGTGTATTTTTCCATGATGGCTATGGCTACTAAAAAAGCTTCCAAAGTATGGGAGTTTTTTTGAAAAAGATAAAAACGAACCCAAGAAAGTAAAGTGCAAGTTATGTCATCTAATTCTTGCAAAAGTCCAGAATGGGGATCCCATTTACGGTGCTCTAGAAAAACAAGTAAAATATTTAAAAAAATATTTTTTAAAAACCACGCTTATAGCGCCATCTTGTGGCGAAATTTTAACTGATTCGACTATCAGTCGACTATAGGGAAAATCTGACGAATCAGATTCGACTATGAGAATCCTTAGTTGAAGACACCCCTAGTGGATACATTTTTCCAGGTCTGGTTTGGTCAGAAAGTCTCTAATTATATTGATTTTCTTAAGATGGTAAAAAGCTGATCTAATAACTGTTTTATCATGACTACTAAAACTGAGATCTAATTCCATTAATACACCGAGGTTGCAGGCCTACAGTATGTAGCCAACCTGTGTCTCTCACTGCTGTTCCCAAATAAAATAATGTCTGTTTTATCTTTATTTAACTGCAAAAGTTTTTGTGGTTAGATGGTCAAACTGAACAAGAAAATGATCTAAACATTGTTGCCACAAAGCAAGCACAGCATTATCAAATATGACTTTGCATGATGAATCAAGAACACGTTGGTAAAATGTATATTAGATCAAATAATTAATGGCATTGCCTTCATGCGTTTAAATTTGAGTGTGTATGTTTTTACATAATCTGCGTCCTTATCTGCACTGTTGTCCTTTTCATTAGGTTTTATGGTGAAACAGAAGCTCGACTGCGCCAGATCTTCACAGACGCTGCAAAAAGGTGAAATGCAATCTTGAAACTGAGAGGATGATGTAGAACTGAAATCCAACTGCACAACTAACTATGTGTCTACCTCTCTGTGTACATTGGTCTGTGCTTGTTTCATCGTTATTAGCCAACCAGCTATCATCTTCATCGACGAACTGGATGCGTTATGTCCAAAGAGAGAGGGAGCTCAGAACGAGGTGGAAAAACGTGTGGTTGCTCTTTACTCACGCTCATGGATGGCATCGGAGCCGTAAGTGATGATGAACAGTCAGTTTGGATTTCTCATGTGATGTTTTCTGAGTTTGTTTTGATACAAAACTGATTACAAAATTTTTCCAAAGGAAAATTTAGGGCAACCAGCAGCTGTATGATATTGCACAAATTAAACAACAACTTCAGAATAAAAATATAAAAACTAAATATAAAAAATGGAAGATTAAAATAACATAATAATATAATATATATGATAAAGTGTAATTAGCTGATATCGATAATATATTATATTAATTTCCATGTTCTCCCCGTGTCCGCGTTGGTTTTTTCCGGGTTCTCTGTTTACCTTCCACAGTCGAAAAACATGGATCAAGGTAAATTGAATGCTCCAAATTGCCCCATATAGAGTGTGTTTGTGTGTGTGTCGGTGTAAGTGAGTGGGCCAAGAGATAGATTGGCACCCTGTCCCGGATGTATCTGCCTAGTGCCCGAAACGTTCTCCCCTTGATGGGCATGGGTAACACTCTGCCCCCCCCACACACACACACACACCCCTGCCCTAGTAGAGAAGTAAACGGAAGATAATGAATGAATGTGTTCGGTTTTTACAAAAAAAATTTGGAGTCAAATTTAAAATTACATTACAAAAGCATGGATTCATGTTGTATGTTATCTAAAAACAACAATACAAAAAATCCTGCTTACCTGCCATACAATGTGATGGTGGCAGCATTATATTATAGAATGTTTCTTTTTATCAGAAACTGGACAGTTAGTCAAGATTGTAGCAGTATTTTAATGTTCTTAAATGTAGAATGTTGTCTAGGTTTGTAAACCGGTCTCAGCCAATTTAGTGTCTTGAATAATTGTTACGTTATGAATCTGATGAGCATGTCTGATTTAAGCTATCGTAGGTGATCACCTATTTATTATGCCTTATTATGTCTCAGGAGGGTCAGCGTGGGTCTGTGTTGGTTCTGGGAGCCACTAACAGACCTGATGCAGTGGATGCAGCTTTACGACGCCCTGGCCGCTTCGATCAGGAAGTTGAAATAGGTGTGCCCTCAGCTAAAGGGCGGATGGATATCTTACTCAAGCAATTGCGCTCAGTTCCCACAGACGTCACTACTGATGAGCTGCAGGAACTATCTGATTCAGCGCATGGATACGTAGGAGCTGACCTTGCTGCTGTTTGCAAGGAGGCAGGTCAGTAAAGTGTGTGTGTGTGTGTGTATTTGAGTTTTGGGGGAAATTATATTTACAGCTGTTTTTTTGGAGCATCTTCAAAAAAAAATGTGTCCGTGTGGTTTTCCTTTGGGTTCTCCGATTTCCTTCCACAGTCCAAAATCATGGATTGAAGGTAAATTGAATGCTATAAATCGCCCTATTATTAGTGTGTTTGTGTCACAATGGGGGGGGCGCAGTCCGTCCAAAGGCGGGACTGCGCGGTGCGATGTCGTGGAAGGAGCGAGCCAGGCGACCAGGTAAGTAGTAAAAAAGATATTTAATAAATAAAAAAAATAATCCGAATCGAGATGAAGGCGACATGACGCTGAACACAAACAACACACACTACTCCAAAGTAACGTGAGCATATGCAAAACATACACCGAGAAACAATGCTGGCCTGCTGACTCGGGGCGCATGCGCACTTAAGTGTAGTCAGCAGGCCACATGTGATTAGGTAGGACCCAATCCCAGCTCAAGGGGATGGGCCCTACCTACGGGAACCCGGAACGACCAAAAACCGAAACGAAAACGGGGGAGTGACGTAACGCTCCCAACCCTGACATCTCGCCCCCCCAAAACAACCCAAAAAAAAGCCACCCGGGGAGAAAAAAAACAAAGGGGGACCTGGTGAGGGCGAAGTAGGAGAGACGACTTTGAGGGCACAAGGGAGACCAGGCCTTCTGGGGGCAGCAAACCAGCGAGGCTCATCCAACTCGCGGAGGCGATGCAACCCATTGAGAACGCGAGGGGGACGTGACCACTTGAAAGCGCGACTGTAACGTGACCCTATGAGAGCACGAGGGCGACGTGACCCTTTAAGGATGCGGGGACCCCGTGACCTGTTGCGAGCGCGAGGGTAACGTGACCCTTTGGGGATGCAGGGACGCCTTGACCCTTTGAGAGCGCGAGGGTGATGTGACCCTTTTAGGATGCGGGGACGCCGTGACCCTTTGAGAGCGCGCGGGCGACGTGACCCTTTTAGGATGCGGGGACGCCGTGACCCTTTGAGAGCGCGAGGGCGACGTGACCCTTTGAGGATGTGGGGATGCCTTGACCCTTTGAGAGTGCGAGGCAGACGTGACCCTTTGAGGATGCGAGGACGCCTTGACCCTTTGAGAGCGCGAGGGCGACGTGACCCTTTGAGGATGCGGGGACGCCTTGACCCTTTGAGAGCGCGAGGGGGCGTGACTTTTTGAGGGTGCGCCTTGCGGGCTCAGACGCCGTAGAGATTTCCGAGGACTCAGGTACTGGAGAGGCTAACGCGGACTCAGGTGCTGGAGAGGCTAACGCGGACTCAGGTGCTGGAGAGGCTAACGCGGACACAGGTACTGGAGGGAGCACGACTGCAGGGGCAACCAAAGTACACGCGACCGCAGAGGTGACCCGAGTAGACGCGAGCATAGCACAGTCTTTGTCCATATGTTTGATATCTGGAATAGAGACCAGTGTCTCCCGAGCAGCCTTCAAACAGTTCAGTGCGGGGAGCACATTGTCCAGAGAGAAGGGCTGACTGTCTTGAGCGGGAGGAAGACTGTTCAGAGCGGGAAGTGGATGGTCCCGAACAAGGGGCAAACAGTCCAGCACAGGCGAATTGTGGTTCAGAGCGAGTGAGGAATGGTCCAGAGCGGTGATTAACTGGTCTTGAGCGGGGACCATAGACGACCACTGTTTCCTCATCGGACCACAGGACTGCAACCCAGGTGACGCACTGGACACCTCGCCTAGTCTCCCAGCCTCTTTCCTCTCCGCCTTCTGGACACAAAAAGAGAAAGCCAGTACCACAGCAACTCCACATAATAATATGTCCTGGTCAGAAAGTGGCAGAACGCTGACGACGAGCGGCGGATCGCCGACGGCACGCGGCGGCTCATGGGGCCGATTATCGGCAGAGCGGGACGGCTCGCGGAGCGGCACTCTGACGGCTAGCGGCGGATCGCCGACGACGAGTGGCGGCTTACGGGGCGGATTACCGGCAGAGCGGGATGGCTCGCTGACGTCGAGCGGCGGAACGCTGACAGCGAGCGACGGAAGGCTCGTGGCGAGCAGCGGATCGCTGACGACGCGCGGCGGCTTATGGGTGGTACGCGGCCGATTGCTAAGGACGAGCGGCTGCTTACAGGGCGGATTATTACCGGCAGAGCGCGATGGCTCGCTGACGTCGAGCGGCGGAATGCTGACGGCGCGCGGCGGCTCCCGGGACGGATGACCGGAGGAATGCAGCGGCGGCTCGCGCAGCCGCGGCTCGCAGGGCGGGTTCCCAACATGCACACTGCGAAGCTGTCGATGGACAGCGCCCAGGTGATCGCAGATAGCGCAGGCATCCGAACCTGGGGCGAAACGGGCTAGGAAGGCCGCCTTAAACCGGCTGACTTAAGTGAGGCAGATGTCCCCGGTGGCCACTAGGCCCTCTGCCCACCTCCGCGCAGGTCCCAGGAGTCGGGAGAGGTATAACTGCACCCTCTCCCTGTCCGACAGCTCCCGACTGGTCACCAATTTGAACACCCTGCCGGGAGCTTGATCGGTACCGAGAGAGGGAGCACGATCTCACCATACTCTGGAACACGGTCAATACCCCTCATCGCTCCAACCTCTGAAGAGGGAGAAAAAACAAAACCTAATGGCGGGGCTAGCGCCGAGCTAAAGTAGCCGATGCTGCAGCCAGGGAATAAGCTATTGGCGGGGCTAGCACCGAACTAAAGTAGCCAATGCTGCAGCCAGGGAATAAGCTATTGGCGGGGCTAGCGCCGAACTAAAGTAGCCGATGCTGCAGCCGGAGAGCACGCCACAGGCGGCCGAAGAAGCGGCGGAACTAGAACTAGAACTGACTGCCGGGACGGAACGGGATGCGCGGCAGCGGAATAAACAACGAAGCACTTACCCGGACGAAGCAGCCTGGACTCAGCTAGGTTGAGAGGCCAGCATTCTGTCACAATGGGGGGGGCGCAGTCCTTCCAAAGGCGGGACTGCGCGGTGCGATGTCGTGGAAGGAGCGAGCCAGGCGACCAGGTAAGTCGTAGAAAAAATATTTAATAAATGAAAAGAATAATCCGAATTGAGATGAAGGCGACATGACGCTGAACACAAACAACACACACTACTCCAAAGTAACGTGAGCATATGCAAAACATACACCGAGAAACAATGCTGGCCTGCTGACTCGGGGCGCATGCGCACTTAAGTGTAGTCAGCAGGCCACATGTGATTAGGTAGGACCCAATCCCAGCTCAAGGGGATGGGCCCTACCTACGGGAACCCGGAATGGCCAAAAACCGAAACGAAAACGGGGGAGTGACGTAACACTCCCAACCCTGACAGTTTGTGTGCCTATGTGCGTTAACATGCCCAGTGATAGATTGGCACCATGTCCTAGGTGTATATGCCCAAAACAATCTCCCCTGGATGGGTATGAGAAACTGCCCCTGTGACCCTAGTAGAGGATTAAGCAGAAGATAAGAACGAATGATTAGTGAGATCTTTTTTTATCATTATATTTTTTAATACAATGATTCCAAAATTTATATTGTTTGTTTGTTTGTTTTTTGATTATGCATGTTTTTTTGTGTGGAGGTATTTGTGCATCAATCAGAGGGCATATGATTTCATGGTATTGGGGTAATAAACAGATGGGTGCAATTGTTGTTTTTTTTTTTTTTTTTTTTTTTTTTTTTTTTTTTTTTTTTTTTTTTTTTAAACCTGTTTCACATCATTCACATAATTCTTTTACTTGAACTAAAACTCCATCTGCAGCCACCTCAATAGAACACCCTCTTATTTAACATTATTTAACTTGGTTCTTCTTTATTTGTTTTTTTCACTCATTAATAGAGATTTCTCAGCTCACTGCTGGTGATTTAAAATCAGCCTTTTGTTGCATTTGGCTTGAGGAGCAGTAATACTGAGCTGACACAAATGTAGAAAGTGCTTTCCTTTGTCTGAGGAAACATGGCTTGAACTAGAGTTTACATACCACTTCAACTCACTCTTTAAACAATAGAATAGATGAATTGTAACTCTTCATATGACTTATGACTTAACGCTGCGCTGCTTTTGATTCACATACTCTGAGGCAAATCCAATCAGATTCCAATCAAAACTTTAGAATGTGTTTTAAAATTAAGCCTTGAGGCATTTCACTGTTATCTATTAGTACATATTTTTTATTATTCCATATGGACTGTTATTGCATAATATACTGTATACTTACCCATCAACTTAATGTCACATTTAAAGTGACAGATTATTGAGCTATTAAAAACAATTAAGTTTTTTTTTTTTTTTTTTTACAATCAACTAATGTAAAATTAAGTTTTACTCATATTTGCTTAATTGTATATGTGTTTTGTGTTCACTTTATTCACTGTCAATATTAAAGCAATAAGGCTCGAGGGGACGTGCATTATTGTGAATACTGTAAATCCCTGGAATCACTCTTTTCTGTAATTTATTCACTGCAATGCACAACCTCAAGTGCTTTTATAAGACGATTACAAACACACTAAAATAAAATAAAAAACCTTGTTTGGTTCATAAATGCATTTATTGAAAGCAAAATCGTTAATAAACTGGTCTTCCGTGACATAATCTAGTCCAGTTTTTACAGTGAACACTGACCCAGAGTAAAAAGTAAAAAGAAACCCACAGGTTTCTTATTTCTCAATCAAATACTGACATCTAGTGGCCAATTTACAGATTGCAGTTTATAAAAACCAGTGGAAAAAGAAAATATTGCATATCACACATTGATATGAATGTGAAGTTGTCAGAGGCGTGTGTAATTGTCAATAATGTCCTGGAAAAATGCCCTAGCCAATCAATTTAAGCACCATAACTACTAATATATGTTTATGGAGATATTTTAAGTCGCACTGCATATACGTTTTAAGTCATTTTGAGTTTAATGGGGTTATTGTGTCAGATTTTATCAATAACTGCTAAATACCTGTAAGTGGAGATATCTAGCATAACTAGTTGCCTGTTTTTTAAAAAGATAATCCTCAATAACCCTCTCTAATAGTTAAAATTAAAAGAATTACATTGTAATGATGGAAGTGTTATTAGTGAATGGGTTAACTTACAGGTTGGACTCCTTAGATTATTTTAAATAGAGCATCTCATATGCCCCAATTATAGGGAGCTAGTAATGTTATTATACTTTGGTAATTTTAGAGACTTTAATGATACCTAATATCAGGGTACAAGTGTGGAGTATATGTGTCCAAGGGGGTCATATAGAGGGCACTGTGTGTATTGATCCAGGTTTTAGTTTGAGAGAATGAGGGGCATTTGAGCTGTCTGGAATGCTGAGTGCACGGTAATTTAACCCAATTCACACACACACACACACACACATACACACACACACACCTGCTTTAACATGAAGTAGAAGGATTTGAGCCTTACTGCTGATGCTATAGTAATTACAGAATGTATGAGAAGTTCCACCGATGGCACAATTGTACTGACACACACACACCGTTTAAAGCATCCTGATATTTTCAGCTAAACCTGTTTCAGATGCTGCATCGTTGTATTAGACAGTTAGAAGTGAATCTGCCACATATCTCTCTTACATAAGGATTATACGAATAGTTTTTGCGATTAATTCGCAATAAAAAATTTTTAAAACATTGACATGACAACAGTCACAAGAAAAATACGTATTGTGCTGGTAACCTAAACTTTAGACTCAAGTTAGTTGTTGTTAGCACAACTAACACAAAAATTAAATAAATTTAAGCTTGCAGCACACTTGGTTTTCTTTTAAATGGATACACAAATATGTACTTTAAAGGACACAGATATAACAAACGTTTGTGTTATAAATGTAAAGTTTGGTAAAGTTAATTAAGGCATAGTAATCATAATAATAGTATCTATCCATTGTCTTCCACTTTATCCTCTACTAGGGTCAGTAGGTTTTCCAATGCCCATCCAGGGGAGAATGTTTCGTGCGCTAGGCAGCTACACCCAGGACAGGTTGCCAATCTATTGCTGGGCACACTCACTCACATAGAAACACACACACTTTGGAAAATTAAATTGACCTTGATTCATGTTTTTGGACTGTGGGAGGAAACTGAAGAACCCAGAGGAAACCCACACGGACACGGGGAGAACATGGAAACTCCACCCAGATTGGGTTTCGAACCAGGAATCCCTAGTGCTGAGAGGCGAACGTGCTAACCACTAAGCCACCGTGCCTATAATAATCATATAACCATGTATATTTCTTAGACAATAATTATACCATCCAAACCTGTTGTTGGCCCCTCCTAACGCGTATACCATATGCCATGGCGAAAATAGGCAATGGAGCAGCAAGGCGATGTTTTTATTCAAATGTTTGACTAGTACTATACATATAGTACTTTGTGTGCTAGTTCCTCTTTACTAATGAAAATATACTGTAATGTATTTAATACACTTATATACTGTATATAAAAAATATCTACGACATATCTGTTTGGACAAAGGCCTGTCACCTCAAATTAAATTTGGCAAAAACAGAACTTCATATAACCCCAGCTAAACCCTCAATCCATCAAATGAACTGACCTTAAAATGATCTGACCTAATAAAGTTTTCTGATTGTGAAATTGATGATTCCACAATCTCTTCAACTGACTCGGTCTGTAACCTTGGTTTCATAATTGGCTCACATCCTAAACTCTTTAATCAGGTCTGCTCATTCCTGCAGATTACTTCTTTACAACATCAGGACCATCAGACCTTTCTTGACTAAACATGCTACTCAGCTGTTAGTTCAAGCCCTCATCCTAGCTCAGTTATTGTAATGCTCTATTACAATAGGCCTCTATAAATGATTCAAAACTCTGCTGCCCAACTTGTGTTGTCAACCAGCCCAAGCGAACTCATGTCACTCCAACTCATGTCATATTTCCAAAATACACTCCAACTTGTTCACTGCGCTCTAGTGATGAATGTCGCTTGATGATTCCACCTCACCGAGGTGTTAATTCCCACTTCGTGTTGTTCACCGCTGCATAATTATGTAACGATCTTCCCATCAATTAGCATCTTTAAGAAATACCTTAAAACACATCTCTTCCACAAACACTTAAAAATAAAAATAAATAAATAAAAATAAGGCGGCATGGTGGCTTGGTGGTTAGCACGTTCGCCTCTCAGCACTAGGGGTTCCCGGTTCGAATCCCCATCTGGGTGGAGTTTCCATGTTCTCCCCGTGTCTGCGTGGGTTTCCTCCGGGTTCTCCGGTTTCCTCCCACAGTCCAAAAACAGGGATCAAGTCAATTGAGTTCTCCAAATTGCCCCATATAGAGTGTGTATGCGTGCGTGTCTGTGTGAGTGAGTGTGTGCCCAGCGATAGATTGGCGCCCTGTCCTGGGTGTATCTGCCCAGCGCCCGGAACTTTCTCCCCTGGATGGCATGGCGAACCCCACCGCAACCCTAATATAGGAAAAAGCGGAAGATAATGAATGAATGAATAAATAAAAATAAAAGTCAGGATCAGATAATGATCAAGTTTGATTATTCTACAGTGTATTTTCATTAACTGCTGACTTGTGTTCTCTCATTTGTAAATTGCTTTGGATAAAAGTGTCTGCTAAATGATCAAATTTAAACATTAAAAAACCAAAAAAGTTTTAAATCCATCTTGGAGATCTGTTGTATAATCTTGTACCAGCATAAGGGAGCAAGAACTAGAAATAAACATTGCTCTTGCTCATAAATCGAGTTGGTGAGTGTTTACATGCGTCTACTTTCCTTATAAAGAACTTTTTCCTTTTAAAGTGGTGATGACTTCCAAGACTGTAAATACAGCCATGACATTTATCCCGGTCTTGTGTATATAAAATGAGGAAGTGTTCCTTTTCTCCTTTAGGCTAATAGCAGGCTCTATTAGAGAAAGTTCTCACTATCTTTTTGTTCCATGTTTTTACTGAATGAGACTAATTCTTTTGAGTGCACAGCTTCAACCCAACTGTTAAAACCATGTCGGTACAGGTGTGCTGGAGGAAAAGGCCCAGAAACATCATGAAAACATTCCTTTATTTTCTTTTTCTTTTTAGTCATATAATATCAGTCAAAGTCTGTTTGAAGTTATCTGTTCGGTCCACAATCTGTGGAATTCCATTCTGAGCTCCTCGAATATTTGACCCAAAAGGGAGTTTTTTTTTTTTTTTTTGCATTATTCATTCATTCATCTTTCGTTTAATCCTCTATTAGGGTCGTGGAGGGGTTCCCCAAGCCTATCCAGGGGAGAACGTTTCGGGTGCTAGGCAGATATACCTGGGACAGGGTGCCAAACTATCTCTGTACACACACAAACACACACACACAAACACTCACTATATGGGGCAATTTAGAGTATTCAATGAAACATGGAACTTCCACCCAGATTGGGATTCGAGCCTGGAATCGCCAGCACTGAAAGGCAAATGTGCTAACCACTAAGCCACAGTGCCATCCCTGCAAAAAGATCTCATTTATAAAAGATATGACATAGATTTTATATTTTCTCATATCTAAAAAACGATTAGAATAAGGTCAACCACTGCAAGAGTATATATCTCCACCAAGATAATTTGAATGTCCTCGATATTATATAATATTTAAAATATTATAGCAAAAAATATATAGTTTACAACATTTCAAAAAGTTTATTTTTTTTAACTTAACCATACTTTTGGTTAATCTGTATTTAATATAGCATAACATGGGTTATTTTGCCTTTGTCCTCCATATCCGTGCAGTGAAACACACACACCGAGTGAAGTGGGCACATGTGCCCAGAGCCGGGGACAGCCTTGCATATGGTGCCCAGGGAGCAATTGGAATGGGGTGCATTGCCCAAGGGCACTTCAGCTATAGTACTTGGTGGGATCGGAAATCGAACCGGGGACCTTTAGGTCAAGAGACTGGTTCCTCTGGGTTTCGCATAAGATCGTGTGTAAGTTTTGGCTCAGCAGGATGTAAAGCAATAAACAAATGTAATTATACAGGTTGTCAAACATCTGTGCTGCTTTACTTTGAGAAATCTGGCTTATTGTATGTACATGATATTTTAAACTCTCGTATCAGCTTATGTAGCTGCAGAAGTCCCATCAGTATATCATTTCCATGCTTTAAATTATACAGTCATTACCTGTTTGTGTGAGAAATGAATATAAATGACTTTTGACTCTTGACTATTTTTAAAACTTCCTAATTGGATCCATGCCTGTAATGCCAAACACACTTCTCCCCCTTCAGTCCTCTCATTTCCTATCAGTATGAAAGAGCACAGTGTTGGCCCTAATTTGGCCGAGTGGGATGTTTTGCAAATGTTCGTCTTCGCTTCTTGGAATTGAGGCCCGGTGTCCAGCGTCATTTAGGATGCAGCTGCATCTTAATCGTGTGTGTGTGTGTGTGTGTGTGTGTGTGTGTGTGTGTGAAAGAGAGAGAGAGTGAGTATGTGAGCAAGAGGGGGAGAGAGAGCAAAAGGGAGGGGGGGAGAAAAAAAATCAACATTTGTTTCATATTAGTGTGTGTATATCTCTTTCTTCACTCACCACACAACTACAGCATCGGATGTTTTCTTAACCGATTGTCTGAAATGAGGAATAGCCCAAGGGAGGCTGGAAGTGGTCCCCGTCTTTCTGTTATTACTTTGCTGTTGACTGTATACCGGAGATACTTGAGTTAATGACCTCATCAGATGTTCATTAAAATTTCCTCTCCTCATCCTTATTTTCTTCTTTGCCGAATAAAATATGCAGCTGAATTTGTCTTTTAGGAAAGTTTCATCGCTGTTTAATGTGAATGTATTGGAGATATCTTGACTGAAACCTGGGGCCTTTTTTTTTTTTTTTTTTTTTTTCAGAACTCCAGCATTTTGGATGCTGATACAAGTTTCTTACTTTTGGTTGGGGTTTTGATGGTTACAAAAACATTTTTTTTATTTAGTGTTTATTTTTTATAATGTAGAGATTAACAGATATTTAAGACATCAACAAATAGGAAACCAATACGAGTCTTGCATTTTACACTGAAGTCCAGGATTTCACAACTTTCGACTCATCCTATTAGGGGTCAAGTCACCACAAATGGTGAGATGGAGGTTCTTTAGTCCAGATGTTTGTCTTAAAATGGTGACCTACATTTTCTCATGGTCATTAAGTCTTGACCCACTTTTATAGAATACAAACCAAACAAATATATTATTGAAAAATAACCATCAAATTTACATTTACCGATAAATATGCCTTCAAAGTGAATTTAAAAGCATTTTTTTTCATTTACAACCTTGCCTTTAATGAATTTATTTCACATTTCTAATACTAATGGCAAATGATGGTTACCATGGCCACGAGAATTCTACCTGCATCTGATGCATACCTCTCTGTCTCGTCTTTTTTAAGATAAAATATGAGTACAAAATCTAAGATCTAAAGATAAACAGTAATTTTTTTTTTAGATTTTTAAAAAAAAATGTATTTCCTTTTTTCCAGCTGTCCGTGATCTGCTCAAAATGTGTCCGTGAGCCACTTTTCGGTCGTGATCCACCATTTGATAAACACTCCATTAGTCCTCATTATGTCCATATTTGGCACTTCAAGTCAAAGCTATGTACAGTACTATGATCTTTAAATTGCAAGGTGAACATTCCAGTTAATGCTACTGCACACTGAATTGAAATTCTCTCTCCATTGACTGCTTGCATTCAGTAAAAAGCACTGACTCACCTGGTGATTTCACTGAATGTCACCTGGTGATTTCACCTCATCGTGGTGCTAATTCTCACTTCTAAATGGTGGAACGATCTTCCCAACTCTGTACTTGACCTTGATCCATGTTTTTGGACTGTGGTATGAAACCGGAGAACCCGGAGGAAACCCACGTGTACACAGGCAGAACATGGAAACTCAACCCAGATTGGAATTTGAACCCGGAATCCCTAGTGCTGAGAGGCGAACGTGCTAACCATTAAGCCACCGTACTGCAGATCGGATGATCAGATTTGATAATTCTAATGTGTAGCTGTTTTTTTCTGTAACTACTGACTTGTGGTGTTCTCTAATTTGTAGGTCGCTTTGGATAAAAGCATCTGCTTAATGACAAAAATTTAAAAGAATGTAAATGATGCTCATTTTTGTAATAATGCACAGTCTTAATTTGCAGTAAAAGGGTCAGTTCTTTTACATTTTAATTAACTCATTTGATAAGTAACAGCATAGAGACAGTAAGTTGAACAGTATTTCTCTATTTGTTGTAAGTGCTAAAGACCTCTGGTGATGAGTTCACAATCCATGGTTTAGTGGATAGCAGGTCTTGGAGTGCATTTTGGGTTTAGCTCTTAAATGTTTTGGAACCTGTGATGGTCAGGGCTAAGAAATGTTTTGCAGAGCTTTTACCTCCTTTCCTGAACCAACTTTCTTGAGGTTTTTGTCTTCAAACTGAGGCTAATATTTGCACATGGAGACTGCGGTCCATGCAGCATATTGCAGTGTTGGTGGACAGAGAGAGAAAAACGATGGGAGTGGATGTGGAGAGGAAGTGAGTGAGCCTCAGAGTCCCTTAGGGTTTTTCCTTTGCAGAACAAACTGACCTTTTTGGCACTAACGAAGTGCGTCTGTGCTTCAGGAATCTGTGTTTTATGTAAACAGGATGTAATACTGTCTAATCATAAATCCTCCCTCAATTCCAGCCAGAAGCACGAAAGGAAGCTGTGTGTGTGTGTGTGTGTGTGTGTTCGTTGAAAAGAGGGATTTCAATGGGAGTTATTTTGTCCATGTAGGGATGTGAGTGTATAAGTGCAGGTTATAGAGGAACAACATTAAAACTCTTGGTTTTATTATTATTATACTGTTACTAACTTCAGGATCTTATTATAATAATCTTTAGTTGTTCTTTTCAGGATGATCAGAATGTCTACCTTTTTTATATATTCATACTTTAAAAATCAACAGTGCCAGCATTAATTCATCTCTTGCCTTTCTTTTACCAAAGTGCATAGGCGTAGTGCATTTACAGTGTAATAATACAGAAACCAGTGGCAAGTCTTTAGATTCCTCATGTAGTTTTGAACAGAAAAATCTGTAGCTTTGTAAGGCAGTAAAATGGAAATGTGTAATAAATGTCAAGATGCAAGACTTGTCATGTGATGGCACATTGAAAGTTTTTGGTCATCACACAATGTTTTAATGAACAGAACCTGGATGCTAGGATGTTTCTGGGAGACATTAGAATCCTGCCCTGTTAAAACTTCCCTTGATTCAAGGAGGTGGAATCACCCACTGTGACTCGGTTCTCACAAGGTTGCTTGCTCAAAATCCAAGAACACCAGAGTTTTTTGCATGCATTTTTTATGTCTCTTCAACTTAATAGGGCAGTCTAAGGCTTGTGATTTAAGAAACCAGCCTTGTGACCTGAAGTAGTTAATTAGATAAACCAGAAACCTGTTACTCAGTCAGTGTTCACATTAAAAATCAGACTAGATTAAGGCGCGGAGACCAGATTATTATCTTCTGCTTAATTGTCTACTAGCATCACAGTGGGGAACATTTCAGGGCAGAAGAGCAACCTCACTCAAACAGACACACACACAAACACACTATTTGGGGCAATTAAGAGCATTCAATTTACCATCAATCAATGTTTTTGAACTGTGGGAGGAAACTGGAGAACCCGCAGGAAACCCACGCGAACACAGGGAGAACATGCCACCGAAGTTTAAATAAACACATTTATGTTTTTTTTACCTATTATTTAAATGATTGTTTTGTAAAAGCAATAGGCACTTGAGATTGTGCATTGTTGTGAATAAATCACAGGAAAGAAGGCTTGATATGTGACTTCTGTACAAGAACACGAAAAAGTAATATTAAATTCTCTCCCTTTTTGTCTCTCTGTTTTCGTGGGTGAATCTGTGTTTGTATGTGATCAACAGGGCTGCATGCATTAAGAAGAGTTTTAGCTAAAGCTCCTACCCTTCCTGATTTGGAGCTGAAAGACAGAGTGAAGGTGACGGTTTTTGACCTCAGGCTGGCCATGACTCAGGTGAAACCCAGTGCCATGAGAGAAGTGGCCATTGAAGTCCCCAAGGTACAGCTAAATTTTTACATTTACATGTACATTTATTTTCTAGTGGTAAATAAGTAGATGATGAACGTTTATGGTGGGTGTGGTAGCTCAGTGGGTAGGGTGGGATATACAGACTCTTTCCAAAAAATTTTAATATCATGGAAAAGTTGACTTAAAAGTATTCCAAGTTAGGGTCAGAGCAGAGGGTTGATACAGCAACCCATGAGCAATGAGCCTTGCTCAAGGACCCACACTGGTAATGTCAGTGGATCTGTTTAGTAGATGATTAATGTGTATCACTTTGTTTAAAACATTTATGCTCTGCAAAATTTGAGCTGATTACTTCAGAGTATTGCAATTTTTTGAATTCCTGTGTCCTTGGGTTATATGAGCTGGAAGCCCTTAGTTATGTACAAATGAACAAATAAATACTTAAAATGGTTTAAATTGTGGGCCCTGAATCTATAATCTATGAAAATTTCCAAAATTACATTCAAAACCATCAACTTTTTCATGATTTTAAATTTTTTGAAAAGGGTCTGTTTTATTTTGGATATGATATTAGATGTGATGTTGGGTTATCAATGAGTTTGTGGGTCCGATTTCCACTGAAGTTACCAGTGGTAGGCCCTCAGTTAGCTATTGTTATACATATGCAACCCACAACCCATCCCCCAGCCCCACATTTACACCCGCTAACCACATTTAGGTAAATATAATAGATATTACCCACCTATAATATAATAGGTGGGTAATATCCCAGATCCACTGACATTACCAGTGTGGGTCCTTGAGCAAGGCTCATTGCTCCTGGGTTGCTGTATCAACCCTCTGCTCTGACCCTAACTTGGAATACTTTTAAGTCGCTTTGGATAAAAGCGTCTGCAAAATAACCAAATGTAAATGTATGTGAAAAGTGTGTTCTACACAGCGTCAAAAACAATCAAACTATCAAATAATTTCTCTACATAATGTGGAGTTTCAAGATATTTTAATAAACTGGTCAAATTTAATATTAAATAAAATATTTAATATTTTCCTAGTGCTTAAAATAAAAAAATTACTTAAAATAATAATGGAAATATAAAATTAATCAAAGCATAAGAAAGAATAAATAGACTGAAATATAAAACCAGAATTCAAAAGGCATTAACCCTCAAATAAATGAATAAAATAAATGAATTTTGGATAATTTTTTTTGTGAATATAAGTTTAAGTAATTGAAAGGTAAGCGGGACATTGAGTGTATAGTTTCTTTTTACTTGTGCCTTAGGGTAACTTCAAAATAGAGAAGAAATTGGTCTATTTCAATACATTTTAAAGCATGTAATTGTCTCAAATGCTCCACTGTGGAACTGTGATTGTGTTGTAAATTCATTATCTTCTGCCCATGCCCATCCAGGGAAGAATGAGCAGTTTCGTCTGGGCAGATACACCAAGGACAGGACGCCAATCTATCGCTAGGCACACACTCGAACGGACACACACAAACACACACTATATGGGGCAGTTCTGAGCATTCAATTTATCTTGAATCCATGTTTTTGGACTGTGGGAGGAAACTGGAGAACCTGGAGGAAACCCACACGGACACAGGGAGAACACGGAAACTCGACCCAGATTGGGATTCGAACCTGAATCACCAGTGCTGAGAGGTGAACGTGTTAACCACTAACCCACCTTGCCACCCGGTTTAGGTACATTCTTAATTTTTCTTTTTTGTTTCATTATTCTCAGACAGGCAACTAAGTTCTGCACGGCCTCCCTGTGTGAGTTGATACTACATAACATTTTGGTTTAAAGGCTTTTATCAAATGTTTTTGTTTTTCTTTCAAGAGCGTTGCTCTTCCTTTAACTGAGTGAGCACCGAGAACATTTCTATTCAAATTCTATGTAGACAGTAACCATACATAAGGCTTTACTTGGTGCAGCACATGCTTTGTGTTGGCCATGCTTTGTGTTAACACCATAAATGATGAAAGCTCAAGAGAAAGATATAAGGAGACATTTTCTTCCTTTGAGTGCGTTTGTGCACGTTTGTGTGCTGAGAGATATGTAAGGTGTATTAAGGACAATATTTCTAATTGGCATAAAGTTTACGGAGAAAAGAATACAAATCATTAATTTGCACATTGATTATTGAATAAAATATATTAATTTAAATTTGCGCGCACAAACACGCACAATGTTCAATAGACTTGTAGCAGAAGTTGTGAGGGAATTTTGCGCGCGCGCGCGCGCGTGTGTGTGTGTGTGTGTGTGTGTGTGTGTGTGTGTGTGTGTGTGTGTGTGTGTGTGTGCATGTGCGTGCATGTGCGTGCATGTGCGCGCGCGTGTGTGTAACTATTCAGGAAGAGGCTCTAGCATCATCCTGCCACTAATTGAAGTCAGATTGTTGTGAACATGTGTTATCCTGGACTGCTTCACTTCCTACTCCAGTGACACACACACACCTATATATATATATATATATATATATATATATATATATATATATATATATATATATATAATATATATATTATTTATATATAAAATATATTTTATTTATATATAAAAAATATTTTATATATAAAACATTTGTTTGACCCACGAAAGTAAAGTTATTGATTCTTTCAGAAAGTGAAAGTCAATAACTCTTTACTCAAACTAGTTGATACAAAATTGAATACACCCCACAAAAAAACTACTAATCTAGTATTTTGTATGAGGTCTTTCTTTCTCAGGTCTTGTGACATTTCTCTTCCATGTGATTCCATTGCTGATAGCATGAAATAGGAAAAGCTTTGCTCCTAAAACTTTTATTGGGGTGTACTCATTTTGCAACATGGTCCTGAATTAAATTGGTAGGAAAATGCATTTTTTTCTGTGTGCAAATAAACACATGATGTTTGCAATCAATGGCCCACATTTGTGGTAGTATTTTGTAGTTCATTTCATAGAAAATATTTAATCTGAAAAGAAACTAAAGGTTTTTTGACAAATGTGTTGGGGTGTACTCATTTATGCTGAACACTGTGTGTGTATAAACAGTACAGACCAAAAGTTTGGACACACCTTCTCATTTAAAGATTGGCACTTCACACTCTTGGCATGTTAAAAAATAAATGATGGTCCAACTAAACGCAAACCGGATGGAATAGCATGCTGCTGCAAGATGCTGTGGTAGCCATGCTGGTTCAGTATGCCTTAAATAAATCCCCAACAAATTCCCAACCAGGCATTTAGAGTCCATCCATTCACCTTTTCTGCGTCACACAAAGACAGTGGTTGGAACCAAAGATCTCAAATTTCTTGTGTTCTTTTGCCCAAATAAGTGTCTTCTGCTTGTTGCCTGCCCTTAGCAGTGATTTCCTAGCAGCTATTTTACCATGAAGGCCTGATTCACACAGTCTCCTCTTAACAGTTGTTGTAGAGATGTCTGCTGCTAGAACTGTGTGTGGCATTGACCTGTTCTCTAATCTGCTCTTTCTGAGGCCAGTGACTCGGATGAACTTATTGTCCACAGCAGAGGTGACTCTTGGTCTTTCTTTCCTGGGGCGATCCTGATGTGAGCCAGTTTCTCTGTAGCGCTTGATGGTTTTTGCGACTGCACTTGGGGACACTTAAAGTTTTCCCAATTTTTCAGAGTGCCTGACCTTCATTTCTTAAAGTAATGATGGCCACTCATGTTTCTTTACTTAGCTGCTTTTTTCTTACCATAATACTAATTCTAACAGACTATTCAGTAGGACTATCAGCTGTGTACTGTACTGTGTCCTGCCTGCACAACACAACTAATGGTCCAAACCCCATTTAAAAGGCAAGAAATGTACTGAACCCAACTAATATGTTATTAAATTATTTGCCAACTATTTTAATAATCCATTTCAATTGACTTGTTGTTGCAGTCCTATATATCAACTTCAACCCAACACCACCTCATCAGTTCTGTTCCCTTCACCAACATGCCCACTGAAGTTTATAAGATTTAATTACAACTTTAAACTTTGCAAAAATTAAAAAGTTCTCTAAATCAAAACTTCATCTATCTCACTCCAAAAAAGGTTTATGTTCTCCATTTCACAACACACTTGTGGTGCACATACACTGTGTTTGATTGTGTGAGAACTGGTTGATCTCAGTTTGTAATAACCTGCTAATGCTTATAATTTCACAAATGACCATTTTCTGCCATGCATAATAATTTGGAACACGCATTATAAATGCATTTTGAGTGTTTTATATTTTTAACAATATAGTGTTATCATTGGCAGTTTGTTCAAAAACTTTTCAATTGTACTCTAATAGTTGATGACCGGAAAATTACAATGACTCCAATTCATATACGTAATTTTGGAAAATCTGAGAAAATATTATTTGCATAATAATTTGGAACACAGTGTACACTAAAAACACTAAACTCTCTGATAGAACTCATCCCTGTATCAGATACTATTTTTCATCTCCACCTCATTTTTGATTTGGTTTTCTTTTAAGATGACCAGTACTCTATTTCTCCTTCAATCTAGCCTGTGGTAGAATAGTTTTAAGCTGAACCATCACCACCAGTGTTCCTACCTTTAATTCCCCTCCATGTCTTTGCACACAAAGTACATACAACGCTTCTCTTCTCCATCATATCAGCTAAATCTTTTCAACATTGCTTTTCTCACATTTACCATCCTTCTCCTCTGCCTCTATTTTCAGTAAGAACACTCCTCATCCAATTTCTCCTACTCCTTGGCCTAATGCTAGCCAAAATTTCACCAGTAGACTTTTGGCCAAAATTATTTGTGGTTGACATTGCTAACCCATAATGTTCGATCCAGTATGAAAATAAGATTTTTGATCCAAATGTTTGATTTGGCATAGTTCTAACACCAGATGCACTTTCTGATGCAGCTTTTACTGTTTATTTGGTTTTTTGATTGGCACTTCATGCTATAAACCTGTGGTTCTGAAAAATTTCAGACCATTATTTTACATAGAAAAAATATTGTGTTATATATCCATACCATACATAAAATACATGTTACTTTGGGTACCACTAGTGATAGCATACCACAATTTGAGAACTAGATAAGATATACCTTTATCAAAGATACATCTAATATATGTATTAAGAGAAGTAATTCAAAAAGAAAAAAATATAATATATATAAATGAACAAATATATTACATTTAGATTTCACCCCTTTTTTAGACCCTTTAGCAACTTACAAATATCCCAACGTGGTTGGGGGACAGAGCCCAGGGTTTATACATCGCCACCTGGAGCAATAAGGGTTAAGGGCCTTGCTCAAAGACCCACATTGGTATAATCCAATATTCTCAATAAAAGGTACAGTTTATAAAATCACCTTAAACTGATTTCTGAATTTCAATTTAGGATCAATAAATCTGTTTATTTATCTATCCATCTTATCTATCTAAATAAGGCTATAATTAGCTGATCTAATGTTGAGTCAATAAGTGGGTGCAGTTCTAATATTAAGCATTAGGGAATGATCTATTATTTGGGCTTAAAGATTTGAGGTTTGGGTTTTTGTTCATTCTGAAAATACTCTGAGATCTTTGATTAAATTTTACCTATAATTATTTAAATGTTCTTTAATAGAATTAGTATCTTAATAATGTAATGAGCATGAACAGGAAAAAATATGTGAACAGGAACTATTATGAAGTGATATTTGTCAGTAGTCAGGAAATAATAGAAGGCAAACCAGGCGAAATAGTCAGAGAAATAAGACGGCATTAGCTCAATATGAAGAAAAGTCAAGAGTAATGAAGATGAACTTAGGAAGTGGGCATTGGGGTGAGACGAGGTTTGAGAGACAAAAATATGATTATGAATAGGCTTTTATAAAGTAATGGAGGTAAATAAATAGAGCTGCGGACACAGGATTCAAAAGGATGGACAAAATGAAAAGGAGAAGGAAAAAGAAAGAGAGGTGGAATGAGGCACACTTGTGAGTTACAACACTGCTGATTAGATCCAGATGAACCTCAACATTTGCTTCTCATCTTTATACAAGGAACTTCCATTGCTGTGTGTGTGTGTGTGTGTGTGTGTGTGTGTGTGTGTGTGTGTGTGTGTGTGTGTGTGTGTGTGTGTTTGTTCGCATAAAAAAGGAAACCATGTGTGCTAACATTGCATGTAATGGTCTCTCTTTTTGGTCCTGAAGGATCCCCAGCCTGTGTGTGTGTACATGTCCCTGTCTATTGAATGACCTTGCACACATTGGCCATTGCATACAAAGACAAGCCTATAACTTACTGGCTATTTCAGGGCAGCCTTATAAATACTATTTATAATAAAGTCATAGAGGAACAATTATTTGTTCTTTGAAGAATCTTCTAAACCTTTTTATAAGTGCTGTTGGGAGTTAGATTTCTCAAAAAAGTTTTTGAACACTTGATTTCCATTGCAGCTACACCTACAGTAGTGTTTACAACCTTTAATATACCTTATAATTACAAACATTGGATAACTTCCTTGTTACCTGATTTTCAATAAAATACTTAAAGATGAAAAGGACCCAATCAAATGTAATACAAAATTATTAGACTTGGCCATTTATTTATTAATGAAAATGATTGAATAGTGTGTATGCGTGTGACTGTTCGCGTAAAAAAGGAAACCATGTGTCTAACATTTCATTGTATTTTGTGATGTTGTTTACAATTAATGGAAAGACAGATTCAGAGGTTGACAGACAAATCATTGCGGCATCTACACTGATGCGGACTTTGCACTGGTCCGCTGTGGTGAAGTGGGAGCAAAGCTAGAAGGCAAAGCTCTCAATGTAATGATCAATCTACGTTCACCTATGGCCACAAATTCTGGGTAGTGACCGAAAGAATGACCAAGGTCGTGCATACAAGCGGCCCAAATATGTTTTCTCCGCAGAGTGGCTGGGCTTTCCCTTAGAGATTGGGTAAGGAGTTTGGTCATTTGGGCGGGGCTCAGAGTACAGTCACGTTAAGAGGAGCTAGCTAAGGTGATTTGGACATCAGGTTCGGATGCTTTCTGGACGACTCCTTGGTGGGGTGTTCTAGTTATGTTAAACCGGGAGAAGACCCAGGACGTAAAATCTCAGTGTCTTCCTCCTCAGGTGCTGGAAAAGGTAGTTGGAGATAGGGATGTCTGCACTTTTTTGCTTAGGTTGCTGCCCCCGCAAACCGGATAAGCGGTAGATAATGGATGGATGGATATAATTGTGCATATTTGTAAATGGCAAAAGTATGTGAACTTTTAGGATTAGCACATAATTTGAAGGTGAGATGAGTTAGGTGTTTTTAATTAATGGGATACCAAACAAATGTGTGTGAGTACCTGTTTTTCTTTTTTAAAGAACACAACATGTTTGTGTAAGTGTGTTGTGACACAATGGATGCTAAACTTAGGATATAGTTGAAGGTCATCGGGCTCAAAAAGGTTACATAACCATATCTAAAGAGGAAGCTGTGGTAGCTCAGTAGTTGGGTGTTGGACTATCAATCCGAAGGTTGAGGGTTCAGATCCCATGTTTACTAAAGTTACCAATGTTGGCCTTTATGCATTGCTGCAAATGTTCTGACCCCAGTCATCAACTGACTTGGATTGGACACCACCACAATACACAGTCAGATTCTTATTAACCTCCCTAGGAGTTGTCTAACAAAGATTTCAATTACAAGACTTCTAGTAGTCATGTCTTTACACATTAGCTAATGTTATGGGTCAACCATCAGAAGAACATCCTGGAATGATAAACAGTGCATGTCATTAAAATTTAGCTAAAGATCTCATGGATAGTCCAAAAAGTTGTTTTGAGAACGAAATAGATAATTTGTTCTGAGAATTATATCCATTGCTATATCCTATTACAACCATATCACATGATATATTTTAAACAAATTGATAGTAGTGTAATGTTTTAGGGATATAACTATATCTGGACCAGAATGGACATGCTTGTACAATCCTTCTTCATGTGAACTGGTGGAATCCAAGCTAGAGAAGAAAGGTAGAAAGATTTTATAATTAAACCTGATGAGCATTGACAGTTGTGGTAGCTCACTGTTTAGTATGTTAGGCTATTAATCTGAAGGTTGTGGGTTCAAATCTTAGGTCTAGTGAAGTAACCAACGTGGGTTCTTGATAAACCCTCATTGCTTTAGGGGTGTTGTATGGCCTGCTTAAAATAGAATAGAACAAAGTAGAAAACCATTTTTGTCAAAATACACAAGTACAATGAGATTATAAACTACTCCTAATCAGTTCAAACATGTACTTAAAAAAATTCATTCATTCATTCATTCATTCATTCATTCATTCATTATCTCCCGCTTTATCCTCTATTAGGGACGAGGTGGGGTTCCCCATGCCCATCCAGGGGAGAACGTTTCGGGCGCTGGGCAGATAGACCCAGGACAGGGCGCCAATCCATTGCTGGGCACATACTCACTCACACAGACACACTCTATATGGGGCAATTTTTGAAGAATTAAATTGACTTGATCCATGTTTTTGGACTGTGGGAGGAAACCGGAGAACCCGGAGGAAACCCACGCGGACACGGGGAGAAGATGGAAACTCCACCCAAATGGGAATTCAAACCGGGAATCCCTAGCGCTGAGAGGAGAACGTGCTAACCACTAAGCCACCGTGCCGCCTACTTAAAAAATATGACTTAAAAATTAAAAAGTTCTGGATCACTACACATACATTTACAGAAGTTAAATAAAAAAGTAAAGGTGTTATATACAGACAATGGGTATTAACAGTGTTATTGAATTGCTATATAAAGTATACAAAAATTGCACATTTGTAGACAATAGTATTGAATATATTATTTTGTGCTGTATTAAACAATATCATCACAGTGGATGGTTGAAATATTTTTAGGACTGGAATTTAAATATTGCGCAGTTAGTGGTATATGATATAAAATATTGCACAGTGTAAAGAAAATGACCAAATGTAATGTACCATTCCATATTTTATGGTCTTAAGAAAACACTTATGTTGGTGTCACTTATTTTAAATCAAAAGAAATTCGTAGCTAAACCCTCAATTCATCATGGCCTGACCTTCTAAATTGATGGCTCACAAGCTCTCCAACCGTCTTGGTCTGTAACCTTGGTTTCATAATTGTTTCACATCTTAAACTGTCTCATCAGGTCACCAAAATTGTCTGTTCCTCCTGCAGATTCTTTCTTCACAACATCCGAAAGATCAGACTTTTCTTGTCTTGCAACTCAGCAACTCATGCAACTCAGCTGTTAGTCCCAGCTCGATTATTGTAATGCACTGTTTGCCAGTCTCCCAGCTTGACACAGGAAGAACACGGAAACTCCACTCAGATTGGGTTTTGAACCTGAAATTTGCACCGAACATGCTAACCACTAAGCCACCACCCCTGTTACACATTCTTTTCTCCTAATGAAAGTGTTTTCTGTTTGGATGTAGGTGTGCTGGAGTGATGTTGGCGGAATGGAGGATGTAAAGCTGAAGCTAAAGCAGGCTGTAGAGTGGCCATTAAAGCATGCAGAGGCCTTCTCCCGCCTGGCTGTAGAGCCTCCAAAAGGTGTGCTGCTGTACGGACCACCCGGATGTTCCAAGACCATGATTGCTAAAGCACTCGCAAATGAAAGCAAGCTCAACTTTATCGCCATCAAAGTAATTAAAGCTGTTTTTGCCTGTCTTGATATTCATATTATTCCTCCTTTACTTTGCACAAGGGGTTCAACCGTAGGATTCTGTAGTGATTTTGTTTAGAATAAAAAGTTATTAAAATAGTATTTATTATTAGTAGCATTGTCAAACGGAAAAAATAAATAATCGGAAATAATTGCAATTAATCACTTTTTGTATCTGTGTAAATGTCATAGAAACTAAGGATTTTAGGTCAAAATCTTAGACATAATACCAAGTTGGAATACTTGTTGGAATACTTAGTACTTAGTAAGTATTTCCGTGTTACCATTCTTCCCATAGTCCAGAAACATGGATTTAAGGTAAATTGGCTGCTCTAAATTACCCTTATAGTTGTTGTGTAATTATATGTTGTGTAATTATATGTTAACAGAAGCAGTACTGCTAGCTTTAAAGGTTAATGGGTTGGGATATTACGTCAATAATTTTCTTTTTCATTATGTGTAACTCTGTAAAAAACAGGCACACTCCGACCACCATCTTTATAAATGCTCCAATATACAGATTACTTCAGTCAGTAAATAAACATTTGCTAAACATGAGAGGTCAGATGAGAATGAATCATTATATGTTTCTTTTTGTATTAGCACAGAATAAATAACTATTTGTTTTTTTTAGTTCAAACACCAAAGTGAGCAGGTATTGATTTTGTCAGGAAAGGAAGAGATTTAGAACAGGAATTTCAAAACAGCATGATTGACTGATGACTTCCTTTTTTTCTTATTCAGCCTTTTTTTTGATATCCTCTACATCATCTCAGTCTTGCTTGTTTGACCTTTGTGACACCGTGTTTGTCCTCCTCATTCATCACACACATTCACACACTCACCACACACTGGGTCTATCCATGGCCTACCATTGAGCTGTCAATTCCTGGCTGAGGAAGATTGATAAGAAAGAAAGAGGTGTGTGTGTCCTGTGTAGTTCTGATGATCAGGACAGAGCAGAACAAATAGGAAATTGTTCTGAAGTGTATACTAGCCAACATGGTAAATGAGTGAATATCTAATATTACTTGATTTCAGATGTATGATGTTATGAAGCCCCTATACATAGGTTGAGTAACTGGAACTGTGACTGTATGCATTTCATTGTGTAGTGTTTGAGAAATTGGTGCACAGTTTTGTGTGTCAGATTTTTAGCATTTGAAGTGTTTGTGGTTATGTTGTGGCTGAGCTATAATTTTACTTTGGCTCTCTGCTGTAAAGCGAGTGTGTGTAATGGGTGTCCTTTGTTTTCTCTCACTTTATGTTTTTATGCAAGTTCCATGTTGCATCAATTAGTGCTTTTTTTTAAAAGTACAAATACTTGAAATGTGTTGACTTGAAATGTGTTAACAATGTTCTACACATTTTGCACGCATTTGAGATATATTTGCCAAAGTAAAAAAATAAAACAATAAATATGCCCAATACATTTGCAATTTTAATAGTATATATTTCTTCCCATGCCACAAAAAAGAAGAACTTTCTTTTTGGGCGCTGGGCAGATACACCCAGGACAGGGTACCAGTCTATTGCTGGGCACACTCACTCAGACACACACACACACATAAATACATACTATGTGGGGCAATTTAGAGCATTCAATTTACCTTAAATCCATGTTTTTGGACAGTGGGAGGAAACCAGAGTACCGGATAAAACCTATGCGGACATGGGCAGAACATGGAAACTCCACCCAGATAGGAATTCAAACCTGGAGTCCCCAGAGCTGAAGGGCAACCGGGCTAACCACTATGCCACTGTGCTGCCCTCACAGCTTTTAAATGCTCTTTATTAACAGATATTTATGCTTTCTAATATTTTGACATTTTATTTTTTGTTTTGACGTGTATTTTGTCCTGTGGTATGCTTGGGCTGTATTCTACTGCAAATAATGCTTTCTTGAAGTCTGTTTACAAACTTTTATAGTGTTTAGATGTTATTAAATGATTGTAAAACAATTTATTTGCCTTTATATCAATCCTGTCAACAGGTCTGACAAAGATTTCTTGGTCTTTTATACTTTATACGTTACTATTAATTTCCATTTTATATAATTTACATTTACTTTTTATATATAAATTAAGAAAACTGCTACCTGAAAATGTTTTACTATTGGAATTTTATCTTGCTTTGTGGAATTTACCTATTTTTAACTTCAGAGTGTTATTTTAAAGCAATAGAGCTACAATAAGCAACAAGCTAATTGCTGTGAAGCAACTATTATTATTGTCAATGATGTCACGGCTGGACAAATGGCTCAGCCAATCAAATTTAAGTATCAGAACTACTCATTTGATAAAGCTGTTTAAAAGAGCCAGTGAATGAAGATTATTAGAACTGAGGACTTTGTATCGTCTGCACTTTTCTAGTGACTGTGTAAATGCCACAGCCTTAACAATGTATAGGGCTGAAGAAAAATGTTCTCAATATCTAAGTTCATGCATCATTTAGGAAGTACAAACAGACGAAGCACTGAGCCCTGGAGCTTGACCAGTGTTTGCTTGTACCATCTCCATGATGCCCTGTAGGATCTTTATGTGTAGTAGGGATGAAACTAGTAGGGATGAAATGAAGCTTTCTAGTTTGGATAGAGTGGTCATCTTTATTCATTGTGTTGAATAAGAACAAAGGATTGGAATGTTACATTGGTGGATTTTTATACTTCAGTCACAGATACCATGCTGTCTTGTTGAAATGACTGCATTTGAAGGCAGGCTGTTTTGGATATCAATGGTGATCCAAGCCTATAGCGATGAGACTGTTTGAAAACATCTGGAAATGTACCACTGATGAGTGAGCAGTTAATGGGGTGTACAAGTGCTGGTTTGATTGAGGTAGAGATAGACTGTAGGAATTAAAAGGGCCTGGGGTTAGGGGGGTAGTTGGTTGGTTTGCAAAACTCCAAGGAAAGAATAGGATTGGCCAATTGGAATATGTACTATATTTGTGTGACAAATATGTGCTGAAGCCCTCTGCCCATCATCTTCATGTTAAAACACCTCCTTGTCAGCACATTACTTTGCACCTCTCCATACAAAGCAGGTTGGGGTTCCCCATGCCAATCCAGGGTAGAATTCATTTCAGGCACTGGGCTAGATACACCCAGGATGTAGTGTCAATCTATTGCTGGGCACACACTCACTCTATATAGGGGTAATTTAGAGCAGCCAATTCACCTTCAATCCTTGTTTCTGTCTGTGGGAGGAAACCGAAGAACCCGGAGGAAACCTACATGGAGAATTTGGAAACTCCACCTAGGTCGCGTTAATTTTTGCCGATCAGTCTACCTTTTATTTATGCAACTGTTCACAGTAACAATTTTAAGAGGGGTTTAAACCTTTCAAAGCAGCTGTATGTTCCCTTTATAGGACATAAACTTTCATGAACACCTGTATTAGAAAAACCTTTAATTTAAGCCTGGCCTTTAAATATTTAGCATGACTGATTTAAGATAACGCTTCTATTAACCAATTTTTAAAATGTCTATCTTGTGTTTCAGGGTCCTGAATTACTGAGTAAATATGTTGGTGAGTCTGAAAGAGCTGTCAGAGAGGTTGGTACATTTTTTTTTGTGTGTTTTGCTTCATGTAAACCAGTGTTAATGTGGTTTGTGATCTTCATGATAGGTTTTTAGGAAAGCACGGGCTGTGGCTCCCTCCATCATCTTTTTTGATGAGATCGATGCTCTGGCTGTGGAGAGAAGCAGGTACTGGTTACCTAACAGTAACCGTTTTTTTGTTTACTTGCAGTTGCCACACAGTTAATGAATTCTGGGGCATACTCAATCAACCATTTAATTATGCTCTATATTAATATCTGATTCCAAATATACCAAAAATGTTTACTTAAAGTGCAAAAGTCTTGAGCTCAACCTGAATGTGAGAGAATGCATAAACAAATGTCATCAACACCTACAGAAAATTATTTTTTACTTCAAGTAATTGATTTGATTCTGTGGGTTACTGAATTTGTGTTTAAATATAAAAGTGTTTAAACAAAGTGTTTAAATATAACATTTAATTTTAATATGTGTATAGTAAATATTAAATATTAAAATTAAATGTATTAATGAATTCTCTCTCCTCTCTCTCGCTCTCTCTCTCTCTCTCTCTCTCTCTCTCTCTCTCTCTCTCTCTCTCTCTCTCTCTCTCTATATATATATATATATATATATATATATATATATATAGTGTATGTGTGTATGTATATGCTGACTTAAATGCAAAAGTATCTAGAATCTCACCCTCTCACTAGCTCTCTGACACTGTTGCTCTTTCATTCTCTTTATCTTTCACTAACTCTTTCAGTCACTGTTTTCTCTCTAGCTCAACTCTCTCACTCACACACATACATATATTCGAATTCGAAAATAAAGACTGGGGGCACAGGAACAGACAGAGACATATGAACTGGAACATCTGTGCTGTGGAGACACGTACTAACATAAGCATGTCTTTGTTTCAATGTAGGAGAGTGTGGAATGAGACATACTTTCTCTCTTAAATGTGTGGGTGTGTATGTGTGTGCATGTGTGAATGTTAGTGTAATTGTTCTTAATTAAAATAGTTTGAACTTTATTGTGTGCATGTGCATGCGTGCTTGAAGACCCATAAAGACCATGAAAAAAAACATTCTGTATGTCTGTGTGTGTAATGTCCAGTCGAGCTTGAAGTGACTGTACTTTAAATGTTTCGGCTTCATTAACCTTAAAGTGTGTGGATGAATAAGTAGAAATGCGTTTACTGCCAAAAAAAAGTGCTTCCTATGGGTTCCCAGACAATCTGATCAACTCAAAAAGTACAGTATATTTAAAAGAACGATTACATTTTGTCTTAAGGTTTTTAGGGAAACCAATAATTATGCCATATGTGGAGTAGTTTCTTTTTCTGGCTGTTTCCAATAGGGGTCACTACAGCTTTAAGACTTGGGTATTAGATTTGGCACAGTTTTAAATCGGATACACCTCCTGATGCAACCCTTCTGTTCATCTAGGCTTTGTGCTGACACAAGTTTAATACTGAGTACAACCCCAGTGACTAAGACCTTTTAGTATCTCCAGTTTACCTATTGGCAGGTCTCTGGAATATATACGGAAACTGGGGATTCCAGGGGAAACCTATGCAGGCTTGGAAAAGACATAGAGAACTATTGATTAAAATTTTTAATTAATTTCAAAATGCTTCTGTAACTTTACTTCTATGAAAGGTTAAATCCTCCAATAATTTCTATTTGACAATAATTACATTTTCTTAAAGGCATGTCCAAAATAATAGTGAAATATTCAGTACAGTCAAATGTTTGGACACACCCACTTCTTATTCCGTTGTCAATTTTCTCCACCTACTATTTAGGTGGACTTTGTAGTTTTACAATTACAGACTGTAGTACATTTGTTTTCTTTTTTTGTTAGTCCTGTTTGTTCTCCGTTCTCTATTGGTCAGGACCATCACAGAGCAGGTAAATTTGGGTGGTGGATTGTTTATTGTCAGTTCCGAAAACACCTCAGTAACACTGCTGGGATTGGAATAATGCACCAACCAAATAATACCTGCTCTGTGGTGGTACTGTTGTGGTCATGACCATTAAAGAATAAACAGGACTAACACAGTCTGTACTGATGGACCACAGTTTGTAATTGTAGAAATACAATGTCCGTCTTCACGGTAAATAATACAGAGGTCCAAAAGCAAAAAGGAGGTGTTTCCAAACTTTTTACTGGTAATGTATGTTTTTATATATGCTAGCAGTCAATAAACATGAATGAAAAAAGAAATAATAAACAATAAAATGTACCCACCAACAACATAGAACAACTATTTTTGGCAACAAAAATTTTTGGATTTATTAAGTTTTTTAAAATGGATTATTGGAATGTTCTGCCAACTGACATAACCTTGGAGTTTAACATGTGATTACTATAAATTGCACAACTACTATATGATGCTAATATTTATGCAGCTGCACTACATGGAAAATGCACTTGTGAAAATTTTAATAAAATTAATTTATGTATTGATTATACAATGTCCAGGTCTTAGAACCATCCACTGAGCCAGGGATGTCAAATTCAATTGCACTGGGGGACAAAACTTAAAGCACACTTTAGGTGGCAGGCCAAACAGGATAGACATTTATTAAACACACTAAAAGTAAATGTTTTCTGAACATGAATGGGAATAAAAACAGACAGGACTATTATTCCACAATAATAATTTAAAATAAATTTAAACTTCATATAACTTAAAATACTTTGCTCTCTATTTTTTTTTTATATTTATTTTTCTTGGCTCTTGGGCGATTTTAGAAAAAAAACTTAAACTTTAAAATTTCTGTAAATCTTTCTGCCCTCCATAAAAATGTTCCTGTCAAAATCATACAAGTTTAAAATATGAGCGTGGTCCAAAAAAACATTTCACCAGACTAGGGCTGCAACAACGAATCGATAAAATCGATAAAAATCGATTATCCAAAGTATCGATAATGAATTTCCATTATCGATTCGTTGGGTCGCGCGATTTCCGCGTTACTCGCGATGTCGCAACCGCTTACGTCACATGTAGCGCTTCAATAACGCTGGAAAAAAATAGCGGGTTAAACAGAACGAGGCGGAGTCTGCAAAACAAGTCGATAAATCTACAAATGAGACACAGCCAACGCTGAAACTAAAGAACGTGGAACATGCAGCTCCGCGATCATGCGCAGCAGCACAGTGATGATACAGCTCCTGAAATAAACACTGATGAGGATGAAGCTGAACAGCAGATAAATCACTACAACATCCCGAGCTGCTTTAGTTTTGAAGTAAATCGTAACACTGAGACCGGCAGAACAGCGTCATGCTGTATTTGGTTGTTAACTGGATAATAACAGCGATAGAGAACGTGTCTTAACGTCCGTTATACAAATACCCGTCCGTATGTCACGTCCTGTCCCGGGTGTCCCGGTTTATTTTTTAAAGTGAGGACATGTCCTGGTTTTTAGCGGAGCAATAGCAACACGCGGAATTGACGCGCGCACACACACGGCGTAAAAGTACGCGGCTTTAAATGTCCCGGCACTGGGAGACTGCGCGCGGCGCCCCCCCCCCCCCCCCCCCCCCCCCCCCCCCCCCCCCGCGCCCCCCGCTTTCAGACCGCGTCCAGACAAACGGGAAGCCTTGTACACGGTGTGCAAAGCAGCCATATGTCCCGGTGTCCAATTGAAATTTCACACAACAGGTATTTTTTTTGTTAACTGGCTAATTTGTTAATTTTTTTTCCCATAGCTGATTAATTCATTTGTTAATTTTTTTTTTTTTTGGGGGGGGGGGGGGGGGGTCAATAGGCTACAGAACAGACAATATTTAGTTCATTACTGAAGGCAACTGAGTATTATGTGTTATTTGGAGTTGACTTTTGTTGTTAAGTGAGGGATGGTTAGATGATACATTATTTCTTTCATTGTGCTTTTCATTAATTACAGGAAATGTTAACTTAAACATTTTGAATAAAATTACTATTTATAATACTATACTATAGAATAATTTTACTGAAAAACATACATCTTTGGATAAAAGTGTCTGCTAAATGATTAAATGTAAAGACATGGAATTTTTTTATTTTTATTTATCCGATTCATCGATTAATCGAAAAAATAATCGACCGATTAATCGATTATCAAAATAATCGTTAGTTGCAGCCCTACACCAGACCATTAATAACAATAATAATAATAGATCAATATGAAATGATCTCGCAGGCCGGATATAGTTGTATTGTGGGTCGGATATGGCCCGCAGGCCTCAGGTTTGAGACCTATACACTAAACAATTCATAATCCATTAGATATTTAGGCTCATCTTGTGTTTGTTTGTTACAGTTCATCACGGTCTAGTGGAGTAGCTGATCGTGTGTTGGCACAATTGTTAACAGAGATGGATGGAATTGAACAGCTTAAAGATGTCACAGTCCTTGCTGCTACCAACCGACCAGATATGATCGACAAGGTAGGACAATACATTTTTAAAAGCTCAGTCGCACAAACATAAGTCAATTTCATTAGGGAATCCATGTTTTAAATCAAGGTGAATGGACAGAACGTAAGTCTGTTTTCTGAACTGAGTTAGTCAGACTAAAGCTGATGATGCCTCAAGTTCAAGATGAGCTCTTTACCTTTATCTGTGTAGGATAGGAAGACTATTCCAAAGTTTAGAAGCTTTATAAGAAAACTGCAATCTATAGTTGAATATCCACTCACCTCTCCACCATATCTGTTTCATCATCTTAAAATAAACATGGTGAAAGCAATCAGAAATTAGGCATGTTCTCCTCTTAGCACTGGGAATCCAGGTTTGAATCCCAATCTGGGTGGAGTTTCCATGTTCTCCCCGTATCCGGGTGGGTGTGGTCCAATAGTCCAAAAACATGGATTCTATGTCAGTTGAATGCTCTAAATTGCCCCATATAGCGTGTATGTCCAACGATAGATTGGCACACTGTCCTGGGTGTATTTGCTTAGCACCAGAAATGTTCTCCCCCTGGATGGGCATGGGACACACATGAATGCTCTAAATTGCCCCATAGAGCGTGTATGTCCAGCGATAGATTGGCACACTGTCCTGGGTGTATCTGCTCAGCAACAGAAATGTTCTCCTCCTGGATGGGCATGGGGAACCCCCAAGACTCTGGTTGAGGATTAAGATGAAGATAATGAATAAATGAATAAACCATCGTAAATCATAAAATCCCTCACTTTCCCTAATTTTGGTTTCTCAAATGAAACGCAGAATAAATTATCTGATCAGGTCAGGTCACAAAAACTCTCTGCATCTGCTCACTCTTACCTTAATGCTATTTCCATCCTGACTCGTTCACTGTGATAAATGTCGCCAGGTGATTCAACCTCACCATGGTGCTAATTTTCACTCTATATAGTTCACAACTACTTCATGGTGGAATGATATTCCCAGCTCTGTCCGTAATGCTGAGTCATTTAGCCTATTCAAAAAAACAACTCAAAACACATCTCTTCCAGAAGCACTTGCTATATAAAATTATGTATCTTGCTATATATCATTATGCTGCATTGATTATTAACTATTGATTTGTGTTTGACATTTGTAAGTCATTTTGTATAAAATTGTCTGCCATATGTAAATGTAAAACATTTCAGTGGTGATTTTGTTCATTTAAAATAAGGTCTTGAGCTTACCTGTTATACATGTTATAAGACGGTGAGTACAATGAGGTGTTTGATTATGTGGTACTGTGCAAAATGCCAGAAATATCTAGCATAATTTTTTAAACCAGGGATATGATTAAACTTTCTGGTTTTATTAAAATCTCTAGCTGCTGTATTTTGTATTTCAGCACTAAATTCAAACTAAATATAATAGTTTAAATTGGGACAAGAATTTAAAAAGTGTTGCGCTAATTTAATTTCCCTTAGCATTTACTTATTTAGCAGACAAATTTCAAAGTTTTGCAAGCATGAATATTCAGAAAATTGATGGTGATGCCCCCGATTGAAGCCCCTGGTAATGGGCTTTTAAAGCAAGGAAGACAGAGATCAACATGAGCACAACTGTTTGCAACGAGTATAAAATGAAATACTTTGGAAATACGACAAATTTCACCACATATCTCACCACATCACCCTGAGCTAAAATAAATATATTTAATATTTAAAGTTTTTTTAATGTTAAGTTTTAAAGATTTGCAAAATCTAAATGCACTATGACTTCCTTGCTTTAAAAGCCCATCACTAACTTTTAGTGCCGATGGGGGGGTCGAATCCCGCTCTCCCCTGCTACATGCTTCCCGCTACCATGAACTATCAGCTAGCGAACTACAATGGGAGCTGGTTAACAAGCTTGCTGTACGGTGGCCGAGCGGATACGTAATGCGATATGCAGTACGCTCGGGAGGGGGTGCCAAAAAAAAAAAATTAAACACATTTTTAAAAAATTGTTTCTTGAACATTTTGAATCAATTCCAAATCACCTGGACTACAAATCGCGAATTCATTGAAGAATCAATTTTTTTCTGCACCCCTAATTCGCAAACACTTATTGACACTTCCAAGGCAAAGACAGATATTAAGGAATATAAAATCTGGAGTGCAGAACGATTTTAATTCCAGGCCTGTAGCAGCTAGTAAATGTATAAAAACGCTACAGCCAATGAGATCAGAGGGTCGGAGCATAGCCTCGCACCCAAGTAAAAAAAAAACTAGTGCAGCAGTTAAACATCACAAAAATCGGTTTTCTTTTGCAGTTGTGTTTTTAACAATCAATAAATCTCAATTATTTTAGAACAAATTAATGTAATATGAAATACAGTTGGGCTTTCAATTGGTATTTGATATAAAATATCTGGATCTCTGTCCTTTGTTGACACATTCATTTTGACAAATTACACAAAAGTAATAGCAAAACTGTTCATCCTATCGATTGTCTGCAAGTCACTCTTCCTTGTCTGCAAATCCTCCATGAATTTATGATCATTCATGTGTCCTTGTTGTAAAGTGTAGTAATTGAATGTTTGTGCTGCAACACACTTCTATCTGTAATTATTTTATCAGTGTGATGGACTGTTCCATCTAATTCTGATGCTGGGACTTTTTTTCCTCATGAGGCATTAGTGCTACCCATCCAGACTGATTTCTCAGTAATGTCTCAGACCACAATAATATTAAACTATAAAATTTTGTGCTAAATATTGTGGGAAGTTATATAACTGACTATAAGCAGATGCCAGCACATTTTTCTTCGTTGAACTCTTCAAGCCAGCTGTTCCAGCTGTCAGATTCCTACAAAGAAACTTGGCAGAGAAGCTAGAATTCATTCAGGAAAAAACAGGAAGACCACATAATGTGAAAGAACCACAAAGGCAGTGTGTGATTCGGTCCAAAAATCTTCCCGGAGGAGCTCCATAAACCTCAAAAACCACCAGAGGAAGAACATTATTTATGTACAACAAAAGGTTTATTACAGGAATGTCAATAGGTGAGAATTTTCTTTGTGCTGTTCTGAAAGAAACAAAATATCACTATATGTATGTAAATAAATACTACATTGTAAAGGGTTTTTTTATATAACACATAGTATAGTCTTCAGCCTAGTAGTATGTGAACACCACTTCTATTTTGTAAAATGTTTATTAATTTACAAACCATTTTAGAGGAATACAATTAGCCCAATTTTAACCATTTTAGACAAAAGGGTGGGTCTATAAAAATAAATCCATAATTGGCATAATTGGACAGACAACAAGCTTGTTTAGAAATAGGTATCTATATAGTTTTGTACTTTATAGTTTTTATTAATTAGCTAACAGTAATTAAATGGAGACTGGTCCCATTTTCACTTTTCAGTCACCCTATTCTATTTAAAAATTGTTTTACTTCGCTTAGGAAATAGGAGGCCTGGGCTTACACCCCCCCCCCCCCCCCCCCCCCCCTTGAGTTAGCTCTTCAAAACTAATAAAATAATATAAGATGATATAACTATGCATTGATATTTCTTTCTGTGTATTCTGTATAATCTGCTATGCAAAAAGTACACTATACTGTTAAATGTGGCCCGCTAGTTTGAACACGTTCCTTTGTAACATATAATTTCTTTATATTAGGAGTTTGTGCATGTTTTATCTTTGTCTGTAGCTGTTTTGTAACACAAAGCTTAGTAGGGGGCGCTAAAGTACAATACTCAAAGTTTACTAAACAGATAAGGCAGTGTTACTGCATTTAGAGGTATGCTGATATTTAAATAAATGTTGTTAGACATACATATGCAAACTTTTATGTGTGTTTGTGTGTGTATGTATGTGTATATATATATATATATATATATATATATATATATATATATATATATATATATATATATATATATAATTTTATTAATATATATTATTTTATTGATATATTTTATATATTATTACATAGATATTAAGAGAAATATGGCTATTAACCATCTGTTTTTAAACACTATTAACTTTTGATGCGTCTTTGCTTGGTGGGTTCCATATAATATGCAAATAGCCCCGGACATTATTTTCACTTGAATAGAACAAACGTTTTTTACTGCAATCAAAGTTGAATCTGCACAAGCATATACATTCACTAAATGTCTATTTAAACTTAAGTCTGTAAACAAAGCACAGACTCCAGTCTAAGCTTAACAGTTATCCAAAGTATTCAAAGTTAAATAAACAAAGTTGAATTAGGTCTGTGGATGTTGAACAGTCTGTGTTTAATAAGTGAATAAAGTCAACCCAGCACAGTCCATTTGTCAGTTTAATACTTTTGTGTGCAGTCTGCACAGCATAAAACTGTTATAATAAAATAAATGGTTTTGCATTATATGCACTTAAAGTTAAATACAACAATTTAATTCAGTGAGGTCAGCACAGTCTGTATTCTAAGCTCAGCGATTGAAATGTGAATGCATTTGAAGTGCATTAAACTCCAGAATATATTAAACTGTGTTTAAAGTCTTACAAGATGAGAAGTTTGTCAGTAAGCAGAAATAGTTTTGTTTTTTGATACCTTTTATCATATGCATCATTCATATTCCTGTATTGACAGCTTAACTTCTGTGAATATAAAAATAAGTAGTGTATTTTTTTGTCACTTTTGGAGCAGGATTTTGTGGGATGTGTTCTGTTATAGCTGTAAATGCAGACTTGTATAAAAGATTTCTGGCAGGGGAATTTAGCTACTGAATGGAGTTCTTCGAGAAAAACAACAGTGAATGCAGTGTTTTACATGCACGTTGGCATGGCATGTAGCTGCACGACTCCGGTGAAAAGAGAAAACCAATTCACTGACACATTTAACTAAAGGCCAGATATTGAGCGCGCCTTTTTATAATCCGTATTCCGTGAGCTTCTGTTGCATTCTACTTTCCTCCTCCTTTCAGCCGTTTGGAAAAAAAATGGCCCAAGTAGGCTTTAGATGATACAAAAGATTAGCCAACACACACACCACACCACTTCCGATGCAAGGCTTAAAGCAGGAGAGAAACAGAAGGAACGAGAGAAAAAGAGTGAGAGAACAAGGATGAGTGAGTGAGAAGGGGGCAGAGAGACAGGGAGCAAGCAGGAAATGAAGGGCTTTTGTGAGCTGATATCTGGCAACGTGTAGCGTCTTGCCTCCTGGCCGGACCACCGAGCTTTTGGAATGCCTTCAACTCAGGAAATCTCTTTACACATACAAAATACACACATACACAAGAGCATACACTTAACCCTTTTACATGTCTTTAATTCCTTTACAGCCTTTTGCCTTTAAGTGGGCAAGGTATTTGAAAAATGACTACATGTACATATAAAATTTAATTAGATTTAACATTGATGTAAAAAAAAAAAAAATGTTTAATTACATTTAATTAAAAGTTTCGTTCCCAGTTTAAAATGGTTAAGGCCACATGAGGTCTTAACTTTTGCAAAGTCTAAGTTAAACGTTTTTGCAATATTCACAAATCTATACATTGGTTCATGAAAAAATGGATTCAAAACCTTTCAAGTTGAAACTATCTACCATTTGGTCTCATTTTCATAACTATTGTTTAGACAACACCAATATTAAACTTAACAAGGTAAAATATCTACACAGCTTTAGATGACAGAGTAAGAAACATCACTTATCACCTATAAATTGATAGTAATTGGTATTTTATGGGCAGTAGATCAAAACCTCCTTTATTATATATAGTTTCCTTATCAAAGCCAGCAAATGGCAATCTCATTAAGGTATAAGTGATTTTACTTGCAGATACCAGTCAAATACACTGCCTTCTTGCTCAATTGTCTATTTTTCCACTTACCATATAGATGGACTTCAGAGTTTTACAATTACAGACTGTAGTACATCTGTTTTCTTTGTTTTGTTAATCCAATGTTGGTTCTCTGTTCTCTATTGGTCAGGACCATAACCGAACAGGTAAAATTTGGGTGGTGGATTGTTTAATCTCAGTTCTGCAGTGACACTGACGTGGCGAGGGGGTTTTAGTGTAGTTTCACTTAAACACCTCATTGACACTGCTGGGATAAGAATAATGCACCAACCAAACCACTATGTGGTGCTACTATTGAGGTCCTGACCATTAAAGAACAGGGTATAAGGAACAAATTTATAGGGAACTATATTTTAAAATATTATAAATATTTTTAATAAAATGTTCAGAAAAAGTTATTTTAAATAAAAATATTGTACAAAATTTACCACTGACCTACAATACCTGCCACCCCCCATTGTTTTGTAAAATGAACATAGACGAAATAAACATGATGTCAAAATTAAATCTATATTTTGTATTTAAAGTAGCACCTTTTACTGATGCAACATCTGGATGCAGTTAAGACATTCTTTGTACTGTGGAATTCAGATATTGTCAAAATTACTTCCTAACATTGTTGGAGATGTTTCCACAAATGTGCTGCTTGTAGGTTGCTTTACTTTCATCCTTCTGTCTCATTTATTCCAGACAAGCTCAGTTGAGTTCAGGTAAAGAGACTGTGAAAGCTGTTCTATTCTTTAAATCCTAATAACTTGTTGGGTTGTTCTGACGTAACTTAGAAGTAGGTTTCGGGTCATTGACTTGCTGTAATATAAACCCCTGACTATCTAGCCAAATGAACAGAAAAAAACGGAAAGAGTCTATATCACACTGTGCAAGTTGGCAACAGCAAAACCACGCCAGACTATTAGACTTTAGTCTCCATGTTGTGTGGTTGAAGTCATAAACAGTCATAAATGCTGTACAAAATCCCTGCATGTGTTACAGGTGCCTGTGGCACCTGTCCCTCGTTTGGGTTTTTAATTGTCTCAGCTGGGTGATTGGTTTGTTTCTGTACACGTGTTTAGTTGGTTTGTTATTTAGTTTCCGTTTTCCCTCTGTTCGTCGCACATCTTTGTTTTGTGGTTTTTACACCCAAATGTTACTTTGTTTCCCCCCTTTCTGTTGGTGTCCCGTCACCAAGTTTTAATAAATACGAGTTTTGGATTTTATCCCGGTGTCTCTTGGACTCTCCTTCCGCGTTCAACCACGGTACGGCGCTGCGCACCTTCTCCGCGCAGGTCGTATTTGTGGGAGCGTTTCGTGGAGCGACGCACGCATTATTCCCCGCGTGGTTGGTACCCGGGAAGCGCTCACTAGACGCGAGCGGTCGTACGCATTTACTCCACGTAGCCGCCCTCTTCCAGGGAAAGACGGACGATGCTAACAGCATGATGTTTCAAATATTTAAAATTTTGATCAATCTATTACACATTTCTCACTTTGAACTAATCATTTTATTCAGTGGACCTAAATATTAATAATAATTATAAATATAGATGTGTCCTAAAGATGTGTATGTAATAGTTTTTTTATGTATTCATATATTTTGGTAAATAACATCATATTCAGACTTTGGTTTCTGCCAAATACTTCCTAGTTGAAACATTGATGTATTTTGTACAATAGTGTACTGTATAATTTGCATGTTGTCCTAAGTTACTCAATAGTCTGTAGTTGCTTTTATTTGATTTCTATCTTTAGGATTTGCAATGCATTTACAAATCTATACTACAGAAAGGCTAGTTATGCATATGTACATTGCAGGCTTTTATTGAGTGTTTCAGATTAGTAGTTTGCAGATTAGTGGGACTGGTTGAAGATTATTAAAGCTGACAAAGATTATTTTTGAAAATTCTTCAAAAACAAGTTTCAAAATTAGGAGACAAGTGTAGTACGCCACCATGAACCATGAAAGTCACACATATTTAACTGTGATTTTTGGACACTAATTAGGATTTCGTTTGGAAATAATTCTATGATTTAAAAAACCCATGTTTCTTACAAAGGCCAAGTATTTAATAAATGGTATTTATGGTATTTAATTAAATAAATCTATATTGTTCTAATCGCAACCTTTTCTAAACTGAGCTTCATACATCAAATAGCATCATATAATTGTGGTTGCATCTGCTTAGTGTGTTGATTGTACTTCACAGACCCCCATAATTGCTGAGTGAGGTTAAGGTAAGGAACCTATAGAAAGGACTGTCTGCTATGTGGAAATGATAGTCTGCTTTCTTAGGTATTTCCTGCAAAGAGTATAGTCAGTTAGACTGGTGTTCAAAAGGGTTGATTTAAAAGGAGGATAACAGAAAATGTCACCGTTTATACTTTTTGGTTGCACCAAAAGACTGAGTACAGTTAACTTTAGTAATCAGAATCAGAATACTTTATTAATCCTTGGGGGAAATTACCATTTTTACAGATGCTCTTTTTATGTTCACTTACATTTACATTTGGTCATTTATCTAAAATGGTATTATTTGGCTTTTATCTAAAGCGACTTACAAGTATCTCAACTCTGTTGGGTACACAGGATTCAGTACACAGGATTATTCATACAGCATCACTGGAGCAGTGAGATCGTATTCATGATAAAATAATGATCATGATTACGATATTGCACAAAAAATTGCTTTACTGAGTGAGGAGTTAAACAGACTGATTATACAGTTTGATGGCCACAGGTAAGAATGACACTCTGTGGTGCATTTTGGGGAAATATGTCTTAGACTGAATGCGATCCTGTTTCTGAGCAATGTGTAGTACATTGGGTGGGAGGCACTGTCCATAATGGCCGTCAGCTTAGACAGCATTCTCCTCTCCGACACTGCTATCAGCGAGTCCAGCTGCACACCCCGAAACTTCCCTGTTGGCATCTGCCAAATTCAGCCTGCTGCCCCAGCATGCAACAGCATAAAGGATGGCACTCAACACCACAGGCTCATAAAAGCTGAGCATAGTCCTGCAGATGTTGAAGCACTTCAGATGTCCCAAAAAGCAGAGATGTCTCTTCCTGTAGAGTGTTTCAGTGTTTTTAGTCCAGTCTAGTTTATTGTCTATTAATAGTAAATAATACAGCCATTTAATAAAATGATTTCATTTAAAAAAAAAAATGGTTTTATTGAATTTATATGTTGTAAGGCATTTAACTAGGCATACCTGCAGAAATACTTATTGCAATTATATTACATTGTATAATATTATACCTGTGGATTGTTTAATTTTAACATTTAACAAGAAAAAATACAATAATGTAAATGGAGTATTCGTACAAACCTTATTTTGAGTAATATAATGTTCCACCTATAAAAAAGGTTTAACTTGAATTTAGTTGTTGCTGTGATGGCTTTTAAACGTTTTATATGGTGTATATTTAGAAAGATTGAAAAAGCTGAAGCCAGGTTGGAAAATGATCAGGTATGATTATACTACACTATAGCTGGTTTTTGCTTAACTTTTTGACTTTGTGTTCTCTCTCTCTCTCGCTAAATGACTAAATGTAAATGTATGTCCACAATTTTAGATAAAATGCACATTTTGTAAGATGTAGTCTAAATTTATGAAAGCACGTCATTTAGGCTCAGCATTTTAGAGATTCTTTATGAGTTCTTTTCAGCACTAACAGCTGAAGCTCGGTTAGCTGTTGAAACGTTTGTCTGCATCTTTGTGTGTAAGTCAACACCTCCAAATCCTCTTCATACACACACACACACAAACAGCAAACCAGACAAGCAGCAGATGTACTGGGTCATCAGTTTGCACCTGGAAGGATCCTATCAGGAGCAGGGGCTTATGGGTGAGGCTTTTATCCAGAATAATACCCCTATTGTCCACTCTGGAGCTCTGCGAACTACAAACTATTTCCAGAAAAGTTAAAAGTAATAAAAAGTAGAAGAGAAGTAGAAAAGCAACTACTAATTAATTAGACCTTGGAAGCAAGGAGTCATTGTTTATCACTATGTATTTGTTTTTATTAAAGAATTTTCACTGTTCTTAATGTTTTTCGCGCAAGGATAATAAATAACAAAGAATTTAGGGTTATTTCCCTATATATATTCCCCAACAACAGTTCATTATATGAATTATTTAATGAGTCAGGGAAGATATCTATTCATAAACGCCAAGCCCAACATGCATTATTGTCAAATCCTCAGGCAGAATTACTTCAGAAACCATTGTACTGTTTACAGATTTGTACATAATCACATGAGCTCAAAAGGACTTTGAAAATTCATTGTCACCTTAAACAGTCTGACACTGCATCAACTAATAAAACCTTAAATTATTTTCAAATAATAGGGTATGAGAGGGTGTGCATTATTGTGAATAAATCACAGGAAAAAGGTTTTTATTGGGTATGACACGTTGAGTACAGCAACACCTCGTGTGATTTATTAACAATAGCACAATGGTTACAAACACAGCATAACAAAAACCAAGGTTTGATCCATAAACATCTTTATTGAAAGCATAGTCATAATAAACTGGTCTTTCGTGACATAATCTAGTCCGGTTTTTAAGGTGATCGCTGATTGACAGGTTTCACGTTTCCGTGACAATCAAATATTAGCTTTCAGCTTGTTTTTAAGAAAACGTCGTATTTTATGTTCCAATAATTAGGAAAGGCCATCCAAACTGTTGAGCACTCAACAAAGCTGTGTATAAATCAGTCGTAAGTGTTATTTTAGCTAATTATATATTTAGTATGAAATAATTGTGTAATCTTATGTCACATCTAATTCATTTGTATAGAATGTACCTACCCTGGAGAAGAAGTTATCTAGGTGCATTTATTTCCCATTTGTAGTATTTTATATGATTTATGCTGTATGTTTTAACCTTGAGTCTTAATTTATAATCTTTTTAAGACCCTCGATTTTAAAACAAACTTTTTTTTTTTTTTTATCTGAATATTTATTGTGTATTCTTGCAAAATTAATAATTTGGCTTGTTTTGGCCCATAGTCACTTCTCCAAGTCACTTAAAACATGTTCACAGGGCAACAAATATTCCTGTATGTAAAACTGCTCAAATCATATCCTAATAAATATTGCTTTGTATACATGGACCATGACTTGGAACAGATAAAGTAAATTCTTTTTTAAATCAAATGTTTTTTGTCACATACACAGTGATGAGTAGTATAACTTGTAATGAAATGTTTTTAAATGACAGTTCTGGTTAAAAAGAAGTTTAAAAAAAGAGTAAATATTAGAAATAGAATAAAATATAGATGGCATATCAGAGGCATATAATTGTCTACAATATTTTGTGTGCTTGTCTCACACTGTAATAATTGAGCTTTAATCTAGACCACCTTTTAGCTGTCAGGCAGAGTATATTTTACATTTAACATACTCCCCAGCTCCACCAGCAAAATATGTATTAGAATGTTCAAGTTCAAGTTCAAGTAATTTATTTATATAGCGCTTTTTACAACAGTACATCGTCACAAAGCAGCTTTACAGAATGAAAAGCCTTTAAACCCCCAAAGAGCAAGCCGAAGCGACAGTGGCAAGAAAAAACTCCCTTTTATGTTGTTATTTAAGGAAGAAACCTTGGGAGGACCAAGACTCAGTGGGGGACTCATCCTCCTTGAGCGGCCGGGCAGCAACAACAGTGTAGAACAGCCATGTCCAGATATTAAACAAATGGAAAAACTAACAACTAGAAAACTATATGTGAGTCCATTAGGGGGCGTCCTGCAGGACCGCCTTGTCAGGATCCATACAGTATTCGTAAGCAGAGCCATGGATCTCCAGGAAGCCGGGGGACACCTCAAAAGAAACAGAATGTACAATGCAAATTGATATAAATGTATTTCTTTAAATAACAGAGGTACAAGGCTGCATGGCGTTTAGCACATTTGCCTCTCAGCACTTGGATCCAGATTCAAATCCCGATATGGGTTGAGTTTCCACGTTCTCCCCGTGTCTGCGTGGAGTTCTCCGGTTTCCTCCCACAGTCCAAAAACATGGATTCAAAATAATTTGGCTGCTCTATTGGCCCCCCCTCCTGTCCTGGGTGTATCTGCCCAGCGGCTGAAACGTTCTCCTCTGGACGGGCATGAGGCACAAATATCAAATTCGCAAACTCAAATATGTCAGTCTTTGAAGGTCAGAAGGTCTTTTCCTGAAGCAGAGTGCCTGTGAGTGGAAAATAGTTCAGGTATTCCCAAAGTGCTTTCCTTCAGGGCTATGCTCTCATCTCAGATCTCCCATTTCATCTTTCCCTCAATCCTATACACATCACCTAGGGGAAATCTAGCAAATCCATCTTTTCCTCTCTTTCTCTTTTTACCTCTCTTTTGCACTTTGCTTTTAACCTTCCGATTGTTCTTTTTGCCATTACTCTTTCTTTCTTGTTTTTCTACTGCTTAAGATGAAGGCTGCCATGATATTTATCTCCCACCGGAAAATATTTTTAGTCTCACTTATACACATCTACATAATCTCACATCCACCATAAATAGTTTTTTAATTTGATATTAGGACCAACCTGCTGTCACCTGTAATGCTTTAAATGCATCATGCTGACATAAAAAACATTACCCGATAAAACCATTTTAATCTTAATATGGTATGGATTCTTTATATCAATGGATCTCAGAAATGGACTGTGAATGTTTTTTACAAAGCTTAATTAATTTAATAATTAAGCATAAAAGAGATATATTTTATAATTACAATATTCTCTATGTACTTTGTATAAACAATATGTGTACTAGCATTAGCTGTTTTATACATGCATACTGTATATCATATTTGCAAATGCCATTTCAAGAATAATTGTTTAACAAAAGTCTGTATGTATTTTCCTCTTGGTTGATGATCAAGATGTGGTTTTTTTTTTTTTTTTTTTTTTGGTCATTAATGTGTTGCAGGTTAGTGTGTGTAATTGTTAGTTGAGGACCAGCTATGTGAGGGGACTGATGTCTTTGCTCAATACATGTTATTGCAGAGTTTTATAACCGAACAGACTAGATTATGTAGTTATAATTTAAGGAAAATTGCTATTTTGAGGCATGTCAAAAAATAATTGTTTTTTAAAAAAAAATATGATATGACAAAATGATTCTTTTGTCATAATTTTGCACAGCATGTGTTGGTCAGAGGTGTTTCTGTGAACCTTTACAATCTTTTTCCAAATGCTCGATGCATGTATGGAAAGACAGTGTTTTTTATTACTTAAATATTTTCAAACAAATTCTAAATTGAATTGTCTGTCTTGTTTATTCGCTGCTTGGTAAACTTATTCTGATGCCTAAATAATTATATTGTGAGGAGTGACTAATTTCATTTGTGTACTTAGTTCGCCGAGATCTGGATCCTTTGTGTCATCATGTTAGTTTTTTAGGTTTACTGCCAGGGCTCAGTTTTGGCCATACTGCTGCAACAGTTCCAGGTTCTGTTAAATCTCCTTTTCCGTGGACAAGAGCAGAACAATGTCATTTGCATACAGCAGGAATTTAATGTTGTACAGACTAGAAAGTGTTACTAATAAGTAACTGAAACATTGTCCTTGTCCCAAGCAATGTTCCTGACAAATTTGGACAGGTTGGTCAGTACCAGTTACTACACATTTGATTTACATAGGTTATAACCTCTGTTCCACTTTCCAAACATTTGTGGAATAATTCATGGTGTCAAATAGAAATAAAAGCTTTTTTTCTGAAATCAGTTTAGAAAAGCAAGCAAGCTCTCTCACTCTCTCACGCGCTCTTTCTCTGTCTTTTTCCCCTCTCTTTCCCTCTTTGTCTCTTTGTCCTACTATGATTACAGCATTGGGTTTCTATAAGCACATACAAAAGCCGACTGAAAAGGGCTACACTGAGACCAATTAGGCTACGGAAGCCACTAATTAAAACACTTACGCTCGACAGACTGCATCATCACTGATTTGCTTTCTTGTGTGGAGTGTGCATTAATTCCCATGTAGCCATACTATACAGTACACACGAGCAAAAGAATGAAAGCATATAGGAAAGAGCAGCTGTGAGGGTTCTGGTACCCTAATGATGAAGGTCTACTAATTTATGATTATTTAACTACACCATATGGGACTTTTATTCATTTAATTTCCGTGGTTCATTTAGTTCAACTGCCACAGTTGTATATAATCAAGCATACCTAACAAGGATTCATTTGGACATTTGTTTGCTTTAAACTTTAAAGGAACATTGTGCACAAAACAAGGTATATTAAGGCATGGTTGGGTGAGTTTGGTAAGAAAGAACTGATCTGCAGAACTTGCGAACTCGCTCTTGTGGTGGAAATTGGAAAAACTAATCAGGAGGCTGAAAGAAAGAGCTCTGAGCTCTCTTTCTTTACTGCCCTTACTTATACACCAAGCAACAAACTATCTGACTTAGCACAGGATGTCCACTCAGGCCATCTGCCCTAGGGCGTACTTGCAAAAATTCACTTGACAAACCCACGAGATGACAGCTTCGAGAGCCTACACCCAATACACATCTCCTCGTCTCTCTCTCTCACACACACACACTTACACATGCAATGTAAAACCACCTACACTCATCTACCATTACATTACATTAAAGAGAACATTTGTATAATTAAAAATTCCTAACATCCTACAACAGTGCCTGACATCAGTGATATCCTGGGTGAATGGCCAAAAGTTCTAAACACATAGTTTCCCTGTAGAATGGTGTGTTGAATGAAATAATATAATATAAAATAATATAAAACCTGGCGGCACGGTGGCTTAGTGGTTAGCACGTTCGCCTCTCAGCACTAGGGAGTCCCGGTTCGAATCCCCATCTGGGTGGAGTTTCCATGTTCTCCCCATGTTCTGTCTGTGTGGGTTTCCTCCGGGTTCTCTGGTTTCTTCCCACAGTCCAAAAACATGGATCAAGTCAATTGAGTTCTACAAATTGCCCCATATAGAGTGTGTATGCGTGCGTGTCTGTGTGAGTGAGTGTGTGCCCATTGAAAGATTGGCGCCCTGTCCTGGGTGTATCTACCCAGCGCCCGAAACATTCTCCCCTGGATGGGCATGGGGAACCCCACCGCAACCCTAATAGAGGATAAAGTGGAAGATAATGAATGAATGAATGAATATAAAATCTCCTGGTTTTCTGCAGGTTTTTCATAGATGTCACAATAATTTTGTCCATATGTCCGTATATATTATTCATTCTTAATTGTTATATTACTGCACTGCCCTCCATCTTTGATAGGCTTAATTGTATTTATTCTTCTAACAGTAATATGTGTATATGTGTTTTTAACTACTGGCCAATAAATTTCCTTCTAGATGGATGGATGGATAATCTATCTATTTTATGTTTCATGTGTTTTGATTTTATCTGGCTGTATAAGGACAAAGAATATCATGGAAATAACTTTTGTCTACTAATATGAATTAGTAGACACAAGTTATTTCCATGATTTTACTTGTAGAGAATTACACCTGAAAAACAGGGTATGCCTAATATCAACTTTAAATAATGTTTTAACAACAGATAATCATATGTACAACCAGAAACCTAACCATAGGGCCTTTATAATAGGTTTGATATGTTTGTCCATCATGTTCAAGATGTAAGGCTGTCCTTTTCCCTTTGTTCCAGATAAACTTTTGTAAAAACCTCAGTTTAAATGCTAACACGAACATTACCAATTATTTTTTAAGATGAACAACATACAGTTTGTTTGGAGTAAACAAGTGCCTTGCCATGACACTACAGCACACGAGGTTACTCTCGGACAGTGAGTTCATATTCAGGTTGGAGCACCAAATATCTTTTAATGATGATAGATCAGTCCAAAAAGTGTTTCAATATGCTGTCCATATTGATGATTACTAACTTTTTAATTCTTAAAATATGACTAAACAGCAACTGAAAGCTTAAATGAGGGTTTTTTCCTAACATTGCTGTGTCACTTCTTTTGTAAAAATGTATTTGTTGAAATAAACTGAAAGAGATGCATTCTTTTAATCAGATTTATTTGTTTCTGCTCTTGGCTGCTAGAGATAAAATATTTCTGGATTATATTTTTGTTTTTTAATCCCATTTTGAAGCCTTGTTGCTGATTTCATTTCAGTAATACAGCAGGTATTTCTTGTTTTCCACATAATATGCAGTAAGCTTTATGACATGCTGACATGCAATGCTTGATAACATGAAAAGTTTTGTTTATGAGGTGTGTTTAATTCTTTTAGCCTTTAACAGAGTTTAACTTTTTATTACTGTGTATGATAAAGCTCCTTCTTTTGTCCACTCAACTCTAGCCTAGTTGTTCCCTTCATTTTCTTCCCCCTTTTTCCTTCCATCCTGGAGGAGGAATTATCCTCCTTTCCGGAAAGCTCTCTAATTTTAGCCGCTCCTGATTGAGGATCAAATCCACATCCGTTCTTTAGCCCAACCATAACACACACAACATGTGTTTTAGTCCCACCACAGACTGATGGCAGGTTAGCACTTACACCGGCCCTCTGTATATGGTGTGTGTGTGTGTGTGTGTGTGTGTGTGTGTTTGTGTGGGAGGTAGGGAGGGAGAGAAAAAGAGCAACTGCAGCTTTAGAAACACTTTGCACAGTTGATGACCAACCTAAACATCTTGTCTCCCTAAAAAATCTCATGACTGCTCCTGACTTTATTTTTTTTTTACATGTATGTGTACACAATACAGGTTTGCCAAAACTACATGCTTCTGTTTTAACGATTGCATACAATTTTCATTTTATCATTAGTGGTGCATCCAAATACACACTTTGACACTTAAACACTTTGCTAAATGTACTTTTTATTAGGCTTGTAAATGTATAAAACAAATAAAATAAAAAAAGATCCCAAAAGTGAAAATAATTGTTCTCAAAGAAATTAATTTTACATTGCTTGCTATTTAAAGGAAACTTATTAACAACCCAAAAAAGTAGAGCAGCACGGAAGCTTAGTGGCTAGCACGCCTGGGGATATTAGGTTCAAATCCCAATCTGGGTTCTCCAGTTTCCTCCCACAGTCCAAAGACATGGATTCAAGGTAAATTGCATGATTTAAATTGTCCCATATAGTGTGTGTTCATGTGTGTCTGAGTGAGTATGCCCAGCGATAGTTTAGAGTCCCGTCCTGGGTATATCTGCCCAGCGCCCGAAACGTTCTCCCCTGGATCAGCATGGGGAATCCTGCGCGACCCTAGTAGAGGATTAAGTAGAAGATAATGAATGAAATCAAGTTAATCATTATGATCTTTTGTCTACTTAGAAGTGTGGTCTTTAACTGGAAATGTACGTGTCTGTATTTGAAGCTATAGACCGGAATTCCCATAATGTACCAAATAAAGATTAGATCAATCCTGATTTGTGAAAATATAAATATCATGCCACCATCCATCCAACTGAAGGCATTTTAGGGTTTAGGGTGCATTTAGAGCTATCCTTAGATTTTCTGTCCACGTTGGACCATTCATTAGTGTAATGGGTCATATAATGTGTCTGGACAACTCACAGTATGCCTTGTAAGAGGGAGGACTTTTTTCAGTAGTTGCTGAATGTACTGTAGCTAGAAAACTGAATAGTGCAAAAAGACGCATTATAAATTCATGCAAAAGGCACAGGGTGTAGAAACTGAGTTGTAGTTCAGTGGTTAGGGAGTTGGGCTATCTATCAGAAGGTTGGGGGTTCAAATCCCAGGTCCACTGACGTTAACAGTGTGGGTCCTTCAACAAGGCCCTTAACTCTGATTGCTCCATGGATGCTGTGGTCAACCCTGTGCTCTGACTCCAACCAAGGTGGGATATTTGTAAGTCGCTTTGGAAAAAAGTGTCTGCTAAATGACTGACTAAATTTATAAACCTGTTTTTATGTGATATTGATGTTGAGGGGCTTAGTTAATATAATTTTTTTCAACTCAATGTCAAGCAAAAGTAAGCAGCACCTAACTGAGCAAATAGTTAGTCTCAACAAAATTACTTAAACAAAAATGCTTAAACAAAAATTAGTAGATTCTTTGACTCAAACTATAGTAGGTTGTTACCTTAGGTTTAGTTAGTGTAGATCACAATCCAATAATGATTTTCAGGTCTGACTCTGGCTACAGGACAATCTCTTAATCTGCTCTCTCTTACCTTCACTCTATATTTCCAAAATACACTCCAACAAGTTCACTTCGCTCTAGTGATGAATGTCACCTAGTGATTCAACCTCTCACTCTAGCGTTCACCATTGCTACATGGTAGAACTATCTTCCCAACTCTCTTCGTAAGGTGTCACTTAGCATCTTTAAGAAACAACTCAAAACACATCTCTTTCTTAAACATTTTATATTAAAATATAATGATTAAAAAACCTGATAGGATAATGATCAGGTTTGATAATTCTTCAGTGTAGCTGTTTCTCTTCAGTGTAGCTGTTTGTTCTCTCATTTGTGAATCGATTTAAATAAAAGCATCTGCTAAATTATTTAATGTAATGTAGGTCCGAGCATCATAGCTGACAAAACCCTTCAGAGGTGGTCTTGATCTGCACCACAGTGGTAAAAAAATAAATAAATAAAATAAAAAAATACAGACCAGCCCTCTTATAATATTAATGTGTGTGTTTGTGTTTACATGTAAAATGTTAACGTGTAAAGAAAATTAGTGACGAGGTACATGTGCCTAAAAGTGTCTAGAACAATAGTGCAGAATCTAAAAAGTGTTTTGTTTTATACATGATACCCACAAGGGAATAAGTTGCATTGTTTTAGTGAGTGTACTACACTGTCATGTTCTACTTTGGGATTAACACTTGGCAGCACTGTTATATACACACTTAAACTTGTGCAGCCTCGTGCTGCAATGATCCAATGAAAAATTAATAAACATGGCAAAAAGCAAAAAGACAAAGTTTAACAATATTCTGCAGATACAATATCAAATCAAAACAGGTGCAACAGATAATGGAAACAAAAACAATATATGTCATGGCATCGTTGGGTTGCTGTCAGTGTCTGTATAAACCTATAAATACAATCATTTCAACTTTGGCAAAAAAAAATCATAAATGAAAGTAACGTTTTTTTCCATTGCTAAACAAATTTTTTTTTTGTGTATTGTTTTTGTATTTGTGTATTTTAGTGTTGCTCGTTTGTAATACTTAGTTGTAGCTTTTTTCTTTTGCAAGATTCATCTAATGGGGTGTGTTCAGGGCCAATGTATTAGGTCTCTTATTAAATCTGATATTCTGAATGTTTGTGGAGAATCGAGGCTTGTGAGAGAGTGTGTTGTCTTTTTTACTCAATATGAGGAACTATGCTGACTCTCTGTCCATTTGTGTGCATGTGTGTGCGCGCGAGTGTATGCAGCTGGTGTGTGATGTAATTCATTGTGTTACTCATGAGTACTTGGCTACATCCACTCAAATTTTTTCATTTTAAAACATGACAGTTGGCTACATTCATGTCTTATGCCCACATTTCTTTGTGGTTTTAAGCTACCAAAATGGTGACTTATAAACTTGTGCAAAACCTAGATTTAATTCGAAAATGCATAGTCTTTGTTATAGTGTTGGTTAAGGAAAGGAAAGGATGGAACTGCCAAGGTTAACCATTTTTTCCAGCAGGGACAGGGGGTGGCACAGTGGTACAGCGGTTAGCGCTTATGCCTCTCAGCGAGAGCTCCCGGGATTGAATCCTGGTCGGGGTAAACAAAGAAACTTTCTGTGTGAAGTCTGCATGGCCTCCCTGTGCCTGTTTGGGTTTTCTTCGGGTACTCTGGTTTTCTCCGATATTCCAATAAACAAAATTCCAGCAGGGACAGAATATTATGATTCTGGTGTCATTATTTGATAAGCTTAGGTGAATTGAACTGTGCTATTTACCATCCTATTGGAACTGTTTTCTTCTTCTTTTTTAATTTTATTATTATTATTTTTTTATAACTTTTCTGTGTTAAATAGCTGTAATGGAACATCCTTCAGTTTTCCTCTTCTCTTGTTCTACTTTTTCATTCTGGCCCAGTGTTTGCTGCCAGGTTTACTCAATTCTTTATCCCAAAGACATACCAAGATTTCTGACTGACACACACACACACACACACACACATACACACATATGCTGTATGAGAGGAGAGGTCAGTAATACACACACCATTAATCATTTTAAATTTGGGTGTGATCCAACTTTCCATTCCATGTTTTTATCCCTGATGTAGGCCAGCTGCACCATCTCGCTGTCTTTTTTGTTGCTGTCTCCTGCTTACTTGTTATCTGTTTTCTCTGTTTTACTTGCTTCATCTATGTGGTGTTTTGACTTTTTTTACACTGAATTTGTGTATCAGAACTTTTTCTTCTCTCATAAAGGTGTTCGTATAAATAAAACTTTAAATAAAAACAGTCAATCCAGCTCCACTTTCAGCAGCTACAACAGTAACATCTTGCTTGGACAATTTAATCATTCTACTTGTGTCATAAAATATCAGTCAGATGGAACAAACCAGAACTTCTACATTAATAACATTTAGCTACTTCACCAAAAGTATGATATTACTTGCAGTGCATCTCTCTTACATGTTTTGAATCTATTGTTACTTAGCTGTATTTAAAGCTTTGCTTTATTCAAAATAAATATCTTTATACACTGTCCACCACTGTTCGTAGGTTAATAGGTATTGGTGTAGCTCAGTGGTTAGTTAAAAGTTAGAAAGATACATGTTATATATATATTAAGATAATTAATTAAAAAAGAAAATTATAATAGAGGCGGCACGGTGGCTTAGTGGTTAGCACGTTCGCCTCTCAGCACTAGGGATTCCCAGTTCGAATCCCCATCTGGGTGGAGTTTCCATGTTCTCCCAGTGTCTGCGTGGGTTTCCTCCGGGTTCTCCGGTTTCCTTCCACAGTCCAAAAACATGGATCAAGTTAATTATGTTCTCCAAATTGCCCCATATAGAGTGTGTATGTGTGTGTGTCTGTGTGAGTGAGTGTGTGCCCAGCGATAGATTGGCGCCCTGTCCTGGGTGTATCTGCCCAGCGCCCGAAACTTTCTCCCCTGGACGGGCATGGGGAACCCCAACGCAACCTTAATATAGGATAAAGCGGAAGATAATGAATGAATAAAATTATAATAGAAATAGGAATCAGTATATATAAAATAAAATTCACAATTATGTACATAACAAATTTCACAGCAACAAAGTATTGCATATATTATAATATGATCAAGTGTTGTACATCAGTTTGGAGGTTAAAAACACATGTTCACACTACAGAAAAAAAAAAGTCCTCAGATTGTTCCACTGAATATATTAGACAACTTTTTCCTAAAACTTATACTTCGTGACCATCTTTTTCTTTCTCTGTGTCCATCTTTATCTGTGTTTGCCTTGTATGTTCTTCTTACTTTGTGACGCACATGATTTGCTGCATGCTGTAGGTGTGTTATTGAAATAAATTTTGAGGTCATGTTTCTCTTCCTGTTTGGATGAATGACTCGCAACAGTACCCGTTCTGAACTGTGCTTGGCTCTAATTTCTTTCCATCTGCTCTCTAAAGTTCCTTTTTTTTCTTCAGCCTTACCATTCCACTGTACAACCAGGCAAGATGGCATCCAGGTGTCTTCCTGCCTTCAAAGCACACGCATCGTTAATCTTCATTTTCCCTATATTGTCTGGATCTACACATCTGTCTCACACTTTCTCACTGCCTAACTTTTTCTCCCTTCCTCTTTTTTCATTTTCTTTGCCAGTCTGTCTCACAGCTGGATTAAGCATTTTAACATCATGTTTAAATTCAGTGCACTTTAATTAATAAGCAGTTTAGTTGCTAGCTTCATTTAGAATAATTTAGTGCAAGAACTCCTACTTGCAATAATTTTTATAACTTGTCACAATTGTCTTATTTATTTTACTTGGCATAGTATTAGTCTTACAATTATATGTATAGAAAATTTCAATTCAACATGACTGTGTATGTAAAGTGAAGGACTGAGTTAAAGCGTGGTGGTTGAAATTGTCGTTATTAGGCCACTGGACTAGGCCATTAACCGTTAATTATTCAAATGTCATGATCTTTTTATTTGCTTTGAATTCAACCATCTGTTAAATGTAGGAATTGTAACCTTTGGCATTACTGATAAATGTGAGTTATTTTAGTGAACAATATTTAACAAACTCTTGCATCAAGTGTATTGTGTAACTCTTTTCTTGACTTTTATGGAACCTCTTAAAATGCATTGCTATATATTATAATGATGATAATTACGTGGATAATAATAATATTTATCCTTTAGCGTGATTATTTATGTCATTCCTCTGAAAATATGTTCGGCTGATCTCAAATTTGGCAACTCTACTTGTGTTTTAACCAACCCAAGCAAGCTCATGTTACTCCACTCCTCATCTCTTCCTCATCTCTCTTTTGGAGAGACTTACTTACTGGCATCTGAGTCGAAGTGGAGCTCTATGTCCATTACTGATCCAGCCACGGGCCAATCCATCTGGTCCATCAAGAGGCACTCTCATCTCATCAGTCCATAAACCCTTTGAAAAATCTGTCTTCAGATAAGTCTTGGCCCAGGCTTGACGTTTCAACTTAAGTTGTTCAGTGGTGGTCGGATTTCAGTCTTCCTTACCTTGGCCATGACTCGGAGCACTGAACACCTTGTATTTCTGGGTGCTCCAGGTAGGTTACAGTTCTGGGATATGACCGCACTGGAGGACAATGGGTTCCTGGTCACTTCACGTTTGAATCTTCTCAAATCTTTAATCTTTAAAAAACTCCCTCAATACACAAATACACCTGATTTGTAAAGATTCTGTGGAAATCACCTGATATGCCTAAATCCAATAGACATTCAAATTTATACAACTTGGAGTTTGAAAATATGCATAAAAATGATAAAATGGTCCAAATACTTACTTGCCTAATAATTGTGCACACAGTGTATGGACAGTACTGTACAGAAATTGTACTGATCACATTTAGGTAAAGGCACCGATTCTGCCCCACAGGACGATCTCTGAATCTGCTCTCTCTTACCTTAACTCTATTTTTCAACTATAGACCCCGACTCATTCACTGCACTCTAATGATGCGCTCGAGGTGCCTTCAGCTCTTTGTCTATGGCACTGCTTGAAAACTGCGGCTACGGTAATTACCTGATGCAACTGGATTTCTGTTGCCGTTGCAGTCCTGCAAGACGGCCTCACTGGACTGCTATAGTTTTGCCAATTGTTGAATTCAGACAACTGATCACTACACAATCTGTTCGTGGTGTCCGACATTGTTGGAAAAAAAAACAACAAAACAGGAAGGTTTTTTTTTTCTTGCCACAGTCGCTTACTATATTAATAAATTGATGGTCTGGTGCTTCAACCTCAGTTGTACTAATTCTCATTCTATGTTGTTCATCACTGCTAAATGGTGGAATGATCTTCCCAACTCTGTCCATAATGCTGAAACATTCAGCATCTTTAAGGCAACACAAAAGACATCTCTTCCAGCAGAACTTGCTTAAAATTGCAAAAACTGGTTCCTCATTAACTACTCACATGTGGTGTTCTGTCATTTTTAAGTCATTTTGAATAAAAGCACCTGCTAAATGACTTAATGTAAATGTACCAGTGATGCACTATAATTAGATCAACCTACTCAGGCCAAGATCCAATTAATCAATTGGCGTTCATATTATTATTGTTGTGTTATTGTGTTTTATTTAGTTTTTTGGTGCCACTGAGCAGAAATCAGTTCCAGTTAAGTTTAAGCTGCCAACAACATTCAAGCATCCGAAGTTAAAAAAGAAAAAAAAAAAAGATGTTTGAAAAAACTGTAAAATCCATAGCCAAAAGCTGGCATGTGTGTGGGAGTTTGTTGAACACATTTCCTGTATTTAGTGTTCTGGGTTAAATTTGGCACTGGTGAGGTTTTTCTTTTTTCCTTTTCCTTTTTGCAACACACAGTCACACCTAATACTCACATTGCCCTCTGATCTAAATTAAGATAAATAAAGCCTTTATGAGAAAACTGAGTAACACCACTGCATCAAAGTATTTTTAATTAATACAAATTTTATTCTATTTTTTGTTATTTTGTATCAAGTGAAATACTGAAATTATTGAATTCAGGACAGGTGTCAGTATTCATTTGTGTCAAAGTTCTGTATTTCCAGTTTTAAAGCAATAAAAATGTGCAGATAATTGAAAACATATTTAGTATACACTATTATCTTAGCATCAGTTTTTGCAGACACAATAAGTGCCACAGACACACTATATGAGCAAAACTATGCGTACACCATTTTTTCAGCATTTGTGATAAGCGAATAGTTTCAGTAGATATATTTTTTTAATGCTACAGCATACAAACGTATTGAAGACAGTTTTATGCATTTAAATATGTGGCAACTAGAATTGAGGAGGGCCTTTTATTATTCAAACATAAATGTTTTAATTTGCATAAATGTGTTTAATGAAATGAAGCTCAGGGTTTGTGTGTCTGTGTAAGTGAGTGTGCCCAGTGATGGATTGGTGCCCTGTCCTAGGTGTATCTGCCCACCTAGATGGGCATAGGAAACCTCCCCCGCGACCCTAGTAAAGGATTGAGCTGAAGATAATTTACGAAGATTAAGTGGAAGATAATGCAGATTTTAACCAATATTTTTCGGATTTAATGAAGGACTATCTACTACAGGATTTATATGGTCAGATGTCTCAGTTTATTTTGCTCTTGTTTTATCTTCACACTTCACTCAACTTTACATCATTTTAATTATTCACCTTGGTTATGAATCTTTTTTTCTCACAAAGTACACATTGGACACATTGAAAACAAATTGGAAGTCCAAACATGGTGAAAATGACCCACAGTGGCAGTGTTACAGGTACCCAATCAAAATATCGATACTGCTTACATTACAATAACAAAAAAATCTAAACCAGCAATACTTCACCTGCCAGTCAGTTGGTACTGTGTTATGGTAAAATTCCTTTGATTGTTGTGCTGTATATGCTATACAACCTATGATCAGGAAGATTTAAGGGGTAAATAGCACAGTACAGTACTGGTCAGTGACAGAGAAGTCACATATTACATATTTTTTTACCCAATGAGAGACCGGTCTGCATGCTCTCTAACATTTGTTCTGTCACAGACACATATAAGAGTGACATAAGTAATTATTAGGATTAGGGTGTATTATTTTCTTTCATTAAAAAGATGGTAATGAAGTGGCCAGAGTTTAAATTCTAAAATGTATGAAGAAGGTCCTACCTTTGAGGAGTTTTATATATTCTTCCTGTGTCTGTGTGGATTTCCCCTCGAACCTCTGGCTTCATCTCATGGTGTATGAACATGTGAGTCAGGTGAATTACCAAACGCTTAGTTAAATAATAAATTGCACCATTGTTGTGAAAGTGTCTAAAATGTGATGGACTGGTAACTTGTGCAGGGTGTTTCTTTACCTTTTGCCCTATAATGCTAAAATGGATCAGATAAATCAGATCTTAAAACTGAATCCTCCTCTTTTTGGTTGCATGACCTTTAACTACTTTCAAGTTTTCTGCTCATCCTGAGCTGTTGATAGACTGTCTTGAAACTCCATGTGTTTGAAATTTCTTGAGTTGCATCTCATTGTCACAGCTAGTGCTGGTCATAGTCTTTTTCATCTTACTGTATTTGGTCATATTGGTAACACATGTTAAGCTTTTTAAGTAAAGTGTTGAATTGATCTATTTTGCATACAGTGCTTACACACATATAAATTTATCTTCTACATTAAATCCATCCGTGCAGTGAAATACACACACTGAGTGACGTGAGAACACGTGCCGGGAGCAATGGGCAGCCTTGAATATGGTGCACAGGGAGCAATTCGGGGTAAGGTGATTTGCCTAAGGGAGCTTCAGCCATTATATTTTGTGGGATCAAAAATCGAACCTGAGACCTTCAGATTGCAAGGTTTCTTAACCACAAGCACACGACTGCCCAATAGGCTAGATAGGTATAGGTATCAGATAGGTATATTGATGCATCCACAACACATTGACAAGCTGACGCCTTTAAAACATTTATGAATAACATTCAGACCAGAAATTAGTGAATGTGAATTGCTTGTACTTTTGTTTGGAGATCAGTAAAAAATGTCTAGACAATGTATCATGATTAAAATCTTGGACTGTAGCCCACCCGCCTGCCCAAAAGCTAAGGCTGTACAGATCTAAAACATAACTCTGGATGATCAGCAGGCTATCAAGTCTTGTTGGAACAGATTTTGAGTTCTGTGCTTGCAAAGAAGCTTTCTTCTTTAGCATTACTCTTTGTTTACTCAGCTGGGGTTGTTAATGCTAGTGTGTTAATGCATGCACACACACACACACACACAGACACACACACAGTGATTAGTGTAAAGAAGCAATTAAGGCAAATGGTCAGCATTAGGATTTGGTGTGGGGGGGAGGTGGGGGGCAGGCATGGGCATGCACATTCTCTCATCTGTTAACTTTTACCAGTTGCAGTTCTAAATGATTTGTACTTAATTGTACCTGCTAATACTTAGGTGTTTATACTAGAACAGAGGGGGAAAGCTACAAAAAACTGAGATATCAAAAGAAAAAAAGTTGTAATGGCACAGATAAACTGAAAAGTTCAAAATGTCAAATAATTACCCTGATAAAGTAAAGACAGATTGAGGGAACGATAAAATTCCAAGCAATACACAGAGGTTTACTTTAAACAGCACAAGGGAGAAGTGCATAAAAGTATGAAATTACTCAGTAATGGTCATAATTTTGTTCACACATTTATTACAGACAGAGAACAGATTCAACATGTTTGGAAAGGTTCCCTTCACACAACTACTCACGACACAGTGCATCTCCATAGGCTTTTGCCAAAGGAAGTGAACACACAGGAGACAAAAGCTCCAATTAGTGCTCTCTCTCTCTTACTCTTTTTTGCATGCTGTGTGTGTGTGTGTGTGTGTGAGGGAGAGAAAGAGAGAGAGAGATGTGTTTTTGGGGGGTGGCTTGGAGGGAAAGAGTGGAACAGAAGACCACATAAATAAGCTAATAATTAACATTCCTTCTCACAGAAGTGCATTTGCTGCCCTGCTGGAACACAAAAATGTGTGTGTGTGCGTGCGTGCATGTATGCATGCACGTGTATGTGTGCGTGTGCGTGCATATCTGTGTGTACTGAAGAACGAAACCGCAGGTGGCTAAGGAACCACGGGGAGGGCTGCTGGCTATACAGGAACCCCCTGCAGAACACACACATAACATGCACTCTCTCAGTTACACACACACACACACACACACACACACACACACAAAATGCCTTTGGGTAAACAGGAAGCTCAAGTGTTAAGTAAAGCCATTGGGAAACAGCCATCAGCTGTCAAATAGATGTTTGTGTATGTGTGAAATGCTTAGCATTTACAAAATCACATTTTTTTTAAGAATGTGCTTCACATTTTTTCATTCAAGGGCTTATAAATTTAGCACATGAATACATTACACTAAAAACAAGCTAATTAAATTTTAAAGTAGTTGGGATTTTGATAAGAATGCATTGTAAACATAAGCAAACAGCATTGTTTTAAAGTTCATTTAATTACATCTCCATAGTCATTCTTACTTGTGGCCATCAAACTGTATGAAGTAACTGTTTAACTCCTCGCTCAATAATACAACTTTTTGTGCAATATTGTAATTATGGTTAATTATTATTCAAATGTGCAATATTACACTATTACCTCACCTACAGTGCAATACATTTTAATTATATATATATATATATATATATATATATATATATATATATATATATATATATATATATACACACACACGTTACTTGAACATGAGACTTTACTTGAAGTTGGCACTTCACTTTTACTTCAATCTGTATTATTTTGTATTTTTAGTCTGATTTTATTTATTGTGCTTATTGTTAATTCTTACTTTTTTTTGTGGATATAACATGACAAATGGAGCATCTGTAAAAAAATGCAGTTTCCCTGCAGGGAATAAAGTATTCTGATTGTGATCTGTGTAAGAATAAGAACAGAAGACTCTACAGTCCAAAATTTACTTTTGGTCACTCAGGGTCTAATTCAAGTCAAGTCAAGTAAACATTACACATAAGAGATGTTATAATTGAGGAACAGAGCCAGCACATGTGATCAAAAGCATCATTTCTATCTAAAATAGTTAGTAAATCAGCAACAGCTTAAAATGGACTGAAACAAGACCAGTATACATGTTTACTTTACTAGATTCATTTAATATAAATGTGTTTAAATTATCAAATTGAAGACCTTCTAGGCCAACCACCTGAAACAACAGCTTTGTGCTCATTCACTTTATCAGATTGCAACTGTTTTGAAAATAAGCAGCTTTGTTTATTAAGGTCTGGCCAAATGTCGCTACAAGGTCATGCTTCTAATTGGTTCCTGTGATTATGGGGACATTTGGTGCTCACAGAGGGCCACAAACCTTTACACACACATTTTCTGATTAACTATAATATGAACAGCAGAATATGAGGCTGAATTGACAATATGCATGACGCCAAATCAGTCTGCCATTCAACACACACACACACACACAGGCACAGGCACTTCCTCACATTGAGAGTGGTGAATGATGAAACTGGCTCATTGAAAGATCCAGAGAGACATCCGGTTCCTCTGTAGCATGAAACCAAAACATTTGCCTACTGCCAGGCACACATTCTCTCTTTTGCATGGTTTTTTTTTTTTTTCTCTCTCTCTCTCTCTCTCTCTCTCTCTCATGCACACACATTGTTACATGCTGCTACTTGATGCTGTATTTCAGTTTATGACTAAATGTTTTGGGTAATATCATTTTGACAACAGAAAATAATAAAGGGGAGCTAGTGAGATGGAGAAGGGTATTGTAAACAGTAATTAGTACTATTATTGCTGCTTAGAGGCACCGCCCACCTTCAAACAAATGCCATACCGACATCCCTGAAGAGACATCAGGTAGTCGAGGTCACACTCTGTCGCCGAGCGCAACCTGATCTCTGGCACCCGGCAACAGACCTGCTTTTAGCACGATGGGTCAGTTTACAGCACCATTGTGCAGAGAAAGCACGCACACACACGCACACCTGCCTGCCGAAGTACAAAACACTGTAATTTGGTAAGTGTGGGTGTTTCAAAAAGAACACACACACACACACACACACACACTCAGAGTACAGCATTTGTATATCTTGCTTATCACCATGGATGCTGGTTATTTCCGACTCAGCAGTAATATAACGCTGGACCAGTTTCACCCTAATCTTTTAGTAGGGGTGTAAATCAAGATTCGATTCGATATAAATTCTTCAAGCCAGCGATTCAATTATTTACAATACTTCCTCAATTCCACACAATACAATACGATTCAATACTCAATATTTTTTTACATTAAATCTATAAAATTTCAAATACATCAACAAGAAAACCATTTGCCTTTTATTGAGATAGAAAAAACATTCTATTCACATAATGTTATTCACACTACAGCAGTAATGATCAACACTCATGTAAATATAAATTACTTTATTAAGAACGCAATGTTAGCCCAAATGCTAACCATGCATATACAGTGGGGGGAAAAGTATTTAGTCAGTCCCCAATTGTGCAAATTTTCCCACTTAAAAAGATGAGAGAGGCCTGTAATTGACATCATAGGTAGACCTCAACTATGAGAAACAAAATGAGAAAAAATCTGAAAATTACATTCAGTCTGATTTTTGAAGAATTTATTTGAAAATAATGGTGGAAAATAAGTATTTGGTCACATACAAACAAGCAAGATTTCTGGCTGTCACAGACCTGTAATATCTTTAAGAGGCTCCTCTGTCCTCCACTCATTATCTGTATTAATGAGTATGTATTTGAACTCATTAAAACCTAAAGCCCACAACCTTAACAAGTCACACTCCAAACTCCACTACAGTGAAGAACAAAGTACTTTTGTAGACCTGCACCAGGCTGGGAAGAATGAATCTTTGATTCATATTTACACCCCTATCTATTAGCTGCCAATAATATGGGTGTAATATTTTTAGTTTTCAGTACCTTTATTCACCCAGCCCGTCATACATTTTAGCTTATGATCTTATGATCTTATGACAAGCTGGGACGGCAGCAGCCACTTAGTGGTCAGCATATTCGCCGTGCTCAGTGCTGGGGATTCCAGGTTCGAATCCCACTCTGGTTCCCATGTTTTCCGTGTGTCCCCATGGATTTCCTCTGAGTTTTCTTGTTTACTCCCAGGCATCCAATTGATGCTTGTTTTTAAAAAAAAGTAGAAGACCCTAGTGGAGGATTAAGCGGAATATAATGAATGACACAAGCTGTAAAAGCTAAACTGTCCAGGTGCATTAACATTTCAGTGGCTTTACTAACATTTACAAATTAGCACCATTTCTCTCTCAGGAGATCATTAAAAGATTAAAGAATGAATGTAACCCAATTTTGATGCTTGTTTATATATATATATGGAATATATATATAATATATATATATATATATATATATATATATATATATATATATATATATATGGAATATCATATCCATATATAATATATATGGAATATCATATCCATACATGGATATGATCATTTGTTTACATAGTTCTGGTATATTTGCGTAACTTCATTAGATTTCTGATTTGAGTATTCCAAAGCTTTTTGTGTTTGAGTTTTTTTCATCAGGATGTCATTACTTTTAAATATGTCACCTTCTTCTGTAGCCGACGTAGACATTTTCTTTTGAGAAAAAAAAGTACCCTTTACTGGCTTTATGCTTCTTGACAATCAGTAAGGAAAGTTTAAAGTAATAGGAAGGGCATTTTTATAAAATTGCAAATGGCACAGGCGATTTTATTAAATGTTTAAACATTAAATATTTCCTTTCAGGACATTTGTCCCCAACAAGAGCTACATATTCAGTATTCTAGGAAAGGAGTCTTTCTTCTCCCTATGGTGCTTTACCTCTCCTTTTAACTCCCTTTTTACAACAGTATATTCAAGATCCTATTTATTCGGTTTTAACTTAAAAGCTTTTAAAACATATTCTTTCTCATCCCTCGCTCCCTCCCACTCACCCTTCCTGTCTGTAGAAGCTGTTTTGTGGTGCTTTGTGCCGCTAGACTGTAAATCCCCTAAATGAAAGGGTGCACTTCCCCTCCCTTGCTCAGGTAATGACTACTTATCCAATACAGTAGAGAGAGAACAGAGGAAGAAAGCAAAGAATGGGAGGAGGAAAAAGCAGATGACAGGCAGGTATTAAAATTCAATTGGGAGCAGGAAGGAAGTAAAGAGGTATAAGTTGTGACAGATGAAAAAAAAATCATCTCTATATTCAAAAAATGTTTTGGTATAAAGAGGTTTTTTCATTAAAATTAAGACTTAGCTGCATTCAGTTGTCAGAGTTACCATTATTTATATGATCTAATGCTCAGATTTTTTTTTTTTTAATTTGTGGTGATGTTTTAAATTTATTTCACATTATTCTACAAACTCCCCCTCCCCTCATGTACGTACACACACATATATATATATATATATATATATATATATATATATATATATATATATATATATATATATATATATATATATATATATATATACGTGTATGTGTATTTTTGTGGTCCCACCCTGTGACCTACATTTCAGTTTGATTCCTGGTCCTACCAAGCACTATGGCTAAAGTGCCCTTAGGCCATGCACCTATCCCCAATAGCTTCTCGGGTGCCATGTACAGGGCTGTCCACCACCCCGGCCATGAGTACCTACTTCACCTGTAAACGTTTGTTTCACTACACTGATGAGTTAAATGTGGAGGACAAATTCCACAATGTGCTTATTGTGTAAGCACTGTACCCAAAATAGATCATTTTACTTTTTTATAATATATATTTTATTAAAATTCAAAAATATATCAATGTTCTCTCAATACTCTGCTGGAAAAATATATTCAGCCCTAAATACTCACTTGATATATGTGAATTATTAACAATAGTTTATGATTAGTCCAAGCATCTCATAAAGTCTTGTGGCATAGTGATGTGTCATTCATAACTGGTCTGCTTCATTTTGAACTAATCGTTTGTGAGACAAGGAAATACCCATGTAGTGGTCTGGAGTGATTTATTCACCTGTCTAAACTGCATACAATTTCCCTTCTAAGCAGGTCTTTCGAGTCTGAGGTTTTTGTCACTTGATGAAGCTATGAACATTCACTGGTCACGGACATTGTCTTTCCTTCACTATACATGTGATTATAATGGCAATATTAGTATTTCGATCAAAACTGAAAGAGAGCTTGGTACCTTTATCTCGACAACCAGAACTTTTTTTTTATTTCTGTGATGAACACATACTGAACACTTATTCTAAACTATGTAGCTATTTTACTAATAAAATGTTGGCTGTATAAAGTTATGTACTGTTTACTGTATTTTTTCAATAGATATTCAACTAAACAACTTAAAATTTTAATGGTGTAACAAAATAAATGTGTTTTATATTTTACTAGGTGTTGCCATTTAGTGTGCCCTTTGAAAGGTACGGCATGACTGTGTGTATGTGTGCAACATTCACATGGTGTCCAAATAGACATGTGTAGCATGTTGTAAGGAGGACATGTCTTAAAGATTCGGTTAGGGTTTGCTTAATAGTAATTATGGTTATGGTTTGGGTATTGCAATATGAAATTAGTAGAGATCTGTGTAAAGTCCCCAATCTGCATGAAAACATGCTGTGTGTATGCATGTGTGCATGTTCGTGTAGAGCGTGTGCGTGTAAGTGATTTATGAGGTTTTACAGGAAGGCAAACTGGGCGTGCTGAAGCAGCTGTTGTCTAATTGAGCCCTGCCAGTTGGGGAGATTTATATACTGCCATCATATTCTTCTTACTCAATGTATGTGTATGCAAAAGGTCATCTAAGAATAAAAATGTTTACACTACCAGGCAAAAGTTTGAGAACTCCCTGATTTATTTTTTTTTTTTTTCAGTTTGTATTGATATTTACAGTTCAGTGTCTGAAATGTACTTTTAAAATCAAAGCATGGAATCAATAAACGACTCAAAACAAACAAAAAAAAAGAATTAAAGAACTATTTTCTTTGCCAAAATCAAATCCACTTCCGTCTAAATAGAAAAGCTAACGTAAGGTTGTATTGCTAAGGTTGTAATCCCAAGCAAACTCAAGTCAGAACATTTAGTTCTTTGTAGCCTAACACCTTGTTTTTGCCTTCTGAGTTAGTTCTGACAACCTAAAAGTAAGTTTGAGTCATTGTCTCGTAGGGGTATATGCTGTATTCTGCGTGAATCGTTTGGTATAGACTTCACAGTTCGTATTCGCTTTCCCAAACAGAATACAATGAAGCGGAGACCCCAAAAATAGGCAGAACTAAAATGAATAAACAAGCTCTACTACACCTGAGCCAAGTTGCACCGCCACTCTGTAAACCCCTCTAAGCATGTGCCATGCTGAATGAAGCTCAGTTTAGAGGTGAAGCATGGAGCATGAGTGAAAACAATACACGGAAATTACATTAACTGCTTCATTCAGATCTCCTACATGGGAGTTTGAATTGCTGTGATTGACAGCAGCACTGGAGCAGCACTCCAACTTAATCCTCCGTTCACAAGATGTGAAATTAGACAGAACAAATCCATTACTGAAGAAATGCGCATGTACAGTGATGCATATCAAAGTGTTTATGTTTCAGAGACCCCGAGATTTAGCGGCGTTATTTTATTATTTATATGTTTATGGTTTCATAAACCCTCCCACGCTCGTATAAACATTTCATATGCTATTAAAAATGTTTAAACCTTAAATTTAATAAGATATAGTGCGCAAAATGGTGCAATTGTAACTCTAGCCCAGCCAGCAAAAGAGAACTTTGCAAGCAGACTCAAACTCAGCTTAGCATATTTCCCATGATTGGTTTTATTCATAACCTGCTGAGCAAAAGCTTGGTCATAAACAGTTGGTCTGTTGAAACTGGAATTAACTTAAATTGTCCAAACTCTACTAAAGCATTACTGCAAATGATTATTAGTTATAATTAAGAGATTACAATACAGTGAGGCTGAGAAAAGTGATCCGCTTATATGTATATACAGCATATATATGCTTCATATGCTGTAGTGGAGGACCATGGTTTTTAAGCATTTAATAAAAGTGATTCTGATGAGTGATTCTGATGCTCTAGAACCCCGTCTTTCTTGCAAATACCATATAAATGCCCTTTATGAACTTAATCCTGATGACCTCACTAAATTACTTATTGCTATGTCATAAAACAGTGTTACTGTCTTCTTTTCCCCCTTCCCCCAATTTTTATGTTTTATACAGTATGTGTCACATCTGTATGTAAATAAACTTAACTGTGAAAACCTTGAGAATGTTTGTTTTCTTTGTTCTTTGTTTCAGTTTGAGCAATTTAACAAATTACACTTTTAAGTTTTTGTTAAATTTTTTGGGGTTTTTGAGTTAGGGTGTTGGATGTGAACATTTACAACTACAAAAGAACATGTTATTTAGCTGACATAAATTGTTTGATTTAAAGTATTTGCTTTTAAAGTGACATCGGATCAATGAAACGCACTTCTGAGCTTTACTAAAAAGGCTTGGTTTACATACACTGACCTTGTTATGGATCATGAAATGCAACACTGTCACAGTATAGTTTTGCCTTTTACTGTCAGCATGGTATTATAGTATGCTATGGCACAGCAGTGCAGTGGTTAGAAGGTTGGGCTGTCAGTCGGAAGGATGGGTTTGTGATTATTTTCTTTGATTTTGTTTGTGTTTTATACTTTTAGTTGTTTAGTATTTAGTCTTATTATTAATTGATTCATTACTTATCTTTTATTTTTTATTAATTAATCGGGACGGGGCGGGGCGGGGGAGAGGACATTTCGGGCACAGGGCAGATACACCAGGACACAGCGCCAATCTAACCACTGTGCCGCCAAAGTCTTATTATTATTATTATTATTATTATTATGATTATGATTTTTTTAATCAATATTATCATCATCCGCACCATCATATTTCTCATCATTTAGTATTGTTTTTTTTTTTTTTTTTTTTTTTTTTTTTTTTTTTTTTACAGTTGTCAATAATAATTAATTACTATTTATTTTTGTTTTTATTATTGAATTTGATGTATTCATACTGTGTCTTGTTCTTTTTCAGGCTCTTATGAGGCCAGGGCGTTTGGATCGAATTGTGTATGTTCCTTTACCAGATGATGCAACTCGCAAAGAGATATTTTCTCTTCAGTTTCGTAAAATGCCCGTACATCCCAATGTGGATCTGGTGGACCTTGTGTCTCGCACTCACCGGTACTCTGGAGCAGAGGTAAGCGTTTACGAGGGCTAGGGGTGAAACTTGTGTATTATAATACAGGGATTCCTTTCCATCACTTGCATGTGGCCTTTGACAGAACCACAGTTGTATTGTCACAGTGTAACCTAAATTCAAACTGACCTCAGAAACAGTCATAATGTATCATAACTTTTATATTAATATCTATGCCTGTGTGTTTGAGCAAGTCTTTAGAAACAGAGAAAGTGTTCTGCTCTTTACAACCGTCCTCGTGATGCTTACCTCATACAAACAATCTATTGTGTGTGTGTGTGTGTGTGTGTGTGTGTGAGAGAGAGAGAGAGAGAGTGTGAGACTCAACATTCCCTGTTTGTATGGAAATCAGACAGCAATTCAGTCACCCCCAATTTATTGGCCACCAAATACAGGTTCTTGTCGTAATTTAACTTCACACTAAAAGTGTAATCTGATTAATATTTTTTTTAATTGTACATTTTTCGAGAGTTTTCTGTCTCAGCAGAATTTAATTAATTTTTTCAAAAGACGTTTTATTGATTCATTAATGTGACTTCAAACAGAGCGACATTAACAATACGATTCCTCTGTTCTCTTCTATCTTTATTAATGGCTGCCTCTCCTCACTTATGGCACTTGATTTCTCAATATCATGATTACTTTTCTCTCTCGGTCTCCCCTTCCTTTCTTTCCTTCCTCTTTACCCTTTCACACCTTGCTTTGAGAGCCTGTTCAGACCTGGCTCTATGACCTGGCCTAAGTTATTGGATTACATGTGGACAGTGCTGTGAACACGTGTGACTGCACCCAAAATGCTTTGAGGATGCATTGAGATTTGATCGCTCAGACCACATTCAGTGGCATCTGGGATACATTTGACTACAATCAGTTCGTAGGGTGTACAGAAATATGGCCTTAACCACAATGCGGACAGTACAGAAAAATACTAAATACACAGCTTATTGAAACACAGTTAAGCACAGACATGTCCATAGACATATCAGACTTCAACACATGCTGCAATGCAATCCTAACCCTGCGTATAATTGGGTTATGAATTGGAACATTACTTAGTTTCTCTTTTGTGTGCATAGTTGTAGAGCATCACTGCTCCTCATTGCAGGAATGCCCCAGCACAGTCAGCATATGCACCTCATTCATGCACTTTTACCGTTAGTATCATACAAAGTGAGTTTGTTCAGCTTTATCTCTGGTACTATAAAGACCTACACAAACATCCCAGTAGAAAAATGGTTCAGAAGCTTACAACACACCAATAGTATCAGTAGTAAAAAATAACCTAGTAATAAAGAAGTAGTAATGATTACTTATAAAGCTTAAATTACAACATCTTAAATACAAAAAACCTAAATGTATTCATATCAGTCCTTGTGCAGCATAATCAGATGTCCCGTAAAGCTTTAGTAGGTGATTATACTGCAATTTCCTGTCCACCTCAGTCCCCTCAGAGCCAAACAATCTGCCCAGACATCTTCTGTCCCATTTTTTTGCACTTCTTACCAAGTTCAAGTTCTTCATTTATATAGTGCTTTATAATATAGTACATTGTCACAAAGCAGCTTTACAATGTTGAAAGCCTTTAAACCCCCAAAGAGCAACCCAAAGCAACAGTGGCAAGAAAAAACTTACTGTTATTTTGTCATTTTAAGGAATAAGCCTTGGAGGGACCACGGCTCAGTGGGGGACTTATCCTCCTTGAGTGGCCAGGCAGCATCAGCAGTGTAGGGCAGCCATGTACATATTGTGTGGTGATCAGGTGTTCATATTTATCAATTGGAAAAACTATATAAGTCCATTGAGGGCATCCAGCATTTCAGTAATAAACTGAATTTATGAGTTTAATTGACACATCGCAGCAGTTAGTCATAACTGACTAAAGCAGCAGAACTAAAAGGCACAGATACTGACAACTCTGCTTAGTTAAGATAGCTCCTTGGAATAGCATCATTTCACTGCCACACCCTCTACCAATGACAAGGTGGATGAAGAGGTAAAATGGCAGCAAAGACTATCCTAGATCACCAACCCAACACTACCAAGCCTGAGATCAGGGACTTAATTAATCCAAAAAATTAAATAAATGTGTTTTTAATCTACTTACCCACGAGACTGCAGTATAGAACAGTCCACTTGTGAGTGCTTATTGGTAAAACATTTGCAGCATTTCATTGTAGACCTAAGCCTTATTAGAAAAAACAACTGGCTCTGCTCCTTACAGGGGCCTCTGTGTTCATAGAATTGCATCCCACAGACCTCCTGCAACACTTACAGCATTGATCAGGGTGTTACTTTTTCTACACATCAAATCCACAGCAAAGATTTCTAACAAGCACTGTACTGTGGGTTTTACACTCTGATTGGGCATTACATATGTTTTTGGCCACATAGCTTCAATAATGTAGTGATCGCTATGCTTGCTGACAGAATATAGTCCCAACACAGTTATACTAATTTGCTTAATGGGATCACCAAATGGTAAGGTGTTCAGTTCTCCACAGGAGCGCTGGTCTCTTCTTCACCCCAAATACCTCACAACAATGTACAAACAGCTCCATGGCCCCAGTTCAACCCAGCAGTAAAAATGCTGGTAAAGGCACATGGCCATGTGTGTCATGCAGCAAAGTCTCTCGCAAGAAATGTGACATGGACAGCTGCAGCACACTCAAGCAAAGCATTAGGACTTTACAGCACTGGTATAAAAGGCTGCTGTGCTTTTTTAAACTGTCCATTTGTGCATACAGCACTTTCATTATTCACAGATTGCTGAAGGATTGAATCACGCATGACTTGGCCATCTCTTGCACTTTCTGTTTTGCAATATGCAATTTTTAGGCCAAAAAAACAAGTTGGTGCCACATTTGTGGTGTTAATGTGGTTCTAGGTCTCTCCATGACAGTTCTTATTAAGAAGCCACAGACCCATCAAGGAAACCTCTTGCATATCCCATAGCTGCCGACATTGCCATGTCCTAGCTGGCTCATTTTCACAAATTCCATTTAGAATTGTGCATTGATTTATTGGCAAGTGCCACCTTCAGTTGCCATGGTTTGCCCCCACCTGGGTGGGCCTCTTTACTGGCCACCTGAGTTCTGCCAGGGTTCGTCTCTACTGCCATTTTTCTACTGCCATTTTGATGTTCTTCTTTGCTAAAATCCAAGCAGTCACAATGCTCTGTATTCCAGACAGGGTGTTCTTGTAGCTCAGGGGTTCTCAACTGGTCTCAACACAGGACCCACATTTTCACACGGTTTAGTCATGACCTACTTTTATAAAACACAAACCTAAAAATAATACACAAAATTATGTTTGTGTTTCACCACCTTGCCTCTGAACATCAAACAATTTAAAGAGAATGTTAACCAGCGAATGAATGATGGTTACCATTGCAACGAGAATGCTACACGTGTCTGACAAAAAAATAAAAAAATAAAGACTGGTACAAAACTAGATGCGCATTCATTATTATTATTTTTTAAATAAATTAATTTATTTGCAAGCTGTCCACGACGCGCCCAGAACATCGTCCGTCACTTTTTGGTTGCAACACACCAGAGCTTTGCTTTGCTTAATCTTAGTCATTTAACCCAGCTTTTTCCAAGTTTGAGATGATGTTTTCTGCAGATAGTGTACTTTAATTTTCACACTGCGTCACTAAATTAGAAATCCACCAAAGGCATACTGCAACAGGCTCTTAAAAGAAATGGCAAAAAGACACACTGACACACCATAAATCAAGCTGTAGTGTGCTCAGATGACGGTTTGGTACAGGTCACTAAAATAAAGCTCCGTTATGTAAAAAAATTGTGGTAATCGAAGCAATGGTGTGGATTTGTATAGGAAACACACACACATATACACACAAACACACACTTTTAACTGTATATACATAAAGTGAAAAAAGGTTAATTAATAAGATTTTAGAAAAGTTGTTAAATAATTTGCTCAGAATAGAAAGCATTTGATGTATGTTAACAACAACCCAGAACATACACACTGTTTCACCACATAAAACACAACAGTAAACACATTTATACTGAAAAAAAATCATGCACATATTCAATGCATTGTATGGCTATGCAAATGAGCAGCTACTGAATCAAACACAACCATCCAAATATGTAACTCGTACACCACAATATGTTTACTTAGTAGGCAGTGCTTCAATGGGGACAAGAATCATTCTCATGCACACTGTTAAACAAATGCCATAAGATCATGTGCAACAGCCTAACCACTGAGCTACCGTGACTATTTAAATTCTCATTGGATCACAATGTGCTATAAGCTTAATACTATGCATAGTATAAAAATGTTTTGACTCCAACAGTTGTTCTATGCTTAATAATGCTTATATGCTTATTAAATACATTTGTTTTAACCCAGGTTAGGTTACATTTACTGAAAACACTAAAAGTAAATGTTTTCTTAAGATGAATAGGAATAAAAACAGACAGGAATATTATTCCATAATAAATAAAATTAAACTTTATATAACTAAAGTATGCTTTCTATAAAAATAGCTCTTGTCAAAATTATAAAATTTACAAAACATGAAAAAACTAAATAAAAATGATGCTTTTCCACAAAAAAAAAAATAAATAAAATCAAGACATGTAATTTTCTTTGCTCTTTGGCCATTTAAAAAATAAACTTAAACTTTAAATATCTTTAAATATTTCTACTCTCCATAAAAAATGTATAAATGTAGAATATAATTTTAAAAATTGAGCATGTTCCAAAACCATATCGCCAGGCCATTAATAACAATAATTGACCTTGAGTTTGACACCTATGATTTATGTCATAGGTCAGTGTGTGCAGTGATCACCCAAGACTCATTTTAAAGACTGATGAATGTGCATGCTTTAAACTGTCCACTAGTAATTTGATCAAGTCACATTTAGACACAGAAGTAGACAATGCGCTCTGCCTTTCTCAGGTCCATAATTCTAGCAGACTGGATAATATATTTAATAAATCCTTCTGATCCCCAGCCTCTTAAGTTAAAATGTAGTAAGCAGATGACGCTGACAACAATAATACTTCTGCATAGCCGATTAGGCAGATCTTGAGCATGACGAGGGAAGAATTCCTTTTCGCACTGCAAAATTCACATGGCCAAGTGTATCCCAAATCATCTCTGAAATGGGGTCCGAGTTATTAAATCTACATGAGTCCAGATGTGTATTCACATCTGTATTAAATGCTGTCCACTTGGGATACGATCACTCAGTTTTTTTACACAGGTTTTAACATGCTCTGCGTGAGTGTCCTTAATGTGTGATATGATTACACTGGATGATTGTTAATGTCAAATGTGTGAGCCTAATCCTGTCTTCTCTCGTTTCACTGTTATCTCATCTTACTCCCTTCCCTCCTGATTGTCTCAATGTGACTTGGTTGATCATCCTAAAGTATGCGCATTCACATCTGGCATTAAAAATGTAAAAGTATAATTTGCAGTAGAAAGAAGCTTGCAAATTAAGTGAATTTTGCTGTTATTTATACAAATTGAAATATGAAATCTGTAGCCTAAGCTTAATAAGTACATGAAAAATATAAAGATTAATAAATAAAGTTAAACAAAGTTGAATAATTCCATGGTTATAGTGCAGATTGTAATGATTTGATAAAGCTTAGATTATTCTAAGATTTATCTTATAGATTATTCTGTTCTTAGATCCCTATTCTTTTAAATTACACATGGTTTTCACTTACATCTGATTGACATCCCATAAATGACACTGTTTTTTCTCTTTAAATTATCGGCTCATATTAAAGGTTCGCATACATTATCCTTTTAAAGATCTGCAATATTGGATCATTTTAATCAATAAATTAAAGATCAGTTAATGACCATCTACTTTTAGAACTCCTCCAAACATAAAAAAATAATAATAATTCAGTTTATTGAAAAAACCCTCTGAATATACACACTGGTCTATTTAACATCCTAACATCCTAGTTCTGTCCATTTAATCCTACTTTGTGGTGTCAACAAAGTTAATTTGAATAAACTAATCATCCCTTTAATCCTCTGTGAAGACTAAAGTCCTCCTAGGCCGTTGCCGTAGTGCTCTGGATGTTATGTTATGGTAGTGTTATGGATGAAGGTGATAGCGCCAAGGAAAACAGAGAAGAAAAACTGTTAGAGAAGTTAAAGCATAGTAATTGAGTGGTAGGCAAAATTTGAGCTTTTATCTTTTTTCAGCTTAATAACTGTACACTTAATCAATGAGTTTAATATGTGCAGTCTGCATTTTTTTATGTATGTGCATGATCTTTGACCATGTACCAGCACTTCATGGGTGAAATTCTCTACCCTCACATATGCGCCTAATCTAGGTGACTTTATCATTAAAAGTAAATTACCAGTCATGCTACATGCAACATCTGAGGAGTGTCCTGAGAATGCTGTAATGATCATATATTGCTTAATGAATACAGTATCTATATGAATTTCTCTGTGAGTCTCTCTCTTTCTCTCTTTCTCTCCGTGATTCTCTCTCAGATTTCAAGGCATGCTAAATTCTCCTTTCTACGCAACAAGCTCTTTTAAACTTGATGATCGACATGTTGACTTGTCACCATGTCGCATGGTAGACATTGGTGTGTTATATTGTAGCCATGAAGAGATGCACCACCACCACCACTTTGCTTAGCCTTGACTATTGTCACAAGGCAGGTTAGGTTCCATGATATTGTGACACTCCCATATTGTGCATTAGCAAAAATCAAGATAACCCAGCCCAAGATGCATTTTTCTAGTCTTAAACTAGTTTATGTGCTTATAAGTCCACAGCCACGTTAGCTTTTTGATCTTGCTTGAAAATAAGTGGAATCCAAAGACATTGTTGCGTATATCAACAGTCGGATGTTGAATATTACTTTCCTGAATATTTGACAATGTGCTTTCTGAGATCAGAATACAGAGTGGTTCTCTGAGTTACTAAAGTATTTTAAGCAGGTTGAATGATTCTGGCTTTTCTCTGTTGACCTTTTTTTCATCAACAATGTGCTTTCAGTTAGAAAACTGCTCGTCACTGGACATTTGATCTTCTTTGCACCACTTTGAGTAAACTAAAGACTGTTATGCATTAATATACAACAAGATCAAGAGCTGTACTAATACTTGAATTAGACTGCCTGCCTCCAATAACCACGACAAGGGCAAATCTAATTTTGTGTGTTTACTGCTGCTGCATAATTAAATGAATGGGAAAAGTAGTTGTCCAGATGTTCATTAAAAATGCTCAGTGAGTGAAAAAGAGTATTTTGGAAATGCAATGCCTCTACAGCAGGTTTATTTCTTAATATTTGCTAAAGTGTTATTACATAATATAACCAAGCTGATTTAAAAAAGAATGGGTGATTGTGAAGTTGTGCATTTGATTTAGTTAGAAGCAAGTAGTCAAGCAGATGGAGACAGCCATAATTCAGTTGGCATGACCTCACATCGGGGGAGAACCAAATGTTCCAGGAGTTCTTCTAGGAATGCAAACAAAATGCCAATTTCCAGGTCATATTTTCTCAATTTCACACAGCAAATACACACCCAACATATCAGATGTTTGTTTGGGGGGCTAACAGATGGAGAGAGCCATAATTCAAGTGAGGTACAGGGGATATTCAGAGAGTGAAAAGAAGTGTGTAAAAAAACTTCATTTATTAAATATTCTTGCAAAATATATTTGGCATGAAAAAACATGACCTAAGAGGGACTTCTCTTTAAAGAAACATTGTGAGGACCAATCAACTTGTAAAACAACATAATCATGTACATATTGTTATTTTCATGTTACTATAAATGTATTATATGATGATAAATTGATTGGGCTCAGTCATTAATTCATTCAGATTCTCTTTGAAAACAAAAGTGCTCGAATGTCTTCACAGTAACATCCTATCTGCAGGACAGCAGACGCACTAATCTAATCGAAATCAAAGGTTCTGTCCATTGGAACCAAGTGTGTTAGATCATCAAAAGGTAATTTGAATGAGTTTTATCATCAAAGTCCCCCTGATCTTTTCCGAAGATGAAAGAGCTCCAAGGTCATTGCTGTAGCGCTCCCGATATTTTGGGGGTTGAGGAGTTTGCGTCACCTCAAACGAAAACAAAAAAGAAATAGTAGTTAGAGGAGATGAGGCACTGCAATGGAGTCGTAGACCCTCAGGCACCACTAACTAAAGCAGCATAACTAAAAGGGGGCAGATACCGCAGAGTACTCAGAAAGTAGGCTTTCTGGAATGTCAGCATTTCAACACAACACTCTATAATCTTGGTAAACTTGGTGAAGAGGTAAAATACCTGTCCTGACTGTCCTAGATCACCAAGAGTTTACCATCAGCTCTACACATTTAACTGCAGGGATTTGTTACAGATACTGTTGGAAAATTTGTAGTAGAATTAGTGAACTTATTAAGCAAATCTTGGAAAAGATGTACCAGATGTCAACTCAATTCAATATTCTTTATAAAGCATTTTAAAAATAACAACAACTGCAACAAAGTGATGCACAGTTTTGAACTTAATTTATTAAAAAAAAAAACAAGAACAGAATATAAGCAATAAAACATTAAATTAAATAAAACCAAAGTAAAATCATGTATTAAAAGCCAAAGAGTAGAAATGAGTTTTAAGACTAGATTTAAAAGTTAACAGTGAAGAGGCCGGTCTAATATAAAGCGGTAGGTTGTTCCAAAGCTTAGGAGCCACAATCGACATGTATCAAAGAACAGTCTGTACATCAAAGACAAACACCAGCTGCAGATCGTAGCACAAGGTAATCTACCTAAAGATAATTGTATGTTTTTTATTGATCATAGACAAATTCATAGCGTTGGAATATGAGGAGAAATGCACAAACAGAATAAGCCTACACCCAAATGGGGGCATTTAAACCAATAATTTGAGTATTGAGTCAGAGCTCTCCAATACATTACAACCAGGCACAGTAAACTTTTTTGGATAAACTCCGCTGTCTTAACAGATTTTGAACATAACAGTACTTAGCCATTAGACTTACTCTTTATTATAAAACAGTTAATATTCCTGAAATATTTTGAGGCTTCTGACATGTATATCATATTAAGGGTCCAGTCAAATATCTGTAAGACATTAAAAGCTTTAACTTATTATTCTTTTTGTATAGTGTATCAGAGCCTCTCATAAGAGACTGCCTTTTATAAATTGACATGTTTCCCTGCAATAGAGTGAGAGGGGTGCTTCTTTGTATTGGTTTGCACATTTATAAAATAAAAAAGATTATATGACTCAGTTATGAAAAGATGAAGTAGTTGTCATTTTTGAACAAATAATTAAAGTACTAAACAGCATGAAACCTTAGATTCAAGATCATTTTAAGGTGAAATATCAATTGTGAGTAGGCACCCTGATTTAACAAACAAACAAACAGGAATGTATAAAAGCCTGAGGTCCTTAGTAATAGAGTTATTGATGCTCTTCTGGACGAAAAGATTTATAAGACCAAATAAGTTTGTGACTCCATCAATCTACTATTATGCAGATGTTTTGTTTGGAGAAGGGAAGCCACAGCATAAATATCATGGTGGTAGTGCCAATGATTGGGCCCGTTTTGTAGCATATGGACTAGTACAACAATCTAGATCTAACAATAAATTCTGAATTATACCAGCTTTGTCGGAAGGAAAATGTCAGGATATCTCTGTGAGTTGTATATCAAGACGTGGGTGATTAGCATGTTCACCTCTCAGTGCTGGAGATCCAGGTTCGACTCACAATTTGGGTGGAGTATCCATGTTCTTCCTGTGTCTACGTGGGTTTCCTCTATGTTCTCCAATTTCCTCCCACAGTCCAAAAACATGGATTCAAGGTAAATTGAATGCATTGAATTGCCACATATAGAGTGTGTTTGTGTGTGTGTGAGTGATAGATCCTGGGTTCATCTGCCCAGCGCCCGATACATTCTCCACTGGATAGGCATGGGGAACCCCCCCACGACTGTAGTAGAGGATTAAGTGATGGATGAATGCATGAATGATAATTTAATTCCCTTTTTTAATTAATCAATTTATTTATATTATGTTTTTACTATACCAGTGAAATGATCCCAGTGCCACTTGCTGCAACCCCAGCCCAAAGCATGCATACTACACCTCTGTGCTTGAGTTATTGTTTTTGTAAAATTTTATATTTTTAAATTATAGACTTTGTCTTTACATTAGTCCAAAGTAGTAGTTTTTGCAATACATCAGGTTTAAAATTTCATCCATCCATTATCTTCCGCTTTATATTCTATTTGGTTTGTTGGGGGTTCCCCATGCCCATCCAGGGGAGAACATCTTAGGCACTGGGCAGATACAACCAGGACAGGGTGCCAATCTATCGCTGGGCACACTCACTCACTCACACAGACACACAAACACACTCTATATAGGGCAATTTGGAGAATTCAATTGACCTTAAGCCATGTTTTTGGACTGTGGGAGGAAACTGGAGAACCCGGAGGAAACGGGGAGAACATGGAAACTTTACCCAGATTGCCATTCAAACCAGGAATCCCTAGTGCTGTTTTTATCACATACAGAAATATAATTGCAATCATATTATGAGTAACAAAAGACAGTTAGAATGAGTTAATGCAGCAAGTCAATATTTGCAGTGTTGACCCTTCTTCTTCAGGACCTCTGCAATTCTCCCTTGCATGCTCTCAATCAACTTCTGGACCAAATGCTGACTGATAGCAGTCCGTTCTTGCACAATCAATGCTTGCATTTTGTCAGAATGTGTAGGTTTTTGTTTGTCCACCCGTCTCTTGATGATTGACCACAAGTTCTCAATGGGATTAAGATCTGGGGAGTTTCCAGGCCATGGACCCAAAATCTCTATGTTTTGTTCCCTGAGCCATGTAGTTATCACCTTTGCTTTATGGCAAGGTGCTCCATCATGCTGGAAAATGCATTGTTGATCACCAAACTGCTCTTGGATGGTTGGGAGAAGATGCTCTCGGAGGACATTCTTGTACCATTCTTTATTCATGGCTGTGTTTTTAGGCAAGACTGTGAGAGAGCCGATTCCCTTGGCTGAGAAGCAACCCCACACATGAAATGGTTTCAGGATGCTTTACAGTTGGCATGAGACAAGACTGGTGGTAGCGCTCACCTCGTCTTCTCCGAATAAGCTGTTTTCCAGATGTCCCAAACAATCTCCTCAGCAGTCCACTCCCTGTACCTTTTGCAGAATATCAGTCTGTCCCTGATGTTTTTTCTGGAGAGAAGTGGCTTCTTTGCTGCCCTCCTTGAGACCAGGCCTTGCTCCAAGAGTCTCCGCCTCACAGTGCATGCAGATGCACTCACACCTGCCTGCTGCCATTCCTGAGCAAGCTCTGCACTGCTGGTAGCCCGATCCCGCAGCTGAAACACTTTTAAGAGACGGTCCTGGCGCTTGCTGGTCTTTATTGGGTGCCCTGGAGCCTTTTTGTCAACAATGGAACCTCTCTCCTTGAAGTTCTTGATGATGCGATAGATTGTTGACTGAGGTGCAATCTTTCTAGCTGCGATACTCTTCCCTGTTAGGCCATTTTTGTGCAGTGCAATGATGACTGCACGTGTTTCTTTAGAGATAACCATGGTTAACAGAAGAGAAACAATGATGCCAAGCACCAGCCTCCTTTTAAAGTGTCCAGTGGTGTCATTCTTACTTAATCATGACAGATTGATCTCCAGCCCTGTCCTCATCAACACCCACACCTGTGTTAATGGAGCAATCACTGAAACGATGTTAGCTGGTCCTTTTAAGGCAGGGCTGCAATGAAGTTGAAATGTGTTTTGGTGGATAAAGTTCATTTTCTAGGCAATATTGACTTTGCAATTAATTGCTGTTAAGGTGATCACTCTTAATAACATTCTGGAGTATATGCAAATTGCCATTATAAAAACTGAAGTAGTAGACTTTGTAAAAAATAATATTTGTATCATTCTCAAAACTTTTGGCCATAACTGTACATAAGTTGATGTTCCCCACATTTTCCTTTTTATTTGGCCAAAGAGGAAAAGGAGGAAAAAACATCTGCAGTATTGTTTTGGTGAGCTAGAATTACTTGCTTATTTCTGTACAGCAAATGACCGGATGAAGAGTTAGCATAGTTGGCAAGTGGTTTGTTTACCCATGGTCAGATCAACTATAAACAAAACCAGAGCAATACTAACTTAGTGTGTTTGTTTCTGAATGACTTTGCTCACTTCCTTTCTTCCTCTTTTTCTCTTAAACACTCTCTCATTAAACTTTTTAATGATTTTTAAAAGAGAGAGAGCGAGAAATATAAGAGATAAAACTATATATCCCTTGGGGAGAGTTCCTTTAGGGAAATTAAGGATTCTATAGTAAAGAAATAGAGAAGAGGGATGCATTACAATTATATACAGTATATATTATTTATATTAATGCTAAAATATATATATATATATATATAAAATATATTATTATAATGATAATATAAAATCTGTTTTAAAATACAATATTTTAAAATGTGCACCAACATACAGTTATTGAACATTGTCTGTTTTATGATGTTATTGTGGTGGTCAGGCTACTGCATCCATCAGTTGTTGTTCTGTTACCCCTCCTACCCTCTAGAGAGAAGTTGTACAGTTTGATGGCATGAGGGACAAAAAAGTTTTGAAGTCTGTTAATCCTGCATTTCGGAAGAAGCATTCTATCACTGAACAGCCTCCTCTGGCTGGTGATGATGGTGTGCAGAGGGGTGACTGGCATCATCCATAATGTCCAGTGGTTTGTCCGTAGTCCTCTTTTCTGCCACCATCACCAGAGAGACCAGCTTCAAAATAGAAGAGCTTCAAAAGCAAAAATTTGAAGTAATTTTGAATTAGCAAGTTTGAAATGTCTTATACTAATTGAACAACAATAGAGGATTAAAATCTGCACCTTGGACAAAACTGTTGAAAACTACAGTTGGGAAAAGTTGAATCAGAACAAAACAAACGCAATAAATACAATAAAATCAAGAATTTAGTAATTTATTAATTTTCTTACAAGTGTAGTTGGAGTGCTGAAGTACACTCCAATGTACATTTGCAAAATGTGAGGAAACACATTGGACAGTCCATCTCAGGGTAGACTGAGACACATTTTCGTCTGGCTTCGTATCTCTATGAGCAGCAACAACAGTGCTTAGTGGCCAAAAGGGATTAGCGCAGAGGAAACTTATATTAAGATGATGTGGAAATTGTTTTGTTTGGTTTTTATTTTTTTTCTCTACATTTAAATGAATACATTTTAAAATCCCAATTAAAAACCACCAAGAAGTGACCAATTATGTGTAAACGTTTATGCCATTGTTCACATCATCACAAGCCTGGGCTGAGAAGGTGCTAGTTTTTAATATATAATATTAGTCTATATAGTGATATATAGATTAGATAGATACATATATACATACAGTATACTGTTACAATAATGTAATGATGAAAAGTCTGATTGAAATAATTTTTAATTAAAGGTGCAAAAGGTTATATCAGCTGTAGTTTTGTACTACCAAATAAAAGAAGGTGCTGTTTGTCAGTATTCAATATGTATAACCTTAATGCTGTCACCAGTAAAAGAATCTATCTCCATTAAATACTACATAAATACATAAAATATTGGAAACTGCTGACATGTGGCTTTTTGCTCATTTAAATATTAGTTTCTGGTTTCTATTTCTAGTTTTAGGTTTCTGGCTTATTAATTTGGGTCTTGAAGTTCATCATTGAATTTATTGCCAAATATTCAAAGAGTTGTTTAACCGTGGCTTACCTTATACCGTATACTTTTACAATTATGTTATTATTAAGGGTGTGGTAGCTCAGTGCTTAGGGCATTGGGCTATCAAGCTGAAGGTTGGCGGTTCAAATCCCAGGTCCACTAAAGTTACCAGTGTGGGTCCGTGAGCCTTAACCCCTTAAACCTCATTGCTCCAGGGATGTTGTGAATAACCCTGTGCTCACCTTGTAAGTTGCTTTGGATAAAAGTAATTATGTAAATGTAATTATGTTAAAAAGCAGTTTAAGTCTAAATTATCTCTGTGCATTTGTTATGGATCAGCAAGCTCGTAGAACAGATTTGCTAAATAGTGTATGCATCATGTAGGTTGTGTGTTTATCCTATTGTAGAAAGTAATGAGTTGCAAGTAGGTAACCAGACTTTACAGTAGAATGGTTCTATAACTGAGTCATATAATCTAAGATAGATTAGAAATGAAAGGTGAATTTGTTTTTTAATAGAACAGAAAGCCCTGCATGCATTCTTGCTTAGCTTATTCATTTCTGGATTTAAATTACCAGCTATTTTTTAATTCTAATCAATTGTACAATTTTTTGGTAAAATTTCATTTTAATCTAAAAGCTATTATATTAAAAAGATGATAGTTTTGGTCTTTTTTAAATTTACTGTTAGGCCCCAGGCATTTTATTCTTTCCCTCTACCAGTTTCTCTCTCTGTGCGTGTGTGTGAGTGTTTGTGCGTGTAAATGAGAGAGTGACAGAGACATTCCACTCATTCATTTTATTCAATAGCTTTAAAAAATAAATCTGCAATTTGCTGTAGTTTTACAAGCATGGCACACATTCACAGACACGCATTGCTCTTTCATTTTAATTTTCCTTTGATTATGCAATACCTACCATGTTGGCTGTGACCTGAGGGAAATACACACACACACTCACTAAACATGTTACAGGTATGAGTCATATCCGAAAAAAAGAGTAAAGTTGTGGTAAGACAATAACACTGATGAACTCTAGACAGCCTCAGTGATTGAGGTTTTTGCTTTCTTTTCTTTTTTTTTATGCAAAATTACACAATAACTCATAGGTTCAGAATATGTGATTTTATTAATGTATTTATTCATTTATGTATTTATTTACTTTTGTAATCAATAATATTTATCATTTATTTAACATATCAGTCTTTGGGAGTAAAAACATTTTAAAACTTTAAAAGCATTCACCAATGTCATTGTTAAAATGTAGTATATGTTAAAATCAACAAGTCAATATTTTGCATTCTTTAAGTTTGTTATGGCAAAACATTCATTGGTTTTAGAACAGTGGTCAGGTTAATTATTGTTATTGTTCTTGTTTAATTATTGTTAGAAGTCTTACATTACAAGATTTAGAGTCATTTAATTCTAAAGATATATTAATTTGTAAAATGTATAAAAATGAAAAAATTGTTAATACTATCACACTTACTATAGTGTAAGTGTGTAAGTGTTTATAATTACTGACAAATTACAAATTCATTTCCAATGTTTTTATTGGGCAACTAAGGCAACATACAAGTGACCGGTTTTGCTTTGTGTGGCATCATGTGTTCAAGTTAATTTATTTATAGTGCTTTTTGCAATAGCTCAGTCTCACAGCAACTTTACTGTGCCTAAACATCCAAAGAGCAAGCCGAAGCAACAGTGGCAAGAAAAAACTCCGTAAATTTTTTTTAATGTAGGCCGACTCCTCAATGTTTGACCGTGGCACCACCAATCAAACAAAAACCCAAGTCCTGTTCAGAAATCATCGTTTCTGCGCTGCTATGGAAGTGTTATAGATGAACCACTAATGATACCGAAGATAAGCAGTTAGAGCAAATAAAGCAGAGTATTTAAGTAGTGGGATTGATTTTTGACACAGTTCAAGCTGATCACTTTTACTTTCTTTACATATTTTAATATTTTCCTTTGTATTTTTCTGTTTTAGATAACAGCGTTGTGTCGGGAGGCTGCACTCTTCGCCTTGCAGGAAGATTTTCAAGCAGAATTGATCACTGCGCGCCATTTTGAAAGTGCCCTGGCAGTCATTAAACCCAGAGTGCCAGACTCCCTCATTCAGTTATACACTGAGTACCAGCAGCAGCACTACTCTGGGTCATCTTCCCACTGAACCCATTGTTTGTGTATATGTTGCCGTCCGGAGGGATGGGTGATATGCTAGTCTGATGTCATTAATGTAATAAATATTTACGATATGCTTTCTAAAAATGGTGTGTTTGTTAATACTTTGTAGCACCAACCAAATCTAGTATTACAATGGTGTGTTATGTGCCCAGGATTTATACTGGTTTACAGAAATAGTGGGACTTAAAATATATTAAGAAATGTGTGTCAGTCAAAAGCTTGGACATGCCCCCTTCTTGCTCCATTGTCTATTTGCTCCACTTACCATATAAATGGAATTTGTATTTTTACCAATATGTTGGACTGTTTTACATCTGTTTTCTTTTTTTGTTAGTTCCTTGTTGGTTCTCTGTTGGAATGGACCATCAAAGAACAGGTATATAAACCTAAGTGACACTGCTGTGATAAGAATAATGCACCAACCAAATAATACCGGCGCTGTGGTGCTTCTTTTGGGGTCCTGACCATTAAAGAACAGAGTAAAGGTGACTAACACATTATGTACTGTAGTCCACAAAACAAGACTATAGTCTGTAATTGTAGAACTACAAAGTCCATCTATACATTAAGTGGAACTGATAATATGGACAATAATTGGATATTTAATAGTGTGTCCAAATTTTGACTGGTACTGTACATTGTACAATGAACTATCTCCATTAGTGATGTTTAAATCTCAGCAACTGGTACTGGGTCAGATCAAAACTCAAATAAAAAAGAACAGTTTTGTTAAACATGAGTTTGAGCAGTCATTGATTTATGGCACTGGTCACACTCATGTTATACACATAGAGCACAGTCTTTTGCAGGATGTGATTAAAATGTTTGCTGTGTGGAAATATATTAACTTAAAAAATGGAAACAGTCCAACAGGCGCTTGTAGTCAATTCTTCTGATTTGATATGGTGCCTAAAAATAAACACTGTAAGAACACAGACTTTTCTCCACTAACAAAGGCTCAGGCTCCCAGCACTCTAAAGGTGTGGTATATTGATAATTCCAATTGTGTTATTCTGTGCGTGTTTTGTGAGTAATTTTAACTAACACGAGACGTAGCTTTGACTAAGAAGCTTGTTTAGCTATTCTAAGTTGACTATTAATATAAACTATTAATATAAAAATTGATAAAACAATGAATCTCAAATTATGTAAAGCAGATTTAAAATGTATTAGCTACATAATTTTTCCTTCTTTTGTTTTTAAAATACAGCCAACAACACATTTAATTGGTGAGCCAGCTGTCAATCTGATTTGCAATGGTCAACCCAGGCCCTTATATAGCCTCACCACTGTAACTGTTCTTGGGATGCTCAGCAAACCTTTTACAACCTATTCATTTATTATTTATATATTATCTTCCTCTTAATCCTCTACTAGGGTTGCAGGTGGGTTCTCCATGCCCATCCAAGGCAAAACGTTTCAGTTGCTGGGCTGATACACCCAGTACAGGGCGCCAATCTATCACTGGGCACACTCACTCACACAGACACACACACAAACACATTCTATATGGCGCAATATAGAGTATTCAATTTACCTTGATATCATGTTTTTAGACTGTGCGAGGAAACCGGAGAACTAGGAGGAAACTCACACGGACACAGGGAAACCATGGAAACTCCACCCAGACTCCATATTTGAATCCCCAGCGCTGAGAGGCTAACCACTAAGACACCGTGCCGCCCTTTACAACCTATTATGTTTTTACATTTTTTGACGTACTAAGTCAATAGTTAAGTCAAATCAAATTTTATTTATATTGTACATTTAATAGGCAGCAGATGTCAACAAATGTGAAACACTGTTAGATTTGTAGGAGAATAACTAAAATCAGTACTGTAAGATTTTATAAGCTGCACAATAAGCTAAAATAATTTTTGAGAATGCACAATTCTAGAAAAATGTAATACAGGAGCAAAACAACAACCAAAATGGAACAAATATATTTTTTTAAATGTTAAATGATTTTAAAATAAATATTTTTTGTTTTAAAATGCTATTATAGACAAACATCCACTGTCAGAGTTTGATCACCTTTAGACTTTAGACATCTGATTAGTAGGCTCAGGAGATCAAAAAAGACTGATAAGACCGGGAGCACTGCAGTGCAATCACCTCTATGTACTACTAATTAAAACTAATGGATAACAAATGAGGGCGGAACAGTAGCTTAGTGGTTAGCACGTACGCCTCTCGGCGCTAGGGATTCCTGGTTCAAATCCCAATCTGGGAAAAGTTTTCATGTTCTCCCCATGTCTGCGTGGGTTTTCTCCCACAGTCCAAAAACATTAATCGAGGTCAATTGAATTTTCCAAATTGCTCCATATAGTGTGTGTGTGTCTGTGTGAGTGAGTGTGCGCCCAGCGATAGATTGGGGCCCTATCCTGGGTGTATCCGCCAAGGCTCCCGAAACTTTCTCCCCTGGATGGGCATGGGGAACCTCCCCACAAGTAGAGGATAAAGCAGAGAAAAATTGATGGATGGATAACAAATGACTTTAAAATATGCAAATTAATATCCACCAAATGTGTCAAAGTCAATGTTATTTAACCCTAGTAAGAGCACAATAAAAAAAATCCTTTGGATTGAATACAAATGCTAGATAGTTTTGTATGTTCATAGGTAAAGGTTTAAGTTATAATTAAATTCTTAAAGGATTCTTGCAGTTTTATAGGTAAGGATTTGTCCTGCTTTAGTTTTACAGAAGTGAATATCATTTGAGGATGGCACGGTGGCTTGGTGGTTAGCTTGGTGTTCATCTGTCAGTGCTGGGGATCCGGGTTCGAATCCCAATCTGGTTGGAGTTTCCATGTTCTCCCCAAACTAATGAATGAATGAATATTATTTGAATTGCATAAATAAGATTCTGTGTGGAACTGCAATCTTAGTTGTATATATCATTTTTAATACCACAAATTAAGGTAAATGTATTTTTTAGAAATATTAAAACTAAAAAGGGATACAATATTAAAAATACACAATATTCCTCCCACAGTCCAAAAACATGGATCAAGTCAATTAAGTTCTCGAAATTGCCCCATATAGAGTGTGTATGTGTGCATGTCTGTGTGAGTGTGTTCCAAGTGATAGATTGGCACCCTGTCCTGGGTGTGTTTGCCCAGCATCCGAAACGTTCTCCCCTGGATGGGCATGGGGAACCCCCCCCCCCCCAAAACGGATAAAGCGGAAGATAATGGATGGATAGAACAGTAGGTATATATATACTATATATATTGTGGGCGGCACGGTGGCTTAGTGGTTAGCATGTTCTCCTCTCAGCGCTAGGGATTCCCGGTTCGAATCCCCATCTGGGTGGAGTTTCCATGTTCTCCCCGCGTGGGTTTCATCCGGGTTCTCCGGTTTCCTCCCACAGTCCAAAAACATCGATCAAGTCAATTGAGTTCTCCAAATTGCCCCATATATAGTGTGTCTGTGTGAGTGAGTGTGTGCCCAGCGATGGATTGGCCCCCTGTCCTGGGTCTATCTGCCCAGCGCCCGAAATGTTCTCCCCTGGATGGGCATGGGGAAACCACCGCGACCCTAATAGAGGATAAAGCTGGAGATAATGAATGAATGAATATATATTGTGTAGTAATGATGGGTGTAGTGCAATTGCCTAGTGTGGTGTAGACCTTGTAAACATTGTATACCAGTCCAGTAGTGCAAATCATTAATCATCATTAATATGAATACGGTGTGCATTATTGTCAATAATATTTTAGCCAATCAAAATTAAGGACCAGAACTACCACTCACTGTTGCCAACTTAGCGACTCTTTGATATTTAGCAACATTTTAGACCCCTAAATTTTACTAGAACCCTCTCTATCTCTACCTCTACCACATCACTCCGGTCTTACAACAGCTTCATTGGTTACCCATCGATTACCTTTCTGAGTATAAAATTCTTCTATCAACTTTTAAGGTAATACACAATCTTTCCCCTCCATATCTCTCAGACTTAGTTAAAATTGCCACTCCAAAATACTGACTCACTTCCACTTTTTAAAACTAGACCCAAAACCCATCTGTTTACGACCGGCTTTTCCCTAAAAAATCACTTCCGCTGACCAATCTGTAATATTCATTCATTATCTTCCGCTTTATCCTCTATTAGGGTCGCGGTGGGGTTCCCCATGCCCATCCAGGGGAGAATGTTTCGGGCGCTGGGCAGACACACCCAGGACAGGGCGCCAACCTATCGCTGGGCACACACTCACACACACACACACACTCTATATGGGGCAATTTGGAGAACTCAATTGACTTGATCCATGTTTTTGGACTGTGGGAGGAAACCCACACGGACACGGGGAGAACATGGAAACTCCACCCAGATGGGGATTCGAACCGGGAATCCCTAGCGCTGATAGGCGAACGTGCTGACCACTAAGCCACCGTGCCGCCCCCAATCTGTAATATTTGAAATTTTATTTATTTTATCCATCCTATACTGTTTTACTATTGTACGTCTTCTATTTGTACTTTTATTGTTTTATTATTATACAGTGTCTTTGGGTGCTAGAAAGGCACCTTGAAATCAAATGCATAAGTATTAAAAGCGTCTACTAAATGACTAAATATATATTTAAATGTAACTTCTAGTGGCCAATAGCTACTATTCTTACTGAGGAGTTGGCAGTAGTGCTACCATCATGTTGCTGTGCAGGGGCAACAGGGGGGCAATAAAACAACAGACATCCATCTATATCCTGACATCTTTTCTGAATCATGTGATTGTTCCTACACAAAGTAAATGACATGGTCTGAATCTGATTAGTCCGAACGCTGGCTGGGCCTGTTGTCTTTCAATACGCGTAGCAAATACGATTCGTCCTCAGGACAGTCCTGTCTGTGCAAAGACGTGCGTCATTCTGAGGTAAATAAAATAAAATAAGTAAACCTAACCTTCTACTTATGTATGCGGCTTTACATTCGCTTACAAGTGTCCGAGTCCGAAGAGTCCGCTATATGGATTTGAAGTGCGAATGGATTTGGAAAGTTGTGCGTGTAGGATAACAACATTCTAACATTCTAACATGTGCAGCACGAGTTTAAAACACGGCGTTCTCAAACTTTAGACCTCAAGCGCAGGTGAAACTTTTCGAAACGGTTAAGTGGGCAATGTTTAAGCTTTTTTTAAGAAGCAGCGCGTCAAGAATTTCACTTTTTAGAATAAGGTTCGAACCGACAGTTTAAAGTCCGTGCGCTGTTCAGTTCGATTAAAAAGCAAGCGGTCGTTATGTTCCGTCATTGGCGGTTTTACAGATCCCGACATGAACAGTAAAGTTTGACTGGGGGTGTTATTGAAACCTGCAGTAAAGAGGAGGGGAGGGAGGGAGGGAGGGGGGTGGGAGGAAGAAGGGGGGCATTTCCATGTGAATGAGAAAGTGACTCTGTCCTGAACTACCCCCCCCCCCCCCCCCCCCCCCCGCTCCCTCTCGCCTGCTGAATCCGGAAGAGGCGCATCCGCTGGCGGGCTGATGGTCGATCTCCCTGCGTGCGGGAGATGGAGGAGGTGAACTCTGCTAGTGCACGAGGGAGGAGGCAGGAGGCAGGAGGGGGTAACAAGAGAGGAGGGGAGGGGCGCGAGTACAGTGCTCTCGAGAGCTCAGTTAAGGTGGCGCCTCGCTATACATCCAAGATTAGCTTGCTGGAGATCCCAAGTCCCTGTTTACTCTAACATCCACTTTCCTCAAGAGTGTCCATGAATGATGTACCAGGTGTATGAAACAGGTTCAAGAACTGTTATTTTTTCCTGAACGTCATCATCACACTGAACTCACACATACACTGCTTGTAATTTACCTTTTTATATTTTCAAATATTTTTCTCGTAATTGTAATAGTGCTAGTCTGTTATATTTTATAGTTTACATTTCATGTATGTTTGCTCTAAGAGAAAAAGAGTGGCTTTCAATCTCATTGTACATGCGTATAGTGACAATAAGGGCATTATCTGATGATCCAATAAACAATTGCAATTAATTTTTCAGGAATTAATTTTAATGCAACAGACAATACACTAAAATGACTGTAATTATTGTACAGAAGATAGATATAGGCATTAAAACTATTTGATCTATTTATACCATAAAACACTGGAGTGTGCTTGAATTCTGACTGCATTTAACATCTGATATATTGGACTAACAAAAATAATATAAAAATTTATTTTAAATGTTATGTACATCTCCAAAATTGCCCCATATAGAGTGTGTATGTGTGCATGTCTGTGTGAGTGAGTGTGTGCCCAGCAATAGATTGGCGCCCTGTCATGGGTGTATCTGCCCAGCGCCCGAAACATTCTTCCCTGGATGGGCATGGGGACCCCCACCGCGACCCTAATATAGGATAAAGCGGAAGATAATGAATGAATGAATGAATAATGAATGAATGAATGAGAATGAATGTACATTATGCATATTTTTGCCCATACTGTCGAACTAGTCTTGTGTAAAATGTGAGCGATATAAACATTTGCAATGGATTTAACTGATTGTTTATTTTTTACTTTATTTATTCTTATTTTTATTTTATTTCATCTTTGTCTTGTTTTCTATTGTCTGTTTTTTTTTGGTGTTTTCCTTTTCTTTCACGTTGTTTCTGCTACTTGCCAGGCTGTTATTGTAAATAAGAACATGTTCTCAATGACTTGCCTGGTTAAATAAAATAAAAAAATAATAATAATAAAAATAAAGTGTATTTAAATATCTTTATAAAACTCCTACATGCTTTTTTTCGTATTTGGTAAATTAATTAAGTGGCCATGTTTTTTTTTTATTATGTTAGTAAATAAAATAGTAAAATTTCATCAATCATTGTTTAGCTGCTTTAGTTTTCTATTTTGCAACTATTTCTAGTCATACAGTGTCACTATGTTCTTAATAGCCATCGCGTTGTTTCACTTGTTTTGGCCAATTGTCGAGTAACATTTACACATATGCCATAAGCTCAGCTGACTCAGCTGAGTCATGGCTCTCACATTTTTTTATATTAATTCATTGTTTATTTCACCCCCCTATGAGATGTCTATATTGTTCATATATATTACATATAAACATATGCAGCATAATTTTCTACATTAGATCCATGTCTTGTTATTCACAACTTATTCTAAAAAAATAATAAAGATGTTGTAACGGGGTAAAAGGAATAAGGACCTAGAGACAAGTTTGCGCAACACTGCACAGATTTTATTGCCGACAGTGTACACATCTACATCAAAGAGACACCAGACTTTACAGAATTTCCTCATTTGTAACCATGTACAACATCCCACCAGTCGAGTTCCGATGAAAAACTTTCCACAGTATGTGATAGCCTGGTTTTAAAGGAAGCACTTGTTCGAGTCGAGTCAGGTGCATTAATTAAACCTAATTAATGTACATTTCCCCCTGCCACTGATGTATCTTGTAGTTCCACTGGTATAGACAATTTGGCAGTTTCTGTACAAACATGGTTTGTTCTCTTAACTCTGTTATTTAATAGTCTAGCTATGCCATGTATAACTATGCATTTGACAAATCAAAAGTTTTGATTTAATTTGACAAACAGTACAGTTGAGCTACAGGGTCTTAATTTAATTTCACAATGTGGGGCAATAAGTTAAGTGTATTTCAGAGTACACAGTGAGTGATAAAAATAAAACTTAGATCCACCACCTGCTTTTTGTGGGGTTTTGAAAGCCTTAACTATTAGAAAACAGCAAAAAAAAAAAAAAAAAAAAACGTGACTAACAAAGTATGCAGAGAAGCAGATGGACTACAGCTTGTAACTGTAGAAGTACAAAGTTAACCATATGGCAAGTGAAGCTAAAAAAATATAATATAACATAACCTTGTATGAAAATGAGGAAATGGATGTCATAAAGTATAAAACTTTACAGTTTGGGGGCTCGTCTGGGATACAGGAATAACAATGATCGTCAACCTAATGTAAAAAATTTTATAGTTAATTTTAACCTTGGAGCAGTAGCTTAGTATGAATTGCTTGTAATTCTGTAATAAAGATCATTGGTATATTTTGTTGACTTTTCCTTTTATTTCCTCTTTTTGTAGTATAAAAGAGGGGTGTTATAAATCAGGGGGAAAAAATCCTCAAACCATCTGTGTTATTGGCAGAGGACTGCTCTGTTCGTTTGCATTCCTGAACCATCTGTGTTATTGGCAAAGAATTTAAACTCCCAAACCATTTGTGTTATTGGTGGAAATTACTCATCGCCAGGATTTCTACACCTGGACTTCGTAAATTAATTTTATTTTGAGATTGATTTGTGTTTTTTTTTTAACCATAAAAATATGGAGGTAAAATTATTAAACGATTCATGAACTGAACAGACCACAGTAATGTATTTGAAGATATCCTTAAGTTGATGATCTAGCAAATTTGACTGAAGTGCCAATACATTATGAATGGTCATTGCATTTTAGATGAACCACTTTAACTCACCTAACTAAGAAGGGAAGTTAAGATAAGTGCTGAATCAAACTTATTCCAGCAGTAATGTTCTGTTCCTCCCTATTATACCACTGAAAAAAAAAGAATCTTTTAAAGTTATTAGTGATAATGATCCTGATCATCCAAACTAGGGAGGATTTAAAGGATTTAAAGTTTTAATGCTTTTAATATGTCTCTTTGATTACAAGTCGCACTATGTACCCATTTATAGTTGTTGGAGGAAGATGCAGCATTATCCTCATGATTTTAACGCAAATAAATTTTCAGCTAAAAAATTTGAGTATTCCTTAAAAAATGACATTTTACATTCAATCTGTTAAAGCAGTCAATTGTATCATTTTACTTATGATACAATCATGGGAAAGAGATAGTACATGCTCTTTTAATTTATTGTTTTACATATAAAGGTATTGACAGTGTGTCATTTCACACTGAGAAAGAACATACAAGGCAGTACATGTCCCAGCAAATTCGAACCAAGGTCAGATTGTGCACTGCGTCTAAATCAATGTTCTTTGAAAAAATATAGCTAAAGTAAATATATTTGTCCATAATGCACTGCACTATGGCACAAACCAAACAGCATACCTGCACAAAATTCCTTTCTTCAAATATCTCCCTATCAGGAACAATTTGACCTCACAAGGTCTTAACTAATCTCCTAGAATATGTGCGTGAAAAACATCCACTGTACTATGTTATTAAGATATGATGTGTATATAATAATTTATGTATTAATCACAATGCTTAATGTGGGCGGCATGGTGGTTTAGTGGTTAGCTCGTTCGCCTCTAAGCACAAGGGATTTCCGGTTCGAATCCCATTCGAATCTTGGTGGAGTTTGCATGTTCTCACTGTGTCTGCGTGGGTTTCCTCTGGGTTCTCCGGTTTCCTTCCACAGTCCAAAAACATGGATCAAGGTCAATTGAATTCTCCAAATTGCCCCATATAGGGTGTGTGTGTGTGTGTGTGTGTGTGTGTGTGTGAGAGTGTGTGCCCAGTGATAGATTGGTGCCCTGTCCTGGGTGTATCTGCCCAGCGCCCAAAACGTTCTCCCCTGGATGGGCATGGTGAACTGCAGCGCACACTATTAGAGGATAAGGCGGAAGATAATGGATAGATGGATAGACGGATAAATCTTAATGTTCTGACTAATCACTTTTACAAGTAGACCCACAGCAAACAAGAGGGTTTACAGTTAAGTACTTGTTTTTTTTTACTGCAATCTTGTTGACAAATGTGCTAATTTCATTGTGCTAATTTCATGTGGTAGCTCAGTGATAGTTGTGGTAGCTTAGTTGTAAGGGGGGTGGAAGGTCAGTGATACAGGTGTTAGGTTATCAATCAGAAGGTTGTGGGTTCAAATCCAAGGTCCACTGAAGTTACCAATGTGGGTCCTTGAGATGCCTTCCTTAACCAATAATGTGTGATGTTGTTTTGGCTTGTGGTAAACCTTTTGTTAGCATTTTTTCATGCCAAAATATGTGCATACTCCAATGTATGTGTCTTTACTAATTTTCTTTTTTTTTAAATCTTCCTTTAAATATTCACACACACACACACACACACACACACACACACACACACACATACACACACACACATCAATCTCACAAAGAAATACATTACTGAGATGTGGACATATGTGCATTATTTAATAATAATAAAAACATTTATTACGAAAATTCATTTGCCGGGGTATGATAAATTTGATTGGCATAACTAAAGTGGGTCAAAATGGTCAAAAATGTGTCTCATTGTGTGTGTCTCATTCACTATTTTCATGTTATGTTATCAACTTAAAAAGTTTGATCAGCACCTTCATTTATGGTGACTAACACAATGCTTGAGTAAATAAATGTGTTTTAATGTAGTTTAAAGAACTGATAGTGTTTTGGAATCCTGAAATGTGACAAAGCTGAGAATCCTTGTAAGAAAATACTGTCCCCCAGGTGGTCATTATGTTAAGTCTATGGACTACAAGAAAGCCTGCACGATGTGAGCAAAGCTTATGTGTTAGATTACACAGCTCAATAATTCACTTAGATGCAGTGACTGATAGTAATATATATTCCGGACTCTGAGCAGATACACCCAGGACAGGGCGTCAATCTATTGCTGGGTGCACTCACTCACACAAACACACACACAAACTATATGGAGCATTTAATTTACCTCGAATCTATGTGTTTGGAAATGTGGGAGGAAACCAGAGAACCCAGAGGAAACCCATGTGGACACTCCACCCAGATAGGGATTCGAACCTGGAATCCCCTGCACCGAGAGTCGAACGTGCTCACCACTAAGGCACCATGCCACCCTGTAGTTGTTATTATATATTATTGTCATTATTGTTGTTGTTGATGTTCATTCATTCCTTCATTTATTATCTCCCGCTTTATCCTCTATTAGGGTCGCCGTGGGGTTCCCCATGCCCATCCAGGGGAGAACATCTCGGGCACTGGGCAGATAGACCCAGGACAGGGCGCCCATCGCTGGGCACACACTCACTCACACAGACACACTCTATATGGGGCAATTTTGAGAATTCAATTGACTTGATCCATGTTTTTGGACTGTGGGAGGAAACCGGAGAACCCGGAGGAAACCCACGCAGACACGGGGAGAACATGGAAACTCCACCCAGATGGGGATTCGAACCGGGAATCCCTAGTGCTGAGAGGCAAACGTGCTAACCACTAAGCCACCGTTAATTCATTCATTCATTATCTCCCACTTTATCCTCTATTATGGTCGCCGTGGGGTTCCCCATGCCCATTCAGGGGAGAACGTCTCGGGCGCTGGGCAGATAGACCCAGGACAGGGCGCCAATCCATCGCTGGGCACACACTCACTCACACAGACACACTCTATATGGGGCAATTTTGAGAATTCAATTGAATTGATCCATGTTTTTGGACTGTGGGAGGAAACCGGAGAACCCGGAGGAAACCCACGCAGACACGGGGAGAACATGGAAACTCCACCCAGATGGGGATTCGAACCGGGAATCCCTAGCGCTGAGAGGCGAACGTGCTAACCACTAAGCCACCGTGCCGCCGTTGTTGATGTTATTGTTAATATTCAACGATCATATTATGTAACATTGATTTAGAACTCGCGGATCCACCTTAACCTACCACCCTCCTTTCTCTCACTCTCTTGCGCTCGCTTTCTTTCTCTCAAACACACTCACACTCACACACACACACACACACACACACACACACACACACACACACACACACACACACACACACACACACGCTCGCCCCTCCTCATCCGGCCAATGAATGAGGAGCGGGTGTGCGCGTGTGGGCCCCGCTCAACCAATCAGACAACGCGCCTTAGAGCGAGGGCCCCAACGGTAAAGCGCTCATTCATCTCCGCGCGCCTCTGACGACAGAGAGAGAGAGAGAGAGAGAGAGAGAGAGAGAGAGAGCGAGTTGAGGGAGAGAGACAGACGGACTCTGGGTTTTAACGGCTTTTCTTTAACGGACAAAAAACATCAACAAGTTGTTTTTTTTCGCTTTTCACAGTCGGACTTCCTCTTATCGCTTTCCGGACTTTACAGGATACATCGAAAGAGTCGGCCACTCGTCTCTCGTTACGCGCAATACCACGTTTGGTTAATGTTTTTGATTAAAAACGGGGCGCTTTCCCCCTCAGCCAAGCGCCGCTCTGCGCAACACGGCTCTCGGTGTGGATTGTTACTTGGTTTAAAGGAAAACGCCTGCGCTTTTAGACGAGCTGGGATTGTCCGAGCCGCGTGGCAGCGTGTGTATGGATATAAACGACAGCACCGAGGCGAGCTGAAGCGTGTCCACGGCGCTCCGAGGCCGGGTTTAGATGGATAAGCGCAGCATCGGCTGATGGAGTCGACGCTATGGAGGATTGTATATAGGTGCGTATCTGCGCAACGTGTTTACTCAGGGCTTGGTTGCCGTATTCCGAAGGCAAACGCGCATCCACGTGAACTTATTATCGCTTTATTTGTAATGCGCGTCAGTATTAACGCCCAAGATGAAATCTTTAAAGTGCTCGAGAGACGAATCCGACTTTGCGCTTGTGCGCTTTTAACGCGCATCACCCTCCGCTAGTAAAAAAAGAAAAGTTTTTGAAATTAAAAAGCAGCGATCGTTTTACGGATTTCTTTTCGATTCCTTGCGAGACAGCACGGGAGCTTTGAATGAGTGTAAAACACCCCTTCCCCCAGCGGGCGTCCTTTCATTCATAAGTTTTTACACCCCCCTCAATCCTCCACTTCCACCCTTAATACCCTCGCTACACCCCCTATTTTACCCCTTTTTACTTGTTCCTTTATGTCCACCCCCATCCTTCCACATCCCCACATCCGTTTTCGCACGTCCTCCACTTTTAACGCCCGTCAGTACTTTACATCTGACCTTCCTCCCCTTTCATGCAGCTTACCTGCTCGATGAACAATTTACGAGTTGTTTTAATTCCTCCTCGCTACTACATATATTTACCCCTCACTTATATTTTTTTTACCTCAGATTATTTTTTACGTAATTACCATTTCATTTTCTCCACTTCTATCGCGCTTTACCGCATCCCGTCAGATTCATTGTCATTAGGGCTTTTCCATCGCAGAAGTCAACCTTGTTTGACACGTTTCTTCCATTTCCTCTCAACCTGCTTTAGTTTACTTTTATTGAATTACAGACAACCTAACGCATAAAAATAGTTCAGCTCACACATATAATATCATGCATGAAGTTAAAGTTAAACACGAAAGGATTTGTTTGATATTAAAACTATTATTAAGTAGTAATTAAGTAAAGTGTTTTATAATGCATTATGAGCTTTAAGAAATAGTGTTATTTTAATAAATATTTCATAGATGAGTTTTTTTGTTTAGTTAATTGTATGTTACTCTGTAAAATATAGTGGCATTAGTTATTGTTTAATTTGATTTATTTACATGCAGCTGCTTCTGTTAATTGTGTTATTTTCGTGCTGGGACAAATCTCTATACATCTACTGTTTTTAAAAGTCTTATGTCTTATTACGATTTTCACCTTGTTAATATTTATATTTTAAGCAAAAGTACATAAAAAAATTCTTTTTGTTTCCTTCAGTGTTAATCTCAATAATCCAGCTCTTACTTCCTCAGTTTATAAATGCCTTTCTAATTATTCTTACATTCTTATTTTCATTCTTCATAAAGATCATGCCACTTTTTTTAAACTCTTTTTTTACGATCCCCCTTCCATCTGTTTTTACCCCTCCTCTCCAGTCTCTCCGGCTCATCCCAGGGCCCCAGAGCTTTTATCACAGTTCCTGCAGCTTTTCTGCACTGCAAAACCACTTTGGCACTCATAACTTTCATGCTTTCATGTATTTCTAAATACTGAAAAAGAACACCAGCAAGCACTTAAAGGTTATCTATTGAACAGGATTTGTTACACTTTTAATAACCCAGGTAGAATAAGCAGAAGTGTAAGGAGACGTTTAAAACTGAAATAGGGCACACTTTCATTTTGAAAGTTTAAGATCACTTTTCAAATCTCTTTGGGGTCTTAAGTGAGGGTGCATGCAGGCTCCTTTTTAACATTCTCTTCATTTGGACATTTGCTTGCTGGCAACGTCATTTAAAGCATGCACTTTGCATGCACTCCTGGTACGTCAACGTCTCCGGTCGTAAACTTTGCCGTGATCTGCATTTCAATGTAAGCCAGCTATACACATGCAGATCGAGGACAGGGAGTGTTTGGACCCGAGTGTGTATTGAGTGCCAACCAACATCTAATTAATAGTCAACCCAGTCTGACGGTCAGATCAAATGTTTCAGAGCATTTAGAGCAGATGTTTTGTTACAGGTTGTGGATTTGTGAGTCAATCAATAGAATGTGAGTATTTTAGGACAGTATTCATTCATATCAATTAGTGAATAGAGTGGAAAACCGGTTCTTTCGTTGTTCTATTCGAAGACAACTCTGTAATTGAGTTAGGCCTTTTCACATTGCTTCTATCTTTCACTCAGATTGTATGCATGATCCAGATGTTGATTAAGTTATGATATGACTATATAACTATACTGTGATAAGCTTTCAAGCAAGTTTTTATGGTACTGTCAGTACTTGGCATGTATTTAATCGGAATAATCTAATGTTGTTGTTTTCTGTTTGGTATTTTATTATTTGTAAATGATTTGTTATAATGCATGTCATACACTGCTGTGTTTTATATCATCGTAACACAATATGGCCATTATAAATTTCGTCATCTTTTGGACATCATATTCTGCCAACATTGCATTTAGTTTGACTTTATGTCTTTCTGTCACTTTCTGTTTCTGAATTAAAATTTTTACAAAAATGGATGTTTTATTTGTACTTATTGTTTTGATTCTTTAGCAGTGTAAAATATATTGAAAAATATTAGTGTGAACAAAGCTCATGCTAGTTGGTCATTTAACGTGATGGTGCTTAATATGTAAAAGTTTTGTGCTTCCATGTTTCCACACTCATGCATCTTTTATTATCTCTTAGGATCTCCTGTGTTCCCGGACTGCAGAGTCCTACAGGAAGCTGTTGATTCGATCAGATGGATCGTGGAGGCCACCTTGGCGCCGTTCTTTCTCTGGATCAAATCCACTCCATTCGCTCCAAAAACGAGTACACTGAAGGGCCTGTGACATCATCACCATCTTCAACATCCTCATCTGTGTCAACGGGACAACCCTCTGTGGCACCACGGAGGCCTTCACCACCACCACGTACTCTAAAGCATGAGAGGACTCATGAGGTCATTGTTGTCAATGTCAATAATAACAACTATGGGAGCAATGGTGAAAGCGGGTTCATCCCTTCTTCAGGGGGCTCTCTGCCGTTCCGTCATGTGGTCAGAATGCAGCCCAAATCACAGATGGCGACATCTCGGCCACTCTTTGCCTCCACGGACACTCTTTTGACATCGAAACAAATCAAATCGACGGGCGAGTCGCTGCTGTCATCGTCCTCATCATCTTCTTCAACGTTGTCACACCAGCTGATCTGTGAGAGCTGTGGAAAGTGCAAGTGTGTCGAGTGCACTTCACCACGCCCTCTTCCCTCACGCATGGTATGCGACGGGCAGTGTGTTTGCTCAGCTGAAAGCATTTTGGAACACGGAACATGCATATGTCTTGTTAAGGGGCTTTTCTACCACTGCTCAAGTGAGGGCGGCGATGATGCCGGCGACACATGTGCTGACCGACCATGTTCACTCACTCGCCCCCGCTGTCCAGCACGTTTCTTATGCATGGCCCTTTTAACACCAGTAGTCCCGTGTCTGCTTTGCTATCCGCCCTGTAAAGGATGTCTAAAAGCATGCCATGCCTGCCACGACCGGCTAAACCGACCGGGCTGTCGTTGCAAGAACTCAAATGCTGTTTATTGCTGGAGGGACGTGTCTGGACACACACTTACTCCAGGAAAACCAGCCTAAACCAGACTCAATACAGACACCCTAGCGGTCAAACATGCAGTCCAATGCGCTCTAACTCGGACGCGGGAAAACTGAAACAAGGGCTCATTTTTTGATGTCTTTCACCTTCTACACTCAAGCTAATACACAACGTATGTTCTAACACTCAGTGCTGAATTTGTTTCAGCTAGCAGACTGAGCACACAATGCACACTAACTCCTATAGACTGAGGTCTGGCTGCATACATTTCATAAGTCAATATTGCTTTGTGCATTGTGTACAATGCTTGGAAAGATATCACCGAGCTAATGTAGCAGTCAGACAGCCTTCTTCTCAGCATCTTATATTGAAGAGCATCGTGCGACATCCTTCGTTGCCTTTTTTATTTTTACATAAAATATTACAATAATGTTGTAGACAAGTTATCATGATGTAAAATTTTCATACCTCCCCATGCCTAATACATGCTAACACATGTAGACTGAGGGTGGGTCAGGTTCACACTGGCGCCTCAAATCACAATGATTTGTAGGAAGAGGATGGACAGTAATGTTTATTTTGATGTTAAGACTTTAAATAAGCCCTGCCTCTTCTTCACTGATTTGCTGCTACGAGTAACGGAAAAAGTGCATGGGGAAAATGGGAAAACCACTCATATACATACATACATACACATACACACATGACAAAAATATTGGGACACATCTTAATCATTAAATTCGAGTGTTTTTTCGAGACCTATTGCCACCATTTTAAAAAAAAAAAGAAGTGCCGGGCCATACATTATGGACAATTATATGCTTCCAACTTTGCGGGAACAGTTTGGGGATGGTACCCTTTTTTGTTTCAACATGATTTGCCTCAGTGCACAAGGTCCATAAAAGCATGGTTGGGTAAATTTGGCGTGGAAGAACTTGACTGCACAACAGAGGCCTGACCTCAACCCCATGGAACACATTTTGAATGAACTACAATGGAGATTATGCACCAGGCCCTCTCATCCAACCTCAGTGTCTGATCTCACGAATGCCTTTCTCAATAAATGGGCAAAAAACAAACTTCAGAATGTTGTAAAAAAAAAGTCTGGAAGCTATTATAACTACAATGTGGAGTGGACTTATAGTGGGGTGTCACAAAACTGTAGGTGCAGTGTGTAGGTGTTTCAGTACCTTTGATCATATAATATGCGTGTGTAGAAATCCAGGCGGTCAAAAGTATTCATACACCTACACATTACAACTACAGGACTGTTTTTACCCTTGCATACCTCTATATTGATAACCTCCTTAGTGGTTATAACAGCTTTTATCTTTTGGGAATTCTTTCTACAAGATTTTGAAGTTGTTGAGATGATTAATGATATTTATGTATTTGCATTTTTAGAAAATGTAAGACACTTTCTACAAATACAGTTCAAACTGTCATTTGTTAATTCACTTGAACATTCTAACAGACAAAATGACAAAGAAAAGATTTTTAAACTTAAATTTTAAACTAAATTTTTTTTAAATGCTAAGAGCTGAAACTACTACAGAATATTCAAGACTATATAAGCCTCAGGTGGTTTTGTTTAAGAAGCTGCCAATATTATTTACTGGGCCTGGAAATACTTTTTTAAATTATTGTTACTCGACACAGACTACTGCTAGAGTTAGAAATGCTACCTGTATTATTCCATTAGCCCAAAATCTGGCATCCAGATTCTTAAAACTAGCATCATGGGTGAGCTGCATATATGTGAAGGTACTGGAAACATATATTGGTATTTTAAAGAGCTTTTATGTCTATTTAGCCAGAACAGTGCTCATTCTGCATGAATTACAACTGCATGGCTTTGTAGACATAGAGTTTGTGTGTGAATCTGTCTCCTATTGAAATGTATGATGCATTATAAAGAAGAAAACAAGACAGTTGTGACTTTTGAGCAGCTCACATTTTGAAATGTGCAGAAGTTACACTTTTGTAAAACATTACCAAGTAGTACGTTGCATTTCTAAACAAATAAAATGTATAATTAAAAGTAATGGCAATGTGCGTAAAGCATTTCCAGTTTTTTACATAGAGGTTCAAGTGAATTAAGAACTGACAGTTTTCAGTATTTTTGCTTTTATATATAATATGCAAAACCAGTATTTGCCTTAACTTGACTGTGGTTCTACTCAACATCTTATCAATGTTGACAAAAGTGAAAGAAAAATTTGTCAAACCGAATCTGTGAAGGACTGTCCAGCCAACCAATATTATTGTAGCAGTTTCCAGATCTCCGTAGCAACTTGGTGATGTTCCCACTAAGGGCTTCCCGTGCCTTTCTGGGGGTCGTCCCAGCGGAAACAGATCCTCCATCTCGAAGGATGGATGGATGTTCAGATGGACATCCGGACACACAAATACTCTGTGGCATTCTGACTTTATTTTTTATTTTCTATTCTCTTGTGTACTCTCCCCCTACTCATATTTTTGTAAAGTAAATGTATGTTCAAGTATGTCCACAAAGAGGAAAATCCTGGCTATTTTTGAAAAAGAAAGAAAATGAAAATGTCTGTTAAAACATTTTTTTTGTCATTGTAAAAAAATATTTATTAAGTGAAGCTCTATTATTTTATGATATTTATTTCAAAACAAAGACAGTCTTAGATTTACTCATGTTTGAATATAACAAAAATATCAATACTGAAAAATTAAAGGGTGAGACAAACGCTATGTTAACTTTACTGCAGAAATATATGAATTAACAAATAATTCCATGCTCATTGTTTTTATTGTTTGTGTGTCTGTCTGTGTGTTTGTCATAATTAAGTTATTAATAAGCAGTTTGTAAAATGCTAAATTTTAATTTAAAAGCATATTTGAAGTATATACATTGCAAGTCTATACAAGTATATAAAATGCAGTCACAATTTATTTTTTAAATCTTGTTCATGGTGTAAAACCATGGTTTATGATGTGATCGAGCAATATATAACAGCAATATATCACTACAGTAAGACATTGTGAGAATCTATACCAATACCACTGAACTGGTGTTTAAAAAATGTGCAAGTAATAAGTCACAAACTTTATTTATTATCAGTTGTTTACAAAGACAGCTGGCTTAACACTAGTAGCAACGTCTTCATGTCCAGTGAAAAGTGTTCACACTCGGGTGTGGTAGCAAAGATGTTCGGATGTTGAACCATCAAGCTGAAAGTTGTGGGTTCAAATCTCAGCTCCACTGAAGTTACCAATGTGGGTCCTTGAGCAAGACCCTTAACCCTTATTGCTCCAGGGTTGCTATGATATATGCAACAAAATGACCCAGACTACTTATTAATTTTCATGTTTGCCAACACAATTTAATTTGCACTGTTAAAATAACTATGCACTGCTCAATACGGGAGTAGTAGTGTTTACAATCAAACGCTTTAGTATACTTGTCAAAAAAATTAACACAATGTTTAACTTCAGTTCTTAGTGGGGCAGTGGTTTGGGTGTTGGGCTATCAATCTGAAGGTTGTGGGTTCAAATCCCAGGTCCACTGAAGTTACCAATGTGGGTCCTTGAGCAAGACCCTTAACCCTCATTGCTCCAGGGATGTTGTGATGAACCCTGTGCTCACCTTGTAAGTCGCTTTGGATAAAAGCGTCCAATAAATGACCAAATGTAAAATGTAATGTAAACAGTCATTGGCTTGTGGTTAAGGAACCAGCCATGCGACCTGAAGGTCCCGGGTTTCTTGGGCAAGGCACCTAACCCTAATTGTTCCTTGGGTGCCAAATTCAAGCCTGCCTATTGCTCTGAGTACATGTGCTTCAGCCTTACTGCACGGATGGGTTAAATGTGGAGCACAAATCCCTCTGTATGTAAAGCACCGTGGGCAAAATAGATCACTTTACTTAATTAAATCACTTAAATCTTCGAAATACGTATCTGCTGGTTATGATTTACCCCAGAAGACTCAACATGTTTGTAATTTTACCTTCTTGACTTCTGACTATACTATAGTGTTATTTGGGAATAATTTACATTAAGTAGTAATACTTTATTGACATGTTAAGTCATATAGTAGAAGTGAAGTGCTTCTGCTGCTGATGTGGAACATCTGGCGTTTCTGCCTTTTTTCTTTTTTTTCTTTTTTTTTAAAAAAAAAAAAAAGCCCCTTTCAGACATGCATCATACACATGAATCTATTCAGTCATGCTGGTTGTTCTGTATGTGTAAATATAAATATTCAGTGTGAATGAAGCATCTGATAGAACATACAATTTTTACAGCTCATGAGTGGGTGTGTTGACGCTTCCATCAGGTGACTGGCACAAAACAAACATTTGAGCTTGTAATACAACACAGGACAGACAATATTTGAACACCTTGAACAGTAAAAGCAAAGGCAAAATCAACAGAAATGTAATAACATGGCAAAATACTTTGTCATTCATACACAAAATATGAACTAACTTAATGAGCGTTGTTTTGTGCTTTTTACATTATATCCTGTTGTTTGCGGCCAGCAGCTCTCAAAACCTGTCTGTGTGATCTCATGCATGTGCAGTTTTGGTAGATACCTAATTCTACCATCACAACCCAGAGATTAAATGTAAAAGCAGAATATTGTCTCCCACACAGACACGGGGAAAACACGTAAACTCAAATTGGGATTCGAACCTGCATCCCCAGCGCTGAGAGGCAAAAGTGCTAACCACTACACCACCATGCCACCCAAAACCTTTTAGGTTTATTTTTATATTCACTGTCATATATTAGAGGTAAAACTGCTAATCAGATCCACAAGGACTTGTGAGCACTTGGAACACTGCTAAATGGTGTGGTCATGTATAAGTATGACAGTGACCACCATAACTTTAATCAGATGAAAATTAATAAAAAATAAAGAATCGGATTTTACCTCAATTGATTTACATGTAATACATACAAAAGTATTGGGACACACCATTTAGTCAATAAATTCTGGTTTCATTCAGTGTAATTGCACCAGTGTTCAGGCACCTTGTCATGCATTTTGGACAAGGGACGTTGTTGGTTTGTGGTTACTGCCTTGTGTCCCAGTTTGATTTCTGGTCTTACCAAGAACCATAGCTGAATTTCCCTTGGGCAAGGCACCTAACCCCAATTGCTCTTCATTCACCTTACACAAGGCTGACCACCACTCTGGACCCCTGTGGTGCATAGATGGTTTAAATGTGGAGGAAAAATTCCTTTGTGTGTAAGCTCAGTAGGCAAAATAGATTACTTTATCAGTTGCATCCTTTCATTTTTGTGGACACAGTTTGGAAAAGGTCCCATTTTGTTCCAAAATGACAGTCACAAAAGCTTTTCTAGGACGAACTGGAACCAAGGTACAGATACACTATACAGTACAATATAAGGACAAATGTTTTGAGACAACTACATATTACACCAACAGTAGCTTTTATGTCATTACATTCTAATTGGGTTCCCCATTTTTAGCTATATCAGCTTCCACTCTTCTCTGAAAGCTTTCTATAAAAATGTTTTTCTTCAAAATATTTGCCAAATAATCAAGAAAAATGTTTTTAGGGTCAGACACTGATGTTGGACAATAGTGCCTGACCTAAAATGTGTATTTGAGATCATCCCAAAGCTGTATAAAGGTTAGAAATTTTGGCCAGTCAAGTTCTCCAACAGTAATCTCACTCAACTTGCCTTTATAGACCTTTCTTTGTATACTTGTGCACAGTTATGCTAAAACAAAAAGTGAATGTATAAGCATACAACTGTCTAAAGTGAATGGCTAGTTTTTTTTTTTTTACACCTGTGACAATGAGTATGAATGAAACATTCGAATTTCGTGAGTAAGAGGTGTGTCCAAATACTTTGTCCACATCTATCTGTGTAATAAATGTTTATTGTACTTAGTTTTTATTGCTCATCTCCTGCTGCTCTAACCTTTCACCCGGACTTTCTTGTATGCTCATTTCCTTTTTTTGCAGTCACTTTGTCTTACTTTTTGTTTGTGTAACACCTGGAGGTAGCATTTCAAGTGAATTTATAGTTGTGGTTCATTCAACCTTCTAAAAAATCAATAAAGTTTAAATATTTTTTTAATTATAGTATTATTTGACATAAATCAGCACGGTGGCTTAATCCCAATATGCGTGGAGTTTCCATGTTCTCCCAGTGTCTGTGTGGGTTCTTCAGGTTCTTCGGTTTCCCACAGTCCAAACACATGGATTCAAGGTAAATTGATGACTCTTAATTGCCCCATATAGGGGTATGTTTGTGTGTGTGTGTGTCTGTGTGAGTGAATGTGCGCCCTGTCCAAGGTGTATCTGCCCAGAGCCCAAAACGTTCTCCCCTGGATGGGCATGGGGAACACCTAGTCGAGGATAAAGTGGAAGATGAATTTATATATATATATATATATATATATATATATATATATATATATATATATATATATATATATATATATATATATATATATATATACAGTATAGTGTGTGTGTGTGTGTGTGTGTGTGTTACTTTGTGTTTGTCTAATTGACTTTATATTTGGCTTGTATATATAACTAGCTGATATAAGATGAGGGGTAGGCCTAACTTGTCTCTGTGCATTTGTTGTGTTTCAGCGGGCTCATTGGACAGATTTGCTGCTGAAGAGTGTGTGCATCATGTAGGTTGTGTGTTTATCCCATTGTGAAAAGTTCTGGATTACAAGTAGTCACCAGACCTTATAGAAGAATGGTTCTATAACTGAGTCATATAATCTAAGATATATTAGAAATGAAGGTGAATTTATTTTTAATATAACTGAAAGGATTCTGGATTTAAATGACCAGCTAGTTTTCAATTCCAAACATTTTGTGTATGTGAAATGGAATGTTTCTCTGAAAGCTATATCATTTTTGAAAGATGATAGTTTTGGTCTTTTTGAAATTTACTGTCAGGCCCCAGGCTTTTTATTCTTTCCCTCTATCACTATGTGTGTGTGTGTGTGTGTGTGTGTGTGTGTGTGTGTGTGTGTGTGTGTGTGTGTGTGTGTATGTGTGTAAATGTGTCATTCTCTCTGTAGGAATGCACCTTTTCTCACACTGAAAGCCTTTTGTGTGGATTTAAGGCCCATTTCCTGTCAGAGCTGTAAAGGGTCATTATACACACAGCTTTGTGTAGTACTGATTTCACCCATGAACTCTGGGTAATGACAGCAGAATCTGGTATGGGTATTTTATAGAGAGGTGCTTTCACACACAGTTCACAGAAGATGACCATGATTGAATTCTCAGAGCTCGTGGCTTCAAAGCACAGAACATGATGCAAAAAACACAAAATTGTGATCACATTACATCTGATCATTTGCTTGTAATTTCCTGTTTTGCACCTCCTACAAGAAAGGAATTTCATTAACACACACTCTTTTTCACTATAAATAGTGTCATTAGCTGTGTTTTAAAAAATGTAAACAATTTAAACCTTTTTTTAAGTTGAAGCTAAACATCTTTTAAAAATTTTTAACCATTTTTATTTTAACACTTATTTGTTTTTTGACTACACCACCTCAAATAAGATATCTGCCTGCCTCACCGACATATCTGTCTGGATGAAGGCCTTCATCCTATCCCAACAATTATTACATAATTGTAATAATATGCTGCATTCAGTACAATGCAGTGACTCTGGCCTACAGGACAATCTCTGGATCTGCCCCCACTTTCCTTCTATCTATATTTTTAAAATACTTTCCAAATCGTTCACTTCGCTCTAGTGAAGAATGTCGCCTGGTGATTCTCACCATCGTGCTAATTCTCACTCCGTAGCGTTCACCACTGCAAAATGGTGGAACGATCTTCCCAACTCTTTTTGTAAGTTGGAGTCACTTGGCATCTTTAAGAAACATCTTAAAAAACATTTCTTCCACAAACAAGGGGGGTGCGGGATCGGATAATGATCAGGTTTGATAATTCTATAGTGTAGCTGGTTTCCTCCACAACTGCGGACTTGTGTTTTTCTCATTTGTAAGTCACTTTGGATAAAAACCGCTAAATGACTAAATGTAAAGTCAATAGCTATATTTCATTTTAAAACACGCATTTATTATTATTAGTAGTAGTAGTACTAGTCAATTCATATTCTGATTTTGATAAATGCACTCATGAGCTCAATAGGAAAGACAGCAGACCTTATACTGTGGGCTGAAAAGCTCAAATTTATGCATACAGCTTTAAAAGTTAATGACTATGACAGTTTAGGGTTGTGGTTTACATTTATAATAGGTTTAGGTATTTTCCCTTTTTTATGATTTTTTTAAAAGTAGAAGTATAAAAGTACATGCGCATAAATTAAAATCACTTCTAATTACACCTTTTGACAGGGTATCTTTTGATTCAACTCAAAGATGCATGAGCACTATATGAAAACGCAGTAAACTTTTTAAACTTCTTTGTAAGTTTATCCTAAACCAGACATATGATGAACATCAGACATGTCTGTGTATATTAATGGGCCCTGACATATTAATCAAATGTTTTAATGTAAAAAACAACTAACCAAAGCAGTGGTTGAATAATAAAATTGTCAATGTACTGAATATAAATAGAGAACAATACAATACTGAACACATGTATAAATGTGTAAACTCAAAGTGCAGCTACATGTTAGGATTGCATGTGATCAGTCTCTCAGTATAATGCTTTACAGTAGAGGACACAATTAAAAAATCCAATTAAAAGTCAGCTAATTAATATAAAAAAAAAAGTTCCCTTCATTGGGCCTTACATTTTAACATTAATTAGCAAAGCTTGGTGCTCAACAAGAGTTATACTTTTAAAACTAATAACTTCTGTTTTTTTTTATGCAATTGTCCATATAAAAAGTAATATATCAGAAAGAAAAGTGTGAGTCGCAACTTTTGTGCTTGGTGATTTAAAACCTGCATGCTATTGCTTGGCAATGAAAACCAATGCCATAAAGCTCATGTTGAGCAGATTTTTTTTGTTGATGCTAATGCCAGAGAATGCCAGTGGAATTTTTTCTGAACCTTCACACACTCCCGTCTTAGCCTCCTAATGGTGCCGTTTAGTCAAGGTTGGGATCTAAACTTCTGCCAAGAGATTTTCCAAGGTGATGCAGAATCCAGTATTACGTAGAAGGTATTTTTAAAATCACTAACTAGTTCCTCACCATTTTTGTTGAAGGCAATATGGAAGATTCAACTTTTTGCAAAGACATATATTAATTGTGATCAAATTCTCAATAGGTTAATATGGATTTAATGTATTTTTCTGAAGCAAAGTATAAGTTTTTCCAGTTTAAATGAAAAGCATTAAAAAAAACCTGCATTTTAGCATAAAAATGTCATCTTATCTGTGAAACCTGCCGAACGTAGTATCAAGATTTAGCCTATTTTGATTTTTGTTCATCGATGGACCAGTGAATTTGGTAATTTCCATCCATCCATTATCTTCCCCTTTATCCTCTATTAGGGTCGCGGGAGGTTCCCCATGCCCACCCAGGGAGAATGTTTCGAGCTCTGGGCAAATACACCCAGGACAGGGAGCCAATCTATCGCTGGGCACAGACTCAGACACAGATAATTGGAGAATTCAATTGACCGTTAATCCATATTTTTGGACTGTGGGAGGAAACCGGAGAACCAGGAAGAAACCCACGCAGACACGGGAAGAACATGGAAACTCCACCCAGACTCGAACCAGGAATACCTAGTGCTGAGAGGCAAATGTGCTAACGACTAAGCCACCGTGCCTCCCTGAATTGTAATTTATACCAACAAATTTCAAAGAAAAAATCTGTCTGATGGCGGTATTTGTCCACAGTCCTAGGTATGGTATTGTTTTCTGCCTGATGAGCATCAAGAACACTTCTTTTTAATATTTCAGGCCATAATATACATCTGCAAATTTATTGTGAAGATCGGGGCCATAAATAAAACTGGACACGCACACCGTGTCATTTCATTATTAGAAACATCAAACTCTAATTTCATGGTAAAATTTTTTGGTAATCCTAAAGGTTATATGATGTTTGATCTTTTCACGTAATAAAGTTTGATTTATTTTGCTTATTTCTATTGACTTTAATAAAAAAGATTTGTTTTATAAATCTACTTCAAATTTATTTAAGAACATAAAAAAATTCCAAAGGGTCACAGGTACCACTATAACTAGCAAATAGTGTTGGAAACAAATTAACAAAATAATAACACCTTGTTGTCATTGTATTATTAGAAAACATCAAGCTTTAATTTAATTGTCTCCATATTTTTCCTTTTACCCTTTTTAAGGTAAAAGGAATGCTCTAAACTGCACCTTATAGAGTGTGCCCAGCATTAGATTGGTGCCCTGTCCTGGTGTATCTACCCACCACTCGAAACATTCTCCCCTGGATGGGCATGGGGAACCCCACGACCCTAGTAGAGAAATAAGTGGAAGATAATTAATAAATAAATGAATGAATGAGTTGGGAGGATCATAAAAGATTGTGATAAATATTTGACATGACCTAAATGGCACAATATTTTTTTACTAGTTTTGTTTTAACTCCTTTTAAGTGTTTCCTGGGTTACCAAGCCCCTCTCATGCTCCAATTTATCACTCCCTCTGATGGTCTGGCTTTAAATGAGTTTATGTCACAGAGTGAGCATCTGCATTTTGACACTCGTCAGCACATCCAAAGTGTCTTGTGCACTTACAAGCTTAAGGCAGATAAGCAGATTCCAGCCTCCTGACAGTGTATTGCCCAGGTATTTCTGTTTGCTAAGAGGAGTGGAAATCTACAGAATGTGTGCAGAATACAGTGGTTTATACAGAATACAAATAGTAAAAAGAGATTACACACGTGGACAAAATTGTCAGACATTGCTTTTCAACCATGCTTTAACAGAATTATTTAAAAAAATAAACTCATGAAACAGGCCTGGACAGAAATGATGGTACCCCTGAAAATAATGTGACCAAATAGACGTTAAATCATGGTGTGTTCACTAATTAGTATCACAGGTGTCTACAATATTGTAATCAGTCAGTGGGCCTATATATAGGGCTACAGGTAGTCACTGTGCTGTTTGGTGACAAGGTGTGTACCACACTCAACATGAACCAGAGGAAGCAAAGAAAAGAGTTGTCTCAGGACATTAGAAAGAAAATAATAGACAAGCATGTTAAAGGTAAAGGTTATAAGACCATCTCCAAGCAGCTTGATGTTCCTGTGACTACAGTTGCACATGTGATTCAGAAATTTAAGATCCATGGGACTGTAGCCAACCTCCCTGGACGTGGACGCAGGAGTAAAATTGATGACAAATCAAAGAGATGGATAACACGGATGGTAACAAAAGAGTCAAGAAAAACATCTAAAGAGATTCAAGGTGAACTTCAAGCTCAAGGAACATCAGTCTCAGATCGAACTATCCGTCGATGTTTGAGCCAAAGTGGACTTCATGGGAGACGACCAAGGAGGACACCATTGTTGAAAACAAAACATAAAAAAGCCAGACTGGAATTTGCCAAACTTCATGTTGACAAGCCACAAAGCTTCTGGGAGAATGTCCTATGGACAGATGAGACAAAAATGAAACTTTTTGGCAAGGCACATCAGCTCTATGTTCACAGACGGAAAAATGAAGCATATCAAGAAAAGAACACTGTCCCTACTGTGAAACGTGGAGGAGGCTCTGTTATGTTCTGGGGCTGCTTTGCTGCATCTGGCACAGGGTGTCTTGAATCTGTGCAGGGTATAATGAAATCTCAAGACTATCAAGGGATTCTAGAGAGAAATCCCAGAAAGCCCAGTGTCAGAAAGCTTGGTCTCAGTCGTAGGTCGTGGGTCTTACAACAGGATAATGACCCAAAACACACATCTAAAAACACTCAAGAATGGCTAAGAGGAAAACACTGGACTATTCTGAAGTGGCCTTCTATGAGCCCTGACCTAAATCCTATTGAGCATCTTTGGAAGGAGCTGAAACATGCCGTCTGGAAAAGGCACCCTTCAAACCTGAGACAACTGGAGCAATTTGCACATGAAGAGTGGGCCAAAATACCTGCTGAGAGGTGCAGAAGTCTCACTGACAGATACAGCAATCGTTTGATTGCAGTGATTGCCTCAAAAGGTTGTGCAACAAAATATTAAGTTCAGGGTACCATCATTTCTGTCCAGGCCTGTTTCATGAGTTTATTTTTTTTTTAAATAATTCTGTTAAAGCATGGTTGAAAAGCAATGTCTGACTTTCTTTTGTACATTTTCATAGAATTTTTTTTATTATTACTTTTATCAGATTAAAGTTATTTCTGTTACCATTGTGGGTTTTTCTGTCATTAACCAAGGGGTACCAACAATTTTGTCCACGTGTGTGTTACTTATACAATTTTAATTAAAACATTACCTTCTGTACAATACAGTATCTTTAGCCTTTTTTATGTTTCTCTTCTTGAACCAGTGTGTCTGATGGATAAGGAAACACTCATCATTCCACCACCACTGCTAATTAATATGGAGGGTGCCCCAGCATACTTTTCAGAAGTTCTTGGGCTCTGAGAGAAGAAGGGGCCTCCTGCAGTGTTTGGTGGGTTGAGCAGGCTGAGGGCTGGAGGAACCCAGCTGTGTCCTTTTCCATGAAAGGTCTAAGCCTGATGTTGATTGAAGATTTCCAACAGGGTCATCCTGAGAAACTGATACTGAAACCCAGGGGTTATCCTTGGCATTAATCTGTCACTTCTCTGTCCAATCATGGCTGTGTTTGCTGGTAAAGTCGCTCCAGTTTTCCTACAGTGAGCCAAAGCCTTCACAACTCTTTTAAGTCCACAATAAAATGTGGACAATAAAAGCTGTCGTCCTCAATGATCTGTCATTATAGATTCATAGACACACCAGCTGATCTCCACATAAACTCCAAGAATTTCTGTAGTTTGTGGCATCGCAACTCATTTATTTGTTACAGCAATATGTAGGGGGAATTTCAAAGCAAAAGCTTTGAAAGCATTGTTATAAAGAGGTTACCATTTTCCTAGGCTAAACTATGGGCTGATTTCTTCACAGTATTTAATTTTTTTGAATTCCTTTTTTCGTGGGTTATATGAGCTGGATGCTAAAATTACGTAAAAAAAAAAAAAAAATACTTAAAATAATTTAAATTGTGGACACTAAATCTATAAAACAGAGTTACTTTATTTATCCCTGAGGGGAAATTTCAAAATAGTTTTCATGATTTATGAAAGTTTTTGAATGGACTTATATAAATTAATCAACTTTTTAATTTTTTAATATAAATTTTTTTTTGAAAGGGTCTATACATATGAATGCATTTTACATGCAGTGTGAGCACCTACAACATATCACACAGACACACTCTATACGGGGTAATTTGGAGAATTCAATTGACCTTGATCCATGTTTTTGTACTGTGAACCTGGAGAACCTTTTGTACTGTGAAAACTGAGAACCTGGAGGAAATCAACGCAGACACGGGGAGAACATGAAAACTCCACCCAGATTGGGATTCGAACCGGGAATCCCTAGCGCTGAGAGGCGAACGTGCTAACCACTAATCCACTGTACTGCCACTCTGGAACCCATTTACAAAATTTTTTTATTCAGACTCAAAAATGGTCTTTTTGTAATATTTATCAAAATCAAAATACTGCAATTATTTTACTGCAGCTAGTAATTATCATGTAAATTAATGTACTTATTCCAACTTTTGTGTTTTGTGTTTGTGTCTATGTTAAAAAATCAAACACCCACACAAGCCTTCTGCGAGTGGAAAAAAACTTGCTCCCATTTCCTCAAGGTGCTATGTAAAGCTCTAACCTCTTCCTCTACCCCACACACAATTAAACACTCTAAATTCCTTCTGTACCAACATCCATTGAAACCCGGAAAAACATAGGTAGCTGCATACAATACAATCTTTCTCTTGGTGGAAAACGTGTCTGTTTTCTCTCACTCTCTCTCTCAATTTTTTAAAAATTTAGCTTTATTAGCATGACAAACATTACATTTGTATTGCCCAAAGCCATGCCCCCCCCACACACAAGCTATTATATTAGATTTTTTTAAAAGATAAATAAATAGATTTTTTGACAGTAATTTTAGACTGCACCCAATCTATTTACTACCACAGCAGATAAAATGTATGTTTTTTCCATTAAATAATTTACTTGTATGCTTTCTTGAAATAATATGTAGTATATATTTTTAAATGACACAATGAAAACAATTGTGTCAAATGTGTCATCATTAAAAAAAACAAATGTGTCATCAGTATCACCAGATTTACTGCAGTCAGTTAGTAGCAATGATAGTTTACATGGGCAATTGTTCGTTTAGTTTTAAAAAATGTAGCCTCCTCTAAAATTAGTCACAAATTTTTAGGTTAATTATTAAATATTAATGACTGAAGAAAGAGTATTGTGTAGTTTCTAAATGTTTAGGCAGTTTGTTGCTTGTTGGGATGTTCTTTGTTGGTTCTGGGGTCTTGAACATTTGTTGTGCAGCATACAAAGTGTGAGTCCCTCCCCTTCTCTCATTCCTTTACTTGTTGATTAAATTAATCCTGAATGACTCTCTTAGAGTTAGCATCTCAGTTGTGTGTGTGTGTGTGTGTGTGTTGTGTATGTGTGTGTGTGTTGGGGATTGTAGATGTGTTTCTCATTGATTCCTTTCATCAGCATGCTGTGATTGATTGCAATCTGTTTTAAGATCTATACAGGAAGTATTTCACTTACACACAGATGCACACACACACACAGACACACACAGACACACACAGACACACACACACACACACACACACACACACACACACACACACACACACACACACACACACACACACACACACACACAAACACAAGGACAAATGACTAAAATTGACTTTTGATAACTTCTTGTTCATTTCAGCCTACATGAAACTCTGTGTCTGTAGTAAGTGAGTGGTGTGTGTGTGTGTGTGTGTGTGTGTGTGTGTGTGTGTGTGTGTGTGTGTGTGTGAGAGAGAGAGATAGAGGAAGAACAAAGACATTTTCTGTTGTTATCACAGACCAATACAATTTAAACAATACCCCCCCACGTCACAACACACCCGGGGCTATTAACCCAAACAACAACCACTTCCTGTGCTATTTATATTCTTAAACAGTGCTTTGGCCTAACAGGACAAAGGAAATGATCAAAACACACTCATCACAGTAGAGGTTCTCTTCGCACTTGATTCTTCTAAGCAGGTAGTAATACCCCCTTTTTAGGTCTGTCACTAATGCATGGAAACACACACACAATGTGTGTGTGTGTGTGTGTGTGTGTGTGTGTGTGTGTGTGTGTGTGTATATATATATATATATATATATATATATATATATATATATATATATATATATATATATATATATATATATATATATATTTAGTACATTTATTGTATACATTTCAATATATATACATCAAGATACATTTTTTGCTGTATGCATTTTTTCATTTTTCAGTTTTGGGGTTTATATTTGGACATTGTATTTGGGGCTTATGGCTTGCATGATGTGAAAGGTTTTTAAAAAGTAGTTAACATTACCAGTTTAACAAGATGGCATGACAAAAGGCTCATATACAGTACAATACTGACCTAATTTCATGAGACAAAAACACAAAAGAAAAGGAGTGCAACTAAATGCAAAATGGAGAAGGCAGATGAAGAAACAAACTCACAAGACAACCAACTAAATAGAATCTGACAACAAATAAGAAACAAAGGAGAAAAACAAATGAGGACACAACATGATATTTACATCACATTACATTACATTTAGCAGCTTAAAACCAAAACTATGACAGAAGCATTATTGTTGTGGAAAAATATAGTAGTCTTGGCAATCGAGGGAAAATAAAACGGGTAGTTCCAGACTTAAAAATTGATTGGCTGGGCCGATTGTCCAGCTGTCACATTATTGACAATAATGCACACCTCTGACTGCTTCACATTCATATCAATGAATGACATAATGTACAATAAATTATTAATAAATCGTGTACCATAAATGGAAATACAGATTAAAATAAACAGCAAGCCAATTCCCACTGGGCACTAAGCTTGTTGTGGCTGTTGTTTATAAATTGTGTTCTGTAATATGGCTACTAGATTGGTAGAGATACCACTACTCAGCAGTCAACATTTACTTTAATAGACTTCATCGTGAAAGACCAGTTTATTAATGATTTTGTTCACATTTAAAGCATTATTGATTCATTATAATGTGTTTTAATAAACTATTAAAATAAAAATAAACTATTTTATTAAACCAATAAGGCACTCAATTTATTGTGAATAATTCATGGTAAATATGTATAACAGTGCTTTGCTTTGCATCTAAAAATCTCTCCTGTGAATTATTCACAATAATGTACACCTTCTCATGCCTTATTGCTTTATTATAGTTTTTGTAGCATCTGTTACACAAGGTTTTCTATTGAGTAAAGATAAACATAAGCAAAATAATGTAAGGATAATGTAAGACCAGTGATTCTGACATCCTATATTTAGTTTTAGTGTAAATAATTGTAGTGTTATCATTCATTCATTTATTCATTATCTTCTGCTTAATCCTCTATTAGGGTCGCGGGGGTTCCCCATGCCCATCCAGGGCAGAACGTTTTGGACATCCGGAACAAGGTGCCAATCTATCGCTGGGAACACACTCACCCACACTCATACACACACAAACGCACATTAAATTGGAGTGTTTTTGGACTGTGGGTGGAAACTGGAGAATCCGGAGAAAATCTACACAGACATGAGAAGAACATGGAAGCTCAATCCAGATAAAAAGTTTCAAACCTGGAATCCCAGTGCTGAAACCCCAGTGCTGAATGGCGAATGTGCTAACCACTAAGCCACAGTGGTGCCCTGTTAATAATTTCTTCATTTTTATTACACTATAACTTGATAAATAATCAAATGTAACAACTGTTATTTTCCCCCAGGGAATTACTAAATTCTGATTCTGATTGATTATGATTGATGATGCTAGAGCAGCTGCTCTTTAGATGATTGAGGTCACATGTGGAACAGGCATGTTCTTCTGCAGTTTACTAATAGTTAACACACCGTTGTGGTTGATGCAGGCTTAACATTTTTTATTGGGTCTCTTTGCATTTAGATGAAATGGTGGCTATGTGAGACCTCAATTTATTTTTGTTAGGCTTAGTACAAAGTTTGCAACAATAGAGGTGGATCCCAAATGTGTGCTATGTATTACAGTCTTCTTAACAGGAAGACCACATTTTTTCAAGATGTGGAAATGTCTCTCTGGTATTGTGAGATTAACACTAGGGTTCTATGGCGGAGGGTCTTTACTTTTTTTCTGTTTATGTACTGAACAAAAATATAATGTGAATTAAATGTTTATTTCTCTACATTAAGCCGTCTCCAAAGGTATTTCGAAGAATTTGGCCTCACAACTACAGACCATGTGTAACCAGATACACCTAGGATCTCCACACCCAGCATCTTTACCTCCAAGATCTAAGACCAGATCATCTAAGACCAGCCACCCAGAAAGCTGCTACAACAAACGGTTTGCATAACCAAAGTATTTCTGCACAAACTGTCAGAACCTATCTCAGGGAGGCTCATCTACATGTTCGTTAAAAGAAAAATCTCATCAGGGTCTCCAGCTGACTGGAAATAATCAGATAATCTTGAAGGTGAAATTGCTGGATGTGGAGGTTCTGGGTTGGTATGGTTACACATGGTCTGTGGTTGTAAAGCTGTTTGAATGTACAACCAAATCCTCTGAAACACCTTTGGAGATGGCTTATGGTAGAGAAATAAACAATTTATTAACTGACAACAGCTCTGGACATTCCACCAGTCAGTAAGCCAAATGCACAACCGTGAGATAAAACTTGACACTTTTTTGTGTTTAGCCTAAAGCACACCTGTGTACTAATCATATTTTCTGATCAGCATCATCACGGCAAAGAAGAAGGATTATCTCGGCAAAGAAGAAGAGCTCATTATCATAGATTTAAACAAATTTGTATACAATATTTAAAAACAAAATGGCCTTTTGTGTACAAGAATAGTATTTAATTACTTTTGGTTTTGAATTTATATATTTGTATAGCATACTCACACATAACACATACAATTGGTTTTAAAAAGTTATATAAACACAAACTGAAAACAAAAACTAAAAATGGAAGTGTGATTGCGAATATGTAAATGAAAATTTGAGATTATATGAAGTGTTATAAATAGTTTGATTTGGAAAAAGTGGACTTTTTTCTATTCAGCTATGCAAATCTTTAAAATAGTATATGTCCAGTTAGACAGATAGCTACATTACAGGTTTTGCATTCCCGCAGTATTAAGGGGTTCCATGTAATATGTTAAATTGAGATTAAATCAAATGCATTTTTTGTCCACTTGGAGGGAGCAAAACTCTAAAAGACTAAAATGCACGCTCGTTCATTATTTCTCCTCAGATCACATGAAAAAGTTTACCACTCACACTACACCCATGCATTCAGCCTGCAAAACTGTTTCAGCAGATTCATTTTTCTGTCATTATGAGACAAAAAAAAAAGTCAAACTTATGACGACAAATGCAATCCATCCTATTTTGGGTACATCAACACAAACTTATTAAAACATTTTTAACACAAACTTTTTATGTTAAATTGATATTTATGCATTTCTACCATCATTTCTACTTGGTGTATAGGCATTAGTATGGTGGCTGAGAAGTGCAAAACAAATGAACAAATGCAGATACAACATTTACAAACTCTGAGACAACATTTACAAATGTAGATACAACATTTACAAACACCATGACAACATTTACAAATATCGATACAGTTACAAACGACCAGGCAGACGGAAAGGGTAGGTACCTTACACACGAAGTAATGATTGTTGACAATTGTCAATCAATCTGTTTCGCGGGGACAGCGTGAATCAGCTGTGACCAGAACTAATTTTTTTTAAGCTTTAATGTTGAAACCTGTTTACACTGATCATGTTAATTTTGTGGAATCAGTATAGAAAAGACTCGCCTTCAGGTTGACATTTTTACTCTTTTATTAAACACGCTCCAGCAAATAGTATGGAGATAATCTGGTTTTATTCCAGCCTTTGGCTCAGACATGACACACGTTTTCCCTAAATGGCAACCCCAACCGAATGAGGAAAAACACACATCATACAGAATAAACAACAATCCCTGCGACCCGCATTCCCCCAAACAGAACATTAATAAAACATAGAACACATATAACCCCACATATAATGCTGGGAAGTCGTAATAAGATTAATTAGTCATAGTTATGGTAACAGTACACCAGTCAGTTACATTGACCTGTCAAATTTATGTAACGTATATTTAAATTAGACGTGATTGAGGCACGGGCCACGCACTGGTTTTGGCAATAGAGAGAGAAAGACAGAGAGAGTCCCCACCAAACACTTTGATTGACAATTGTCAACAAGTAACACTTCCTGTGTAAAGTACCTACCCTTTCCGGCTGCCTGGTTGTTTGTGAATGTTGTTTCAGTGTTTGTAAATGTTATCTCAGCATTTGTAAATGTATCGACATTTGTAGATGTTGTCTCATCAAAAATGTTGTTTCATCGTTTGTATATGTTGTAATGACATTTGTAAATGTTGGATCTGCAATTGTTGATTTGTTTTGCACTTCTCGACCACCGTACATTAGACAGAAACTAGAATGACATTTCCGTCCAGCATTTTAAACAGAAATTATCAACATGACTTGTTTTTTACACAACAACATCTTAAACCAGCTACATTGTTTGATTATGTTGGTGTGATTAGCGATTTAATACTTAATTAATAACCAGAGTTTGATTGACACAGTGCAGGTTGTGTCTCCGGCCTAACTGACTAGAGTGGTAATTTCTTCAATATTCAACACTGGCTAAGATTGTAAATTATTAACAGTTTAGTTAGGTATTCAACTCAACTCTACTCAATATTATTTATAAGGCACTTCAAGACAACAAAGGCTGTGGCAAAGTGCTGTACACAATTTATCATAAAACAAAACTAAAACTAAAAACAAACAAACAAAAAAACAATACACCAATAAACAATAAAACTGATAAAACAGTAAAAGAAATAAAACCATGAAAACCAATAACACCAAGGTAAAAAAAAAAAAAAAAGTTGAATTAAAAGCCAGAAAATAAAAATGTTTTAAATAGTTTTAAAAGTGGATAGAAAAAAGTCTTCAACTGTTGTCTCTGGCGAACTGCAAGTGAGCCAAAGGTGGCCCACATATGAATGAACTCATATGTTCAACATGTTTTAAAACACTGGTTCACATCTGGTAGAGATTTGACCTACATGAGTCACTTTTGTGTATTTGGTCCATGACTTGTAAGTTCAAGTTCTGTCAATTTATGTGACACTGATGCTGAACTGCACCAATAACGTCTTAATTGTGAGATAGTTTGTTATTTGTATGATGGTGCTCAGACCGTACATGGGATTAAGTTTCAGGATTTGGTTAGATTTATATATTAGTAGTTGGGCAGCACGGTAGCTTAGTAGTTAGCCTCTCAGCGCTAGGGATTTCTGATTCGAATCCCAATCTAGGTAGAGTTTCCATGTTCTCCCCATGTCCGTGTGGATTTCCTCTGGGTTCTCCGGTTTCCTTCCACAGTCCAAAAACATGGATCCAGGTCAATTGAATTCTCCAAATTGCCCCATATAGAGTGTGTTTGTGTGTGTGAGTGTGTGCCCAGCGATAGATTGGCACCCTGTCTTGGGTGTATCTGCCCAGCGCCCGAGACGTTCTCCCCTGTATGGGCATGGGGAACCCCACCGCAACCCTAGTAGAGGATAAAGTGAAAGATAATCGATGGATGGATGGGTGGATAGTTCTCACTATTGATTGATAAGTTTGCTTACTCTTCACCACACTTTTCTCTCCTTAGACAAGGTCTATTTTTGTAATACTCCTTGTTGCAACAGTCACGCATCTGGTTCCTATGACATTACTGCTTTCGCTGGCTTGGATGCTTAGGCCCATGTGAGTGGTTTTGAGTGGTTCTTTTGAGGATCTTTTGAGTGGTTGTTGCCTTGTTTATGTTAGTGCCTCATTTTGCTTTGTATCTTGTTTTCATTTTTCTGGTTGAAGATTTTTATTACATTGATTGGGCTCACCTTTAAAATAAGTTTGCCTTGTTTGATTAAGGCCGTTGTCTTCCACTGAAATCATGAAATATGAGTGTTTTAAGAATGCCGTCATCCTTAAAATTTTCAGAAGAAGCCTAGATATCACAACATTCTGTAAATTAATTTGAAGATGTACTTTTAAAAATGCAGCTTTAAGGTCTCTCCTTTTACTTGAAGAAATCCATTGTGATTGGAAAAGCCAACAAAAAGTGTGAGGTAATAGGTACAATACAAGGACCATGGATGTAATCTGTGTAATACTAGAAAAGAAAAGAACACTTCTGGAACCACCTTTATTAATGTTGTCAGTATTATTGCTATACTACGTGGTGGATCACGCATTTTATTAAATTTGTTAAAATATTACCTTAATACGACCGGCATGGTGGCTTAGTGGTTAGCATATTCGCCTCTCAGCTCTGGGGTTCTAAACCCAATCTGGGTGGAGTTTCCATGTTCTCCCCGTGTCCACGTGGGTTTCTTCTCACAGTCCAAAAGCATGGATTCTAGGTTAATTGACTGATCTAAATTGCCCCATATAGTGTGCATTTGTGTGCATGTCTGTGTGAGTGAGTGTACCCAACAATAGATTGGCGCCCTGTCCTGGGTGTGTCTGCCCAATGCCCAAAATTCCCCCCCCCCCCCCCCGCAAACCTAGTAGAGGATCAAGCGGAAGACAATTAATTAATTAATTAATTAATTAATTAATTAATTAATTACTTAAATATAATAAAATGTTTTACATAATAATTTGTAATAAAACAGACAAATTAATTGTGTTTAGCATAACTGGGTACTGGGATTTGCATGGTTATCTCTTTCCACTGTCGCTCTCTAACTTTCTATTCTCTCTCTTTCTCTCTCACACACACACACATACACACACACACACACACACACACACACACATTCTCATATTTCAGTTTGCTTGCTGAATTCACCATTCATGCTTCAGTGCCTCTGAATCGAAAAGTCCAGAGAGGGTAAGTTTTTTGATTAATGCTTGAAAGATAGACAGACAGACAGGCAGACAGAAAGTGTGTGACAGAGAGAGAGATTATGATTTTTAAAGAAACTTAAAAAAAAAACATTAAATTAAAAGCCTGTGTACCTCTGCGCCCTCTTCCGCTTTATCCTCTATTAGGGTCGCGGGGGGGGGGTCCCATGTCCATCCGGGGAAGAACGTCTCGGGCGCATACACCCAGGACAGGGTGCCAATCTATCACTGGGCACACACACTCACTCACACAGACATGCACACATACACACACTATATGGGGCAATTTGGAGAACTCAATTGACTTGATCCATGTTTTTGGACTGTGGGAGGAAACCAGAGAACCTGGAGGAAACCCAAGCGGACACGGGGAGAACATGGAAACTCCACCCAGATTGGGATTCGAACCTGGAATCCCTAGCTCTGTGAGGCGAACATGCTAACCACTAAGCCATCGTGCCGCCCCACTGCAAGTCAGTTTATTTAATTTTATATTGCATGAAATGCACTTAAATAGCATATTCTTTTATCCTGTGAACTAACTTGACCAATTAGGTGCTTTCTCACTGATAATTTTAGTCTCTAGTTCCTGTAGTGTGGACCTTTTAACCTTTCATTTCAACAATGTGAACAGCTGGGGTAAACATGCACAATTTAAAACAAGGTTATCTATAGATTCTTCAAGTCCACAGAATAGGCATCCTGTCCCTGTAGTGGGGTCAATGCATGCCACGTGTCTAGTCTAATAGCCTGTACCCCATGCACAATCAAATGCTGTATCTGTTTTTTCCTGTTTAACTTTTCTTTTTAGGCTGAAGAATAAAGGTTTGTAGCTTCCATGTGAATGAAGTTCTTATGAGAGCTTCCTTTGTCCTCTCCTGAGGATAGGCACTTAGTGCCCTCTGCTTTCCATCCAGTGTTCTTTTAATCCACACATTGCCCTTTTTTGAATAATCTTGTCTCCCAGCACATCCTATTTAGGTTTTCTATCTCACGCGTCTAGGTTTTTTGAAATGATTAGAAATAAGTCCAGTATAGTTGTGTGTGGTGTTAAAAGTGCAGCAGTGGCAGCAGAACCATGTGAAAGTGTTAGATCTACAGTAATTATGTAAGGAACTCATGGAGCACATGGGAAAATATCTGCTGCCATAATTCTATTGGTTAATAGTTTTTGAGAAAACCAGAGTTGAATCTCACAGCATTTATTCTTCCAGCAGATGTGTTAACCCACGAGAATTGTTTAACCTTCCAACTGAAATCCCTTCAGTACAAACTTTTTTGTTATTGTTGCAAAGTTGTAGCAGATTTAGGTAGATGAGGTTCTTCTCTGTTCCAATCTAATGTAAACTCTAACGTAAAGTCCAACATGCAGTTAAAAACACATCCTATTATCAGCACCAGTTTTTGTTATGCTGCTGTGCAGAATGTTTATTTATCAGAAAGAGTTTTGTTTTTTAATTATTTGAAGCATAGGTCTTAACAAATAACAGTTTTAACCCTCTTTTTTCAACACATAATTTTTGCTAACCCTGCACTAAAGCCTGTCTCATGACTTAAAACAGCTCCCTTTCCACTAGATCCCTCAGTCTACCTCATTTGATATATGTATATTACTACATGCGTCCAGTAGAATCATCAAAAAAGCAGCTATCCGATTTCTGCTCCTTCCTCTATTAATATTTAATGAAGCCATTCCTAACTTCTCCATGACAAAAAAAAAGAACAGACGAAGAAAACAGACAGAAAGAGAGACCTTAAAGAGATCCTATGAAGAACAATTCATATTTATGTGTTCTTCAGATTGGGGTTTTAGCTTTTTGCAACTTTGTTAACATTATTTAAACTGCAATTGCTTTTGATTGATTAAGTCATCAAAGATCACTGTTTTCCATAAGTTTATAACCGATTTTTTAAATACATTTGTCTAAGTCTGGAAAGATGTATGAACCTTTTCAGTCTTAAATCATGTTTAATTTAAGAATGGATAACATGTCAGAACTGTCAGAGAAAGCATCATCATCATCATGCACAAGCCATGGTACTAATTTTCATCTGTTTTGTTTGCTTCACACTCTACATTTATTTCACTAAATCTTAGATCGTCCAGAACACCACCATCTTCAGTGAGTCATTTTGTCCATTCTTTCTTTTGTCTTTCTATTCAAGCCTTTGCAAATCCCTTTCAGTAGCTGGAATAGCTATTATTTAAGGTTTCTCAGTGTACTGGCCTATTTGTTGGTTCTCAAGCACCTGTTCCCCATTTGCACTCGAACCCACATGATTCTCAAGCTGTGATTTGTGTGGACATGCCCACATTTTATGTGCCGTGATTCCACATTCAAAGCACCTCATCGGCCCACTGCTTGCAAATAGGGTATAGGGTTTGTTTTCATGCCAAACCTTGAATGAATTTCAAAGTTTTGTTCGTTCAGGAACATTATCACTTGTCATCTGAATGAGATCACGTGTTGTAAGATGGGTCTTTTGCAATTTATTGGGAGCATAGTTATATTACTTCTGAACCTTCCAAATTTAGAAACTCCTGTTTTAATACCAATGTCTCTTATGTACTCCATCAAGTTTGAGATTATTACCTTTACAGGGCAGATGCTAGATGTATAACATTACAGAAATCTTTACTTACAGTGATTCCACGTTAACAAGCCATGTTACCAGTCTTTTACTGCTTTTCTTTTGATTTAGACTCTCCTTTTGCTTCTATGGGAGAATCATCAGAATCATTCAGCTCAACAAGCATCTATTACACAGTCATTTTATTAATAATTCTAAATTTGTCAGCTCAGAACATAATTTCTTCTGTAAAGACTGATAATACTATAAGTAAATCAGGAACTTTCACCTCGTAGGTGACTCTTTGTTCTGTTTACATAGTAAATCATCATCCTTCAGATTGTAAATCTTCTTTTGGTCATTTGACTCTGTTTCTAAATCCAAATATTTCAGCTCTAATAGCATTCTTTATTTTGTCAACTCTTGCAAATTTCTGCTGACTTTGTAAGTGGTTCTAAAACTATTAACTTTGTAAATATCCTTTGTTAAGATGATCCTTCATTACTCTACCAACTTCTTAGATAAATCAATCTTAGATAATTAATGCTGTGCATTAATTAAGAAAGTACAGTAAGAAACAAGTAGTTAAATAAGTAGTTCTTATTTTGAACTACTTATATTTATTTTTATTATTATTTGCATGAAACTTGGATCATTGCATGAATGGTTTTTGTGTTATATCTGTTGTGTCACCAATAAGTTATATGATGTAGGTAACAAGCAATAAACTATAAAAAACATAAGGAATTGTGAGACAATCTCACCAAAACCATTAAGTAAATAACTGAATTTTAATTGTAGTACCACAATAGCACTTCATTGTTTTTATCATTTGTACATTGCTGTTATCAAAGCCAATTTTCTGTGGGCTGAATGAATGAATTGGGTATTTATAATAATACCATTAAATTGCAATTTATATATGTCCTGTTTTTTTTAATACAAGGACACATTTAATTAGCATAATAAAAATTTATCTTGGTAAGCAATTCGTGGCTGAGTGATTGTTCTGCTTTGTTTTAAAGAAGATATAAGAAAACTATACTAATTCTATGTTTTCCTGAATACATAATACGACAATTCATCTGATTTTATGACATGCATAATCAACATTTTATTTTCAACAAGTAAAGTTTTTCCAATTAGCCTCTTAAATTTACTTTTTAAAAATTCACTTCACTATCTAGTGTATCTGTTGTTCATTAGTAGAACAGCCTTGCTCTGTTATGGTAAAAATGTGTAAAGTGTGTTATATGGCTTCTTTTAATCTCAGTTGTTCCTTTATTCCTAGGGCACTTTAAACCCTGAGTCTTTTTCTAAAAGAGTAATGAACACACTTAAAAGGTGAATGAAGAAATGTTACAAACTTGCCACATGTTTGTGGCTTACATTAAAGCTTTAGAAGTAGCTAAACTAGAAACAAATGCATCCGTACCAATATTATTTAATATTATTAACAGATTAATTCATACACTTTAAAGAAAACCTAGATTAGGAAAACCATATGTGAAGCTCTAATCACCACCTGGTGCAAAATACATTTAATACCCAATTTCTTTCTAGTGCAGCTGTTTTTCAAATTCTGAACTAAAAACTGTCCAACATGTAACGTAAAATCTAAGGTTATATTCACAATAAAAAGGCCACTGTAAAATGTGCAGTTTTTTCACACAGCACAATGCCACAGATTTGCACATGTTTCGAGGGAGCGTACAATTGGCATGCCAACTCTATGAGAGCTGGCGGTGGTTAAATGACTGTTCATTTCTATACCATAAGCCTTCTCCTCTGCAGCCCAACTTGTATTCAACCAGCCCAAGCAAACTCATGTCACTCCATTACTCACATCCCTCCATTGGCTCCCTGTAGCTGCTCGCATTCAGTACAAGTCACTGACTCTGGCCTACAGAACCATTTCTAGATCGTCACCCTCTTATCTTCACTCTATCTTTTCACATACACTCCGGCTCATTCACTTCGCTCCAGTAATGATTGCTGCCTGGTGATTCCTCCTCACAGAGGGGCTAATTCTCACTCCGTGGTGAACTTGCCATTTTTAAGAAAATACTAAAGAGGCATCTTTTTAACAAATACCTGTTGGGTGGGTGCAGGATTATATAACGATCAGGTTTGATAATTCTACAGTAGTTTTCTTCATAACTACTGACTTGTGATGTTCTCATTTGTAAGAAATAACTTCAACATTGTAATCCTGTGACTTGAGTAGGACATTGCTTACATTCGATAACATATGTCATGATCAACTCTTTGCAAAGGAAATGTGTTGCACTGCATAAAGCAAATGTTGGTCATATCAGAGACTGATTTTCTGACACTCACAATCCCAATACAGAAAAAGTAAACTGCACATTTTAGAATGGTCTTTTAAAAGTTAAGTTATTTATATAGTGCTTTTTACAACAGTACATTGTCACAAAGCACCTTTACAGAATGAAAAGTCTTTAAACCCCCAAAGGGCAAGCCGAAGCGACAGCGGCAAGAAAAAACTCCCTGTTATGTTGTTATTTAAGGAAGAAACCTTGGGAGGACCAAGACTCAGTGGGGGACTCATCCTCCTTGAGCGGCCATGTACAGACATTTAACAAATGGAAAAACTCTAACAACTGGAAAACTATATGTAAGTCCATTAAGGGCGTCCTTCAGGACCGCCAGTCCAATTAATATTCAGGTTCCATCCAGTATTCGTCAGCAGAGCCATGGATGAAGATCTCCAGGAAGCTGGTCACACCTAAAAAGAAACAGACAAGGAAGGCAGTTAGAGCTAATAATAAAGCACAGCATTTAATTAATAAGTAATTTATTGACAGTGCAGCATGTGACTCCGGCATCACTGACTAGAGCAGCAGAACTAAAAGAGGCAGATACTGCAGACTCTACAAAGTTGAGATGGTGCCCCAGAACAGCATCATTTCAGTGCCACACTGAAGAGGTGAAACGCCAGCATACACTGATCACAGATTACCCCCCCCAACACAGCCAAGCCTGAGATCTACATCTTTATCTACAGGGGATTAATGAAATGCCAGATTAAATAAATGTGTTTTAAATTTATTTTTAAAGATTAATAGTGATTTAGAATCACGAACAGTAACTGGAAGGCTATTCCAAAGTTGAGGAGCCTTGTGGGAGAATGCTCTTCCACCAGCAGTAATTTTATTTATTCTAGGAGCTAAGAGTAGACCAGCACCTTGAGATCTGAGCTCACGTGTTGGCCATCATTAAGTATATATGTGCTATAATCTAATCTAGTCTAATCAGCATCTTGACATACCATACCTGTGTGGTGGATGGATTATCTCGCAAATAACAGATTTAGACAAACTTCTGAACAATATTTGGAAAAGGACCTTTTGTATACACAGAAAAAGTCTAGATCTTTGAGTTCAGCTCATGAAAAATAAAGCAAAACAAAAAGGTTACATTTATATTTTTGTTCGGTAGAAATCCAACACAGAAACCTTCACCTCAGCGGCACTAAAAATCTTCAAAAATTATAACGTTGTTGGCAAGTTGAGGCTGGTTTGACCAGGCATTAGGGTTTGACCTATTGAATGTACTTTTGACTGGCTAAGAGGAAACATATTTTGGATAAAAATATTTCCTGAAGGAATCAATATTATTGCATATAGTAAAAGGAGCAAATGAGAATAAACTCACACAGGTTTCATGGTAAATTCTTCAAATAAAATTGTAAATAATAAAGGTCTACAAAATGACAACAAAAATATAAAACTATGTTCACTCATGAAGAAAAAATAAATGAAGAACATTCAAAAAGTGGTTTCTCAATCAAATAAAATCAAATAAAATTTTAATTTGTCACATACACAGTGATACATAGTATAACTTGCAGTCAAACGACAAACGACAGTCTACAGTCGATCCAAAAATAACAGCAGTAGGTTGAAAATGAAGTTTAAGTTTAAAACTAAGTTTAAAATTGTATATATATATATACAAATACAAATGTACAAATTGGTTATACTGTTACAAGAATATTTCATATTTATAAAAACATTTGAAATATAATATAATCTATAACATTATTTCTTTAATCCAGCCATCCTTAACATCTCTGAGAAAAAAAAAAACATCACAGGGTGGAGTATAAAGTTCAGCTCAAGGCAATAGAGAAAAAAAAGATGAAGGAGGTTAAAAGTAAAACCATCTGTTTGTTCTTCAAAGCACAACTGTTGGGAATCCTAATGGTTAGATGTTTTGGCTTAATAGCCTTTGGAGTAATATTAGTCATGTTACTTCTATTTATTTAATCTTTTAAAAAATGCTAAGGTGGCAGAAAACACGTTGAATAATAAAAGTTCAAAAAAGTTCTCAGATTTTTTTTGTTCTTCCTTCTCCAATTAAATAAAACTACCCCCTGCACAAGTGCTGCTTAGAGTACAGCCAAAATCTCACACCTACATCTAAAGTTTAAAATAGTTTTCTATTATATTTTATAAATGTGAAAATGTAATAGCTTTAGATTTTTAGTTAGCTTAGGTTATTAATCTTTTATATCAAATCTATATTTGTAATCACTAGTATATTTCTATTTACAAAATTAACTATAATTTTATTAGCAACATTAAATATAATTACAATGTGGAAGTATGTGGACAGACTCTCATGGATTGGTCAAGTCTCCTCACTTCTGATGATGAATTATATAAAGGCATTGTTGACAATCCAACTTGTGGTGGACAGTTTTCTTTATCAGCCCTTTTATGCTATATGCTATAGAACAGTCTTGAAAACATAGTTTAATGCGGAACATCTCTAATGGCATACTTAGAACTCTGAGATAATCCCTGTGAAACAATGTCGTATCTTGTGCATAAACAAAATACAATGACTAACTCTAAATTCCTTTGTTGAACACTGGGAGGAGACAGAGCTTAGAGGAATTGTGTAAGATGAATAACAAAAATTATGATTTATCAACAAAAGCACAAGGAATACTGAAACTAACGAGATAAAGATGGACAAAATATAAGATAAGAAATCAAAAGTGTGTAAATATGTATGCTTGATAGATTCCTAATAAAAAAAATCACATGATTTAGACAATAACAAATACACTGATGGTGTAACGTGATGTCTGTGGTTAAATCTTTTTTGTTCCAGTCATGTACATTACAGCAGGATAGTGCTGCGCTTTGCCGCGAAACTCAGGCTTAGATGGGTCTTCACATCATTCAACTTGTAAATGCATCAGGAGACAATTAGCAAACCCACCATTGAGCATTTTAAAGCTCAGACAGCATAAGTGTCAGATATGTTATATATTTCTGCATTTAACACACAATAAAATTTTTACAGCTGGTGTCTACTGTTCCCATGTCATGCACTAGCGTTTTTTTATGCTGACATATTTACCATTCATGCCCCCTGCCACACATGAGGATGGAAGGGAGGAGAGGTGTACTTGGTGCTGCCATTCTGCTGTCTGCGGGCAGCAGCATGCAGTCAGTCCCACCAGTTCTACTGCAAGGAAGAACGGGCTACAAGCTGTAAGTCGCTAACTCGTGCTAGTTATTAGTGTCATTCACTTCCTGCTCCTAAAAAGGAAACTTTTTTCACTTCGCTCTAGTGACGAATGTGATTAAATGGTGATTCAACCTCACCGTGGTGCTAATTCTCACTCCGTATCGTTCACAACTGCAAAATGGTGGAACTCTGTCTGCAAGGCGAAGTCACTTGGTATCTTTAATCAACGACTAAAAACACACATCTCTTCCACAAACACCTGACATAAAAAAATCTAAAGTAATTAAAATAAAAGGCAGGATTCTCTCATTTCTATGTCGCTTTGGATAAAAGGGTCTGCTAAATGACTAAATGAAAGCAGGACACACCATAAAATTACTATACCCATACAATGCATTAAAACACAGCCATAGAAACAAGTGCTAATAACAAACCTAAACAGAAATAAACTGAAACATCAAAATAAAAAATCACGTATTTGATGGATGAACATTTTAAATGACAAAAGGAAATTAATTGGTTCGTCTTTTTTATTAACATTGAACTTTTGCATGCAAAATTTTCTGTTGCATCCACATCACAAGATTTATACAGTTCCATGCTCATGTACAATGTTTTGCTTTGTTTTGCTGTGTTTCTGCTAATTAGCTCTTAGTGTTAATTACTGTAATTCCAGACGTCCAGTTCCAGGTCATTTCCCAAATACACTCTGACCGGAACACTGCATAATTATGCACATGCTTCCACTCTTCCTCCATTTTCACCCACACAATTAGCCTTTCATTACATGAATGAATGTGTGTGATGTTTGTATGTGTGTGTGTTTTTGCTTCAAGCACTGTTCTGTAGATAATGCTAGATTTTACTTTTATTATACTGTTAAGTTTATATATTTTGTGCAAACAGACACACAAAAACACACTTTGTGCACATTTCTGTGTGTGTATGTGTGTGTGTGTGTGTGTGTGTTGTTTATAATTACAGTAATTGCATTAAGTGAACTTCCTTCCTCAGTAAACACCACCCTTGCACTCACCCTATCATAAGTTGTTAGGTATGTAAAACAAAGTGTTTGTCTTAGTGAGCGTACAATGTATGTTTTACAGAACAAGCCAGGTTTCCTCCTAATGCACATCCTAAAATGGGTGTATATCTTAGTAATTATTATGCTGCAATAAAAGCAAAACTACTTTATCAGTTTGTAAGCTGAACTTGTGGGTCTGGTTTAAGTCTGGATTACACAACGTTAGCATTTACTCTTGTTCCTGCTGTGCCACAATGGTCATGCATTAACAAAGCCCACATAAATTTTTTTTTAATTATTTGTGTATAAAAAGCAATGAAATTAAATCTGTAACCTTTATTTCATTGCCATAGTTTACACTGTTTTAAATTAATTTATTCATTCATTATCTTCCGCTTAATTCTGTACTTGAGTCGTGGTGGGGGGAGTCCCATGCCCATCCAGGGGTAGAACGTTTCGGGTGCTGGGCAGATACACCCAGGACAGGGTGCCAATCTATCGCTGGGCACACTCACTCACAAAGACACACACAGACGCACTCTATATGAGGTAATTTAGAGCATTCAATATACCTGGAATCCATGATTTTGGACTGTGGGAGGAAACCGGAGAACCCGGAGGAAACCCACACAGACATGGGGAGAACATGGAAACTGCAACCAGATTTAGATTTGAATCTAAAATCCCTAGCGCTGAGAGTGGAATGTGCTAACCATTAAACCACCTCTGTTTTAAATGATTACTTACTTTTGTTAAATTTAAAGAAATTTTGAAAATTAAGTCATGCAATACACTCAAAAACACTGACATGGAGACATGTTTACCACCAAGTCACAACACATTTTCTAATTATAATTACATTTTTTTTTCATAATTTTGGAAATCGAAGTGCTTAAAATAATAAACCTCTCATTTGACCTACTTTTCTTTTTACCTTTGGGTTCAAACAATTTTATCTACCTGAGTTTTAGCAAACCTAATTTGACTATTTACTTCACTCTTAACCTTTTACACCTTGTGCTGGATCAATATTGTGTCTTTCTTATGCTTTGCTTTTTAGCTTGATGCGCTACATTCCCAAGGAGCATTCTCCCTGTGTTTTGTTAATTATGTACTGTAAAGGAATTGAATCAACAGTAGATCAGATCAGTAGCACAGTATAGGGTATCATATATATATATATATATATATATATATATATATATATATATATATATATATATATATATATATATATATATATATATATATATATATATCCCCATCCTCATTCATTCATTATCTTCTGCTTTATCCTATATTAGGGTCGCGGGGGGGTTCCCCATGCCCATCCAGGGGAGAACATTTCGTGCGCTGGGCAGATACACCCAGGACAGGGCGCCAACCTATCGCTGATATATATATATATATATATATATATATATATATATATATATATATATATATATATATATATATATATACCCAATACTGTGCTATCCAATCCTTGTGTCCTCACGATGGCTCCAGAAATGTGGCATCCAGAATGGGTGATGTGTCCATTCAGTACAAAAAAAGTTTGTGAGTACAGCCTGTTTCTCATATAATGCAGCTGTAAAGGAATGTAATGCTTTTACAGTAATGCTAAGGACCTATATTTTGTATCAGTGAAAAACTAAATGCACAGTTTGTGGTTAAAAGTAAGAAAAATATTTATAAAGTAAAATGAAAGAGTGAAAAGATATCGCTATACAGTATATATGCATTATAACTACACAAGCTAATGTCTGCTGCTGAAACACCTGATAATATACAGGCTGACAATGTCTAGAAACTCATCAAAGAATGCCATATGCCCAAAATTTTCTGTTCTACTGATGATCACATTTGATTGATGATCTACTTCACTGTTCCCCCTGCTCACCTTGTCACTATGGGGAGCAGAGCTTTCAACCGCTCTGCTCCCCAGCTATGGAACCTTCACAATATTGATTCACTATTTTTTCTAAAAATCTAAACTTAAAAATCTTTTGTTTAGATTAGCCTATTCACTTTGATGACTATATATGCATTGTCCAGTTTTAATTGAATTTTCTTAATTAATTTATATTTTAATATAAATTTACTGCTCCTTGGATCACCACCTTACCGTGGTGGAGGAGTTTGCATGCTTGAATGATCCTAGGAGCGATGTTGTCTGGGGCAAAAGCCCCTGGCAGGGTCTCCCAAGGCAAATTGGTCCTAGGTGACGGGCCAGACAAAGAGTGGTCCATTAAAAACCCCTATGAAAATAAACATGAAGAACACGTGTACCCTGCCCGATTTAGAGTTATTGGGGCCCCACTCTGGAGCCAGGGATGGGCCCAGCCCGAAGGAGCTACATGGGTTCCCCCTCAAACACGCTCACCACCTGTGGGGGGGGCTAGTAATAGAGGTTCGGTGCAGTGTGGATCGGGCAGTGGCCAGAGACGTGGGCCTGGGCGTCGCGATCCTCGGTTGCTGAAATTGGCTTTTGGAACTTGGAACGTCACTTCACTGGCAGGGAAGGAGCCTGAGCTGGTGCGGGAGGTCGAGAGATACCGGCTAGATATAGGGGGGGTACTGGAAACTGCTCTCTCTGGAGACTCTGTAGTCCTACTGGGGGACTTCAACGCTCATTTGGGGAATGACAGTGAGTCCTGGAGAGGTTTAATTGGGAGGAACGGCCCCTCTGATCTGAACCCGAGTGGTGTTCAATTGTAGGACTTCCGTGCAAATCACGGTTTGTCCATCACGAACACCATGTTCGAGCACAAGGGTGTCCATAAGTGCAAATGGCGCCAGGATGCCCTAGGCCGCAGTTCAATGATCGACTTTGTAGTTGTGTCATTGGACTTGCGGCCATGTGTCTTGGACTCTCGGGTGAAGAGAGGAGCTGAGCTGTCAACTGATCACCACCTGGTGGTGATTTGGATCAGATGGCAGGGGAAGATGCCGGTCAGACCAGGCAGACCTAAACGTATAGTGAGGGTTTGCTGGGAACGTCAGGCAAAAGAACCCGTCAGACGGATGTTCAACTCTCACCTCCGTCAGAGCTTCAACCACATTCCGGGGGAGGTGGGGACATTTAGCCTGAATGGACCATGTTCCGTTCCTCCGTTGTTGAGGCGGCGGACAGGAACTGTGGTCGCAAGGTAGTCTGTGCCTGTCGTGGTGGTAACCCTCGAACACGGTGGTGGTCACCCCGTGTAAGGGATGCCGTCAAGCTGAAGAAGGAGTCCTATCAGGCATGGTTGGCTTGTGGGACTCCAGAAGCAGCTGACCAGTACCGACAGGCCAAGCGATTTGTGGCTTTGTGCGTCGTGGAGGCAAAAACCGTGGGAGGAGTTCGGTGAGACCTTGGAAAGTGACTTTCGGTCGGCTCCTAGAAGATTCTGGCAAACTGTCAGGTGACTCAGGAGGGGAAAGCAGTGTGCCACCAACACAGTATATAGTGGAGGGGGTGCACTGTTGACTTCGACAGGGGACGTCATTAGGTGGTGGAAGGAATACTTCTCAATCCCACCAATATGCCCTCTGGAGAGGAGGCAGAGTCAGACGACCCAGGAGGAGGCTTGTCCATCACTGTGGCTGAAGTCGCTAAGGTAGTCAGAGAGCTCCTTGGTGGCAGGGCTTCAGGGGTGGATGAGATCCGCCCGGAGTTCCTCAAAGCGCTGGATGTTGCGGGGCAGTCTTGGCTGACGCGCATTTTCAACATTGCATGGTCATCGGGGGCAGTGCCTCTGGACTGGCAGACGGGGGTGGTGGTGCCTCTTTGTAAAAAGTTGGACCGGAGTGTGTGTTCCAATTACAGGGGAATTACACTCCTCAGCCTCCCCGGCAAAGTCTATGCAGGGGTACTGGAGAAGAGAATCCGAATGATAGTCGAACCTCGGATCCAGGAGGAGCAGTGTGGTTTTCGTCCTGGTCGTGGAACACTGGACCAGCTCTTCACTCTCTCCAGGATCCTCGAGGGTTCATGGGAGTTTGCCCAACCAGTCTACATGTGCTTTGTAGATCTGGAGAAGGCTTTCGACTGTGTCCCTCGGGGTATTCTGTGTGAGGTGCTTCGTGAGTATGGGGTACATTGCTCCTTACTACGGGCCATTCAGTCCCTGTATTTGCGAAGCAGTAGCTTGGTTCGCATGGCCGTCAGTAAGTCAGACTGGTTTCCAGTGAGGGTTGGACTCCATCAGGGCTGTCCTTTGTCACCGGTTCTGTTCATAACTTATATGGACAGAATATCTAGGCGCAGCCAGGGGATGGAGGGTGTCCAGTTTGGTGATCTGAGGATCACGTCGCTGCTGTTTGCAGACGATGTGGTCCTGTTAGCATCGTCAAGCTGCGAACTTCAGCTCTTACTGGATCGGTTTGCAGCCAAGTGTGAAGCAGCCGGGATGAAAATCAGTACCTCCAAATCTGGGGCCATGGTTCTCAGTCGGAAAAGGGTAGCGAGTCCTCTCTGGGTCAGGGATCAGATCTTGCCTCAAGTGGAGGAGTTTAAAAATCTCGGGGTCTTGTTCATGAGTGATGGTAAGATGGAGCGTGAGATTGACAGATGGATCAGCGCGGGGTCAGCAGTGATGCGGACCCAATGCTGGTCTGTTGTGGTAGAGAAGGAGCTGAGCCACGTTCCAACCCTCACCTATGGTCATGAGCTTTGGGTAATGACCGAAAGAACAAGATCATGAATACAAGCGGCCGAAATGGGTTTTCTCCGCAGGGTGGCAGGGTTCTCCCTTAGAGATAGGGTGAGAAGCTCGGTCATCCGTGAGAGACTCTGAGTGGAGCCGCTACTCCTCCGCATCGAAAGGAGCCAGTTGAGGTGGTTCGGGCATCTGGTAAGCAAAATGGTGAAATGATTTTCCCAACTCTGTCTGCAAGGCGAAGTCACTTGGCATCTTTAAGCAACAACCAAAAACTCACATTTCTTCAACAAACACCTGATATTAAAAAAAATTTAATAATTAAATTAAAAGGCAGGATTGCACAATTATTAGGTTTTGATAATTCTACAGTAAGGGCGGCACGGTGGCTTAGTGGTTAGCACGTTCGCCTCTCAGCGCTAGGGATTCCCGGTTCGAATCCTCATCTGGGTGGAGTTTCCATGTTCTCCCCGTGTCCGCGTGGGTTTCCTCCGGGTTCTCCGGTTTCCTCCCACAGTCCAAAAACATGGATCAAGTCAATTGAGTTCTCCAAATTGCCCCATAGAGTGTGTATGTGTGTGTGTGAGTGTGTGCCCAGCGATAGATTGGCGCCCTGTCCTGGGTCTATCTGCCCAGCGCCCGAGACGTTCTCCCCTGGATGGGCATGGGGAACCCCACCGCGACCCTAATAGAGGATAAAGCGGGAGATAATGAATGAATGAATAATTCTACAGTGTAGAAGGTGTCTTTTCTGTAACTACTGCCCTGTGTTGTTCTTTCATTTCTATGTCGCTTTGGGTAAAAGGGTCTCCTAAATGACATGCAGGACACAATAAAATTACTATACCCATGTTTAAGGGTATAATGAATTAAAACAGCCATAGAAACAAGGGCTAATGACAAACTGAAACAGAAATTAACAGAAACATCAAAATAAGAAATCACTTAGCTGATGGATGAACATTGTAAATAAGAAAAGGAAATTAATTGGTTCGTCTTTTTTATTAACATTGGACTTTTGCATGCAAAACTTTGTGTTGCATCCACATCGCAAGATTTATACAGTTCCATGCTCATGTACAATGTTTTGCTTTGTTTTGCTGTGTTTCTGCTAATAAGCTCTTAGTGTTAATTACTGTAATTCCAGCTGTCCAGTTCAAGATAATTTCCCAAATAAACTCCAAATATGGAAAACTGCATAATTCCGTAGCAAAATAGTGAAATGATCTTCCCAACTCTGTCTGTAAGTCAATTAGAATCTTTAACAAAAAACATCTCTTTCACAAACACGTGTGTGTATCAGATATATAATCGGATCAAGTATGATAATTTTATAGTGCAGCTGGTTTTCCGTAAATACTAACTTGTTTTGTTCTCTCATATGTAAGTCACTTTGGATAAAAGTGTCTGCTAAATGACTAAATGTAAATGTAACAGGAATTAATGTAACAGAAAATTAATACATATACACACATACAATGCTTGGACAAAATAAAATTTCAGCTGGCAAAAAGTTATTTAACCCCAACTGGTGCAATGAGGGTGGCACGGTGGCTTAGTGGTTAGCACGTTTGCCTCACACATTCCCTGTTCGAATCCCCATCTGCGTGGAATTTCCATGTTCTCCCCGTGTCCGCGTGGGTTTCCTCCGGGTTCTCCGGTTTCCTCCCACAGTCCAAAAACATAGATCAAGTCAATAGAATTCTCCAAATTGCCCCATATAGAGTGTGTCTGTGTGAGTGAGTGTGTGCCCAGTGATGGATTGGCGCCCTGTCCTGGGTCTATCTGCCCAGCGCCCGAAACATTCTCCCCTGGATGGGCATGAGGAACCCCACCGCGACCCTGATAGAGGATAAAAGCGGGAGACAATGAATGAATGAATGAATGGTGCAATGAGTTGCATCTCATGTCTTAAACAACCATGTCGAAAGATACATCCAATGTTCGTGGACAAGATGTTAGTCTGTTTGAGAAGGGTCGAAGCATTGGCATGCATCAAGCAGAGAAAACATTTAAGGAGATTGCAGAAACGACTAAAATTGGATTAAGAACTCTCCAACGCATCATTAAAAACTGGAAGGATAGTGGGGACCCATCGTCTTCGAGAAGGAAATGTGGCTGCAAAAATCCTGAATGAATGTGAGCAGCAATCACTTAAACGTTTGGTGAAATTAAATCAAAGAACTCAGGGCTATGTGAGAATAAGAGCATTTCCATATGCACAATGTGAAGGGAACCCAAGGAATAGGAACAGCTAGGAACACTTGACTTGAAAAAAAGGCTTCATTTTGCTAGGGAGCATAAGGATTGGACTCTGGAGCAATGGAATAAGGTTATGTGGTCTGATGAATCCAGATTTACCGTGTTCCAGAGAGATGTGCGCATCAGGAAGAAGAGAGGCAGGTGAAGTGATGCACTCATCATGCCTAGTGCCAACTGTACAAGCATGTGGAGGCAAATGCCATGATTTGGGGTTGCTGAAATTGGTCAGGTCTAGGTTCAGCAACAGTATGTGCTCAATAATGAGGTCAGCTGACTACCTGAATATACTGAATGACCAGGTTATTCCATCAATGGATTTCTTTTTCCATGATGGCATGGGTATATTACAAGATAACAATGCCAGTATTCATCGGGCTCAAATTGTGAGAGAGTGGTTCGGGGAGCATGAGACATCATTCTCACACATGGATTGGCCACCACAGAGTCCAGATCTTAACCTCATTAAGATTCTTTGAGATGTGCTGGAGAAAATTTTGTGCAGCAGTCAGCCTGCCATCATCAACGCAAGATATTTAATTTAATGCAATACTGGATGGATATAAATTTTGGTACATTGCAGAAGCTTATCGAAACAATGCCACAGTGAATGCATGTTTTTAAGAACATTTTTTTTTGGCCAGGCGTTGTAATAAATCTACAGCTATTGACACATAGACCCCTTTAAAAACAAAGTGCTGCATTCAAACAATGACTTACATTATTTTGACTACTGATGGAAGGAATCACACATTTCTGGAGCCAGCAGGTCAGAGAGGTCATGGACATGAAGGAATGGGGACGGGTATGTGTGTATATATATATTCTATGGTGATGTGCACTGGTATTCGCTTGTACTTATTACATTTAACGTGAAGAGATGGAATTAGCATTGTGCCAAAGGTCCATTCTTGCTTTTCTCTCCTGCTGACAACTGCATTTGGAATGCTAAGAGATGGCCGGGTAGCACCAAGGGGGGTAGTGCAGTTGTGATGGTGCATGCTGTGACAAGGTCAAAAGAACATTTCTTACTGTGTTGCATAGGCTACTGGTACTGTCGCTGACCTCATGTTCCACATCTGAGATTCTTTGTCTTGCCTTGGCTCAGGCCTCGCTTCTGCTTCATTCTCTGCCCAGATACACAGACAATTAACACAGACAAGTCAAAGGTGAGATCTAGAATATCACATGCATCCCAGGCTTCACCTTTCATCTCGCTAGTATGCGCAGTGAGGACACTGGCGACAGGCGCATGCTGAACTCAAAATCAGCTTTTAACGCATTTTTCAGTAGAACCACCAAGATCCACTTTCCGGTGGATTTATTTAAATGCCTTATCAGACACAAACAAGCAGCACGTGCACTTATATAGCTCTCATGCATCACTGTTTTGATGAATTGAGAAAGCCAAGGAGGAAGGGTTTGATAAAAAAATAAACATAAATGCACAGTTGGATGATTCTCGTATGTTTAGCAAATTATCCCATCTTTAAAATTAGATTTGAATACTAAGATACTGGCAAGACAAAAAGTAGATATTTGTTTTATATATATATATATATATATATATATATATATATATATATATATATATATATATATATATATATATATATATATATATCCCTCTTTTTCTCACTCTGTCTTTGGATTAGCAGTAACTGGATATGTTTGGCACAGCTGGAGGAATTTTCATTACAAAGATCCTGGGTGTGGTACAGCAAAAATGTGGCCTGAAACACACACCAGGGGCACACACACACACACACACACAAACACACACACACACACACACACACACACACAAACACACACACACACACACACACACACACACACACACACACACACACACACACAAGATTGTATTAGCCATAGCTGCTACTATTCCAACTCTTAGCCTATCCCTAAACTTAACCTCTTCCTTACCATAAAACACATTTTACCTGTCATTCATGATTTACACTATAGGAACCTGCTTTTGGTCTCTGCAGGGATGTGACGGACGCACAGTGTAAGCGTCTGAACTGATATTACAACACAATATAAACCTACCCACCACCTCCCACACACATACATCCAGTCGTAGTCTAAACTATGCCCAGTTGCTCAGACCCCTCACACCCAGCTGTTCCCGTCATCAACACATAAACCAGGCAGATATGAATATATTTGTGTGTGTTTAACAATTCAGATGAATAATAATGCAATAGCAAGCACAGCAGCTGCTGTAAAACTATATGTCTTCTGCATATAACATATACAGAAAAACTTTTAATATCTCATCTTATCTTCCGCTTTGTCCTTTGTTAGTGTCATGAGGTGTTCCCCATGCCCATGCAGGAGAAAACATTTTAGGTGCTTATTAGCAATAATTAACTTATGATTTACTAATTATAAACAATTTGATTGAGTCCTGTTTTTTTTTTTACCACAGGTTCTTTTAATTATACATTTAATTGATTTTAAAATAGAACATTGCAGTTTTACAACTGGAACCTAAGCACTGTGATGTGGTGTATTGTACTTTTGCGGAATGAGACCTGGCTTTTTCCTGCTTACATATTCATAAAAACAAATGTCTTGTTTTATATATGTTGATCCACATATTCAACTTTGGAAAGGTTTATATCGAATGCCATTCCTGATGCATCTGTGTGGTTTGCCTGAGCTTGGAAGCTGATACACACACCCCTAATCAAAAGGGAGGAGTGGACATGACATAGTTTCCTGAGCAACACTTGGACAGTCTTTGAGCTTCATTACTATACGTAGGTGGTCTTGTCTCGTCCCTCTAGAAAACTTTCCTTAGTCCTTAATCCAAACGGGATGGCATACAAGTGGCAATACACCGGTGAGAGAAAAACCAATGGGTTAACAACATTGGAACAGTGTGCATGGAGTATGAAAGATGGCAATGAGGTCTTTCTCTCTTTTCTGCAAAGGTGGTGTGGCAGTAGTGTAGCAACCCTGGAGGGAATGGCGGAGCAGACAACAATGTACATTAATTGGAGGTAATCACAGTATAGCCTTTATATGCTGGAGCACATCATGCAGTAGGAGAGTGTTTGCAGCAGTGACATGAACATGGCACGATGGCAGATCCACCAGTCAGGGTCAGACTTGTACCCTTTCGCACTGGATTGGACATTGTCCACTTCATTCTCTCTTCAACATTGGTACGCTTCTCTGTAGGGCCCCCTTTTTTTTTGGAGAGGGTAATGTTAAATCAGCACCCTCTACAACTTGTTGTTGGTATCACCTGGATGGCTGGTATTGACATCAGTGCCCCTATTGGTTCCTGGAATGATTTGTCTTTTGTGAAGATCTGGTGAAGCTGTGTTTGGTCATGTGACCAACCCTTACATATTTAAAAGCTCTTCCTTCCCTGTGTTTAGTGTTGGAACATTGTTTGGTGTTATGTTCATATCCTGTTGTGGTTTTCACCCGGTGTCTGCTGCATTAAAGATTACCTTTGATCAACTTACAGTTTTGGACTTTGTTCTTTCTAGCCATGGCATCAGCGGATCGTAACATTATTATATGATGTGGAAGTACATTACAGATGATTGTGTCTCAGAATTGTGGCAATACAAATGTGTTGCAATAATGATAATGTTAGCTATTTTTCACTTTTTTAGGAACAAATTTAAATTAAAGATGTGCTTTAAATACGTATACATTATAATATACTTTGTAACTATGTGTAACTTTCTTGTGTTCAAATTACAATAAATAAATAATACTTATAAATAAATGATCTAGAGATATGCATGATATGCAATATGCATTTTCCAAACATGTAAATGTCTCTCTTAAAGCGCACATGAGCTACCATGTCAGTTTGTGGTTCTATTGTGGAATATAAATATGAATTTTTTTTCCCAATTTCCCCTAGTCAAAGGCTTTTTTGGTAAGAATACTGGGGATAATGATACTGTTGCTGTATATGAACATGAACAAAAGAACAAATTTTATGATTTGATGATATGATATTTTAAAGTAAATTGACATGAATAAGAGATTGCCACATGATGGAGTTGTATGGCATAGAGCTGCAGGAGTAATCTGTTATAGACATGTATCTGTTAAAAAGAAAGGTTTACAGCACTATACTTATGCCTGCAATAAGTAGTGATGGAAATATGAAATAGTAATAATCAGACACTACAATAAAGAAGCTAATGAAAGATTTTTATGCGAGAAATAAAGTAATTGGTCTGAAATACAAACTACCTGATCTGCAGTTACAGAAATTGTTCACTGACATAGATAAGCCTCACAATTATTGAATACAGTTTTACACTACAAGCTTTTAACAAAGAGGGGCTAAATAGTATGGATAAACCAATGTATGGATTAACATTTGATTAATATTGCAAAAAGTCATACTATTACAATTGTTATAGTAAAAAAAACACATTTATTTCAAATACTCTAATAGTCTTTTAGATAAAAGTTACCTCTGGTACTTTATCCAGTGTTTTTCAGTCAAAGCTTAACACCTGTTGTGCCCTGACTTTTGTGATTACCTCTTTTTCCCATGACTGATTGGATTCAAGGACTTATAATCTACAGATTAAAGAAAAATATAATGAAAGTAGGAGTGTGTGGGGAAAGAGATAGAGATGGGCTGAGCTGGGCTGAGCTGGACAGAGGGATTAGGCATTAGTGTTAGTCAATCATCATTTGTGCTTTCTGCCTTTTTTCTCTCATTTCCTCGCTTGGTCATGGTGCACTCCTAGGGCAGAAGATTCTAGTATATATATATATATATATAAAGACTTTGTAAAGACTTTGTAAAAAGTCTTATTTAAAAACTTTTGGCTAGGAGTTTTAGCTTAAGAGCAGCTTATAACCTGCATAACTCTTAGCAGCATAAATATGCTTCATATGCTGTAGTGGAGGATCCTGGTTTTAACACTAAATTATCGAGCATATAACAAAAGTGCTCAAACATAAATTTAGCATATAATAAGCATATATATATATATATATATATATATATATATATATATATATATATATATATATATATATATATATATATATATATCCATCCATTATCTTCCCCATTCCCATCCAGGGAAGAACGTTTCGGGCGCTGGGCAGATACACCCTGGACAGGGTGACTATCTATTGCTGGGCCCACTCACTCACACAGACACACACAGACACACACATACAAACAAAATCTATATGGGGTGATTTGGAGAATTCAATTTTCCTTGATCCATGTTTTTGGATGGAGGTGGAATCGCCAGGCGGCAATCATCACTGGAGTGAAGTGAACGAGTCAGAGTGTATTTTGAAAAGATAGAATGAAGGTAGGAGGGGGAAGATCCAGAAATGGTTCTGTAGGCCAGAGTCAGTGACTTGTACTGAATGCGAGCAGCTACAGGGAGCCAATGGAGGGAAATGAGTAATGGAGTGACATGAGTTCGCTTGGGCTGGTTAAACAGGAGTCGGGCTGCAGAGTTTTGAATTAGTTGAAGAGGTCTGATTGTGGAAGCTGGGATACCGGCAAGTAGCGCATTACAATAATCAAGCCGGGGTAGGACTAGGGCTTGAACAAGCAGTTGGATAGCATGTTCAGTCAAGAAGGATCTGATCTTCTTTATGTTGTAAAGAAGGAATCTGCAGGAACGGGCGGTTTTGATAAAATGATCAGAGAGTTTGTGAAACCAAGGTTCCGGACCCCATTCCATGACACTTTGAAGGTCCTTCCTGTGAGATAGGAACGAAACCATTCAAGAGTCGTATCAGAAAAGCCTAACTCATATAAACAACTGTCTGAGCATGCAAAAAAAATACACACACACACACACACACACTATATATATATATATATATATATATATATATATATATATATATATATATATATATATATATATATATATAGTTATGTTTAATCAGTTATGTTAAATTATGTTCATGTTAAGACATTCTTGAATATTATTGGACATTAGGCAGTCAATTTTGGATGTCATTTTTTATTATTATGTTGTTGATGTTATTAAGTGACATTTATTTTTATAAAATAAAATATTGTAAAAAAAAAACATATTTACCTAAGTATAATTGTAAACCAGCTGGAATAAAAAAATATATTTTATTGCAATTCTGTTTATCCCACTTTTAACCATTTCAGTGGTAATCAGATTTAATACCACTGAAATAGATTGCACGTGTGTGTGTGTGTGTGTGTGTGTGTGTGTGTTGCTGAATACAGTGTAAGATGGTGTGTGTCAGAGGAATGGCATGTTTGCTCAAGGTCACTTACAGCTGTTCAGAACAAGGACGCATAAACAGGATGCCTCAAATCTGGGAATGAGGGCCACACTCTGCCCCCCCCTCCTCAACACATACACATAGTACACAAGTAAATATACATTTAAGGATAAATCTTTTGGGCTGTCTGTTTTGTGCTCCAAAATATTTAATATCCATAACAATGTCAATAAAATCTTAGAAACCTTTTAATAATTGAAATTTCTCTTGTTTTCTTTGTAATAAAAAAGTCACTTGGCATTTGTAAGAAACTAATGAAGACACATCGTTTTAAAAAACACCTGTTCTAAAAAAAAAAAAGGCCGGGGGGAGGGGGGGGGGGTCACTGCAGGATCAGAGAACGATCAGGTTTGATAATTCTACAGTGTAGCTGTTTTTCTTCATAACTACTGATTTGTGGTGTTCTCATATGTAAGTCGCTTTGGTTAAAAGCGTCTGCTAAATGATTAAATGTAAATGTACTAAATGTAAAAATAGCCCCAAATAACAAACTGAATGGTGGGGAAATGCAGATGATGAGAGAACATAATTAATATAGTAATACAATATAGACAATAAAAAAGGACAATTGGATTTAAATATGAACAATTCATGAACAAATTCATGATAGATCCATCCATCCATCCATCCATCCATCCATCCATCTAGTAATTTATTACTATTATAAAAACCAAGCCAAAGTGACAGTGGCAAGAAAAAACTCACTCCTATATTGTTATTTTAAGGAAGAAACTTTGGGAGGTCTCATCCTCCTTGAGTGGCAAGGCAGCATCAACAGTGTAGGACAGCCATAGATAGATTGTGTGATTATCAGGGGACCCGTATTTAACAATTGGAAAACTATTAGAGTCCATTGAGGGCATCCTGAAGGACTGCCAGTCCAATAAAAATCCAGGTTCCATCCAGTAGTTGTTGTATGTGCAGTGCTTTGGCAGAGCCATGGATGAAAAGCTGACAACACCTTCAGGAAATTAGCAACACCTCAAAAGAAACAAACAAGAACACAGTCACAGTGCAGCATGTGACTCCAGCATAACTGACTAGAGCTGCATAACTAAAAGGGGCAGATACTGCAGTCTCTACTTAGTTGAGAGGGCTCCCTGGAACAGCATCATTTCAGTGCCACACCCTCTAATTATGATGAACTGGGTAAAGAGGTGAAATGCCAGAACAGACTGATCCCAGATCACAAACACATCTACACCTTTATCAACAGGGAATGAATGAAACGCAAAATAAAATGAATGTGTTTTTAATCTACTTTTACAGTTTTTCTCAGTCGATTTGGTTCATTTCTCAGATCAGAATTGAAATTCTCAAAATTGTTCATTCAATCTCCACATCTCCTTGTCACTTGTGCACATCATAATTGCATTTCTCATTGTGTTTCACATTTTGCAAATGCTTTTGTACATTTTTGCAAATGGTCATAGCCAGTTGTCTGTTGTTTTTTACATTATCTGTTGCTTATGTCATGTTTATCAAAATGTGTTGTACTGATTGTCTGTTGAATTGTCTTACGCTCCAAAACATTTAGGTCTTATGTCATCGCCTAGGTCATTATATGCAAAAGTGCTGAACATGTTGTCATTATCGCTCAGAGATAATTTGTACATTTCTTTTACACTTTTTAAAAACTTTAATGTTAAATTTTGGTAGTTTGTCCTAAATTGATGATTAAGTTTCAAGTTTAATCATTTATACAGCATTTTTTTTTTTTTACAAAAGTACAATGTCTCAAAGCTGATTTACAGTGTTCCAAGCCTGAACCATTCAAAGAGCGAGAAACAGTGGAAAGGGAAACCTGTTGTTCGTTTTTAAGGAGGAGCAAGGCTCAATGTGGACTCATCCTCCTTTAGCGGCCTGACAGCTCAACAGTTCTGTACACCAATGTACAGATTGTGTAATGATCATTTGTCCATTTTCCAAAAAAAAAAAAAACTAATTCAGGGACTTAGTGATTAGCACGTCAGTCTCTCAATGCTGGGGAATCCAGGTTCAAATCCCAATCTGGGTGAAGTTTCCAAGTTCTCCCCGTGTCCACATGGGTTTCCTCCGGGTTCTCCAATTTTTCTCCCACAGTCTGAAAACATGGATTCAAGGTAAATTGAATTCTCCAAATTCCCTTATATAGTGTGTGTCTGTGTGTGTCTGTGTGAGTGAGTGCACCCAGTAATAGATTGGCACCCTGTATTGGGTTTATCTTTCGTTCTCCACTGGATGGGCATGGGGAACCCCCCCACGACACTATTAGAGGATTAAGCGGAAGATAATTAATGAATGAATCAGTTTAGCGAGGCAATCCTGGCAGGACTGCAAAGCCACTAATCCAACAGAAATCCAGGCTCTACCCAGTTATTGTTTGTTCCACAGTGCTCTGCCAGTGTTATGGATGAGGAGCTGTTGATCAACTTCAAGTTAAAAGAAATGAACTTATATATATATAACACTTTTTACAACAGTACTTGGTCACAAAGCAGATTTACAAAACCCCCAAAGAGCAAGCCAAAGCAACAGTGGCAAGAAAAAACTCAGTTATGTTTATGTAGGCTTAGTGGGGACTCAACCTTCTTGAAAATGCCAGGCAGTATTAACAGTGCAGAACAGCCATGTACAAATTGTGTAGTGAGCAGGTGTTCGTATTCAACAATTAGATAAACTATTTAAGTCCAGTGAGTCCATACTGCAGGACTGCAATGCTTCCAGCCCAACTGGAATTGTCTAGTAATTGTCTTAGCTGCAGTGCTCTGGCAGTGCCATGGACACAGAACCGACAACATCACAATGAAACTGATGACACTTCAATAAAACAGACAGGAAAAGCAGTTATAGTTAATATAGCACAGTAATAAAGTAATAGAGAATTTGATTGACACAGTGACATCTCCAAGGAAAACAGATCATATAGATCAAAAAAAGGTCATCCAGATCAGAAAACGTTCTTATTTTAACTGTATTTATGTGCTTGAATTCATTTCAAATGTGTACAACAACATTGATACAAAATCTTAGAAGATAAGATTGAACATGCTAAAGCAAAGTCGGAAGGCAAAATTCTTATTCTGCACCCTTTGTCGTACTGGAATCTGTATAGTTAACTGGATGATTAAGGCCACATCGGCAGAAAACATGCATTCATTCATTTATTCATTCATTATCTTCGGCTTAATCCTCTACTTGGGTCACGGAGGGATTCCACATGCCTATTCAGGGGAGAACGTTTCAGGCGCTGGGCACATACACCCAGGACAGGGTGCCACAGTTGAAAACATTTAACAGTAACTAGTACGTGATTTACAAAAACTGAAAACCTAGGCTGGCTGAAACAGAAAGGGGTCACTGGGTGGGTGGCACCATACATACCTACCATTGTGCTTCCATCTAGTGGTCAGTTTGTGTATGCTTAATAACTTACCAATAAATATTACTTGGTACATGGACAACAACTGAATACTTAATAGACAGAAGATAAACTAGTAAATGTATTGTGCTGCTTCTGTACTGGTTCAGTTCTGATTACCATGAGCTTGTTTAAATAACATATTTTATGATAGTTATTATACAATTAATTTATTTTCGGATGGCACGGTGGCTTACATTTGCATTACATTTACATTTGTGTCATTTAGCAGATGCTTTTATCCAAAGCGACTTACAAGGGTTAATCACAACATCCCTGGAGCAATGAGGAGCTCAAGGACCCACATTGGTAACTTCAGTGGACCTGGGATTTGAATCACCTACCTTCAGATTGATAGCCCAATGCCCTAACCACTGAGCTACCGCACCCTTAGTGGCTTAAAGGTTAGCACATTTGCCTCTCAGCAGTGGAGATTCCAGGTTCTAATCCCAATCTGGGTGGAGTTCCCATGTTCTCCCGTGTCCAAGTGGCTGTAATCCGGGTTAAATTTACATTTCATTACTTAGTCATTTAGTGACTTACAAATGAGAACATTACAAGATCTCCGGTTTCCTCCTACAGACCAAAAACGTTGATTTAAGGTATGGATTTAATTGAATGCTCTAAATTGCCCAATATAGAGTGTGTCCTGGGTGTATCTGCCCAGCACCTGAAACATTCTCCCCTGGATGAGCATGTGGAAACCCCATGGCGCGACCATAGTAGAGGAGCGAAAGATTGAAAGAATGAATGAATAATCTATACTCATTTATGACTTTCTTATTTTAACTATTGCTGTACCACCATGTTTCCTCTTTCACTTAATTATTTACACTTTTCCCTTTAGTTCATTTATTTTATACATACATATTAGTGTATATGTAATCCATAATATGTAAACACTTTATTGTTTACTTTATATGTATTTTGAGTGTTGGAGGGGGTGGGTCAACAGTTTGTGTGCGCAAGGGGGCAAATAAGAAAGAGAGGGCAGAGTAGGGAGAGATATGAGTAACCTGACTGTCTGTTTGGATCAAGCTGTCTCTGATTCTGCTGGTCCTAGCCCACATTTGGTTGGGGTCAGAACACAGGGTTGGTCACAGCATCCCAGGGCCCACTTTAGTGGACCTGGGATTTGAGACCACAAACTTCAGATTGATAGTGCAACACCCTACCACTGAGCTACCACACTCTCCTACCTAGTTTGCCTGTAGTATGGACTATTAACATCTTAATGCTGTTCTCAAGAGAGGTAAGCTGAAACTCTTGGCTCAGGAACTGGCTTTGAGTTGACTCATTCTACAAGAATGGACACATATAGGTAAGTCTGGCTTCATATCAGGGTTTACCAAATCAGCTTCACTTCACTTCACAGGCCAGACTAGATAATATTGTTGAAGGCCAGTTTGTTAACATTTATGCTTTCATTAAATGCTTTTAATAAACGCACTTATGAATTGCCTCTCAGCACTGGGGATTTCCGGTTCAAATCCCAAGATGGGTGGAGTTTCCTTGTGTCTGTATGGGTTTTCTTCTGGTTCTCCAGTTTTCCCCCACAGTCCAAATACATGGATTTAAGGTGAATCAGCTGCTCTAAATTGTCCCTATAGTCTGTGTGTCCCTAGGCCCGGTAGAGGGTGAGGGTTGCGTCAGGAAGCGCATCTGGCATAAAAAACTGGACCAAAGTCTAAAATGCAAGTTCATCACTGTGGTGACCCCTGAATAATAAAGGGCAAAAATGCAGAAAAAAGAAGAAAGTGTATCGCTATAAGCTGAGATTATTAAGACATTAAACTGTTTAGTGAGTTCATGGTGTGATTGAGATATTGTTTTCTAATAGCACATAGAATTTTTGCATTGTATACTAAATAACAGTGTATATTAAATCGTTGTCACTGGACGGGATAGTGAATACGGTGTTGGGTTTAATGTCATGTGAGTGTTTTGAGGAAAAGCAGCTGTATGTGTTTTTTCGTGCCTCATGCTTCCCCTCAGCAGGCTCCTTTAGTAACACATTACCTGGCTGCGGGTTTAGTCTGTCATCGAGCAGGGTGTGTGTGTGCGTGCCAATAAAACGGGTCATGTAAAGATCTGTCATGCGCGCACACACACACACACACACACACACACACACACACACACACACACACACAGATACACACACACACACACACACACACACACACACACACACACACACACACACACACACACACTCATCACACACACGGCTGTCAAGTCTGTAGAAGCATATTCTGTTTAACATACTGTAGCTTTTCTCACTCTGTAATTAAACACTTCCAAGTGTAGCATGTCAGGCCTTGCACAGAGGAGAGGCGTTGCTGTTGTGTTTTCAAACTCTACAACTGCAGATTGCATTTTAAAAATTGCTATAAAGCATTTATGCAATTTAAACACACCCACACACACCTCTGTATACACACATCCCCTAGGCTGATTGATTATCTGTCAGGGTTGAGAACAAAGGCCTGCTCAATGATTCCAAGCTTTTAAACAAGATGATTTTGTTTTATGATTGATTTTGTATATCTGCTTATAAGTAGGATTACTATAATTTTTAGGTTGGTGATCACATATAGAACTTTTGTCAAAATTCGAATTTCTTATGTATATGTACATTTAGCAGAAACTTTTATTCAAAGTTACTTTACTAACAAGTAAAAAACAAATAAATAGTTCAGATTAAACAAGCTGAACTGCAATATTACCACTCATGATCTAATCTGGTATTAAGACCTAGATCTATTTTTTACATTTATTTTTTATTTTATATTTTATTTAATAGCAAGTGCTTCTGAAAGAGATGTCTTGAATTTGTTTTTAAAGATGCCGAATATCTCAGCATTACAGATATGCTTTTACGTAAAGCAACATATACTTTTATTTTCTTCACATTACATACAGAAGAAAAGAGCTATAGAAAAAAAAGTACATATACAAATTTGAAAGGTTGCGATGATGCCTGAAGAAGTCGTGATGTCCTGAAGAAGTCTACAAGAGGAAAAATATGTCAAACTAAACACTGGTATATAAAATATTAAATTAATTTATTATCTTTTGCTTAATCCTCTACTAGGGTGGCGGGAGGGTTTCCCATGCCCTTCCAGAAGAGAATGTTTCAGGCATTGGGCAGATACAACCAGGACAGGGCGCAAATTTATCGCTGGCCACACACTCATTTACAGACACATACAGACACACACATTATAGAGGGCAATTAAAGCATTTAATTTACATTTAATCCATGTTTTTAGACAGTGGAAGAAAACCAGGGAACCTTTAGGAAACCCACATGGACACTGGGAAAACATGGACTTCACCCAGATTGGGTTCCGAACCTGGATCCCCAGTGCTGAGAGTCAAGCGTGCTAACCACTAAGCCACCATGCCGCCCAGTATTAAATTGGTTCTAATAATAAAACATTAGACATATTTTTTTCCCCAAAAACTAACCAAACAAATGAAATAAAACAGTACTGGTTTGGGGTGACACAGTGGCTTAGTTGTTAGCATATTTGTCTCTCAGCGCTAGGGATTCAGTTTCGAATCCCAATCTGGGTGGAGTTTACATGTTCTCCCTGTGTCTGCGTGGGTTTGCTCCGGGTTCTCCGGTTTCCTCCAACAGTCCCCATATAGAGTGTATCTGTGTGAGTGTGTGTGTGCCCAGCAATAGATTGGCACCTTGTCCTGGGTGTCTGAAACATTCTCCCTGGGTGGGCATGGGGAACACCCCTGTGACCCTAGTAGAGGATTAGGCAAAAGATGATGAATGAATGAATGAATGAATGAGTTTTGGGATGACATGCAGACTTAGCTAAAAAAAACGATTTGTCTCTTTTTTCTTTTTGTGCGCTCAGAGTTAACATCACCCAGCTTTATTAGTTACATAAATGATTGCCTGGGGATTCTATGGTCAAGAAACATCTTTAAAGTGACTGATAATTCTGTTATAATGCTTGGCACAAACTAGTAAACCATCCACGGTACAAAAAGTAAGCCTTTAATGCCTGCCCCTTTAATACCTGGTCTTAATGAACTCATCTGTTGCTAGTTAAAATTTTATGTATTTAATTCATATTACAATATGGCAGTCTGTCAGGGTCTCTGCAGGCCGAGAAAGATCTGAATCATAGACTGAATTTAATGTTGATTATATTAAATTATATTTTGTTCATAACTACTAGGTCTGTTCAAATAACCTATCCACCTCCTTTCATATCTAGTATTTGCCCAAGCAAACTTGTCACTCCACTACTCATCTCTCTCTATTGGCTTCCTGTAGCTGCACGCATTCAGTACAAGACACTGACTCTGGCCTACAGGACTCTCTCTGGATCTGCCCCCCCTTACCTTCATTCTTTTAAATACACTCCAACTTGTTCACTTTGCCCCAGTGATGAATAATAATAGTGATCTAATAAATGAATGTAATGTAATGTAAATGTAGCATTTAACCAATAACAATTCAGCATCATTTGTTGAGTTAAATCAGTTGCCCAATACCTTCAGTATCCTTTTTGCAGGAGCTGTAGCATTACATAGGTGTCACTCAACCTGTTGCCTCAACCAATTTGATTTTGAGTTGGCGATACCAAGGCTCTCTAGCAGGTGCCTGATACGTGAGCATATTCATGCCCTTTAATTGGAAAGTCTGAGTGTACCATCTCAGTCAGAAATTTTCAGCGAATTAAGGTGTATTTCTGAAAAACTAAACTTGGTTTTAAATTTGTTCAATTATTAATTCATTATCTTGTACTTACTGCTCTACTTGGGTCATGGGGGGTTTTCACAGGTTTAAGAGTTTAGAAAGGTTCCAGGGGGGAACATTTTGGGCGCCAGCCAGGTACACCCAGGACAGGGTATCAATCTTTCCTTAGGCACACTCACTTACACAGACACACACACACACTCACACACTACATGGGGCAATTTAGAGCATTCAGTTTACCTTGAATGCATGTTTTTGGGCTGTGGGAGGAAACCAAATTGTTTCATTCATTCATTGTGGTTTCAGGTTAACTGAACTTGTTTTAACCCCAGTTGCGGTTATTTTATACCTACAACATGTTACAGCTTAAAAGAAAAAATTTCGCAACACTGGCTCAGGAACAAAACACAGACTCACTGTTAAGGAATCCCATAAATTGTTATCTCATCAGTTAGAAATACTGAATTCTAAACATGTTAACATTGAAATACAGTACATTTTAAAACAAAACATTTTAAATATTAGACCAATGTAGCACCATTTACTTGTTTTACACTCTTTTTCATTTTCTTTATGAAATTACAATATTTGCCTGTTTGCCATCACTGCTTATTGGTATAATCAGTTGTATAAGCAAATTTTTTAAACACATCCCTAGAAACCCATTACCACCAAGGACAGAGCGCAGTATTTTTTTTATTACCAGGTAAATTTATTCACTCACAAGGGGTGTGCCGATCTGTCGCAGGATAGGGTGCCGATCTGATCTATCGCTGGGTACACTCAATCACTCAGACACATACACAAACACACACTATATGGGGCATTCAGTTTACCTTGAATCTATCAGTTTACCTTGAATCTATGTTTTTCGACTGTGGGAGGAAACCAGAGACCCTGGAGGAAACCCACTTGGACACTGGGTAAACATGGACACTCCACCCAGATTGGGATTCGAACCTGAATCCCAGATTGGGATTCGAACCACTAAGCCACCATTGCTGCCTACCGAGTAAATTATTATGTTTTGTGGATTTCAAATTATTGTTTTGGGATGTGTTTATTTTACGATACTCTGTCAATTTTTTCAAATCTTTTATTTCTTTGATTTGCTAAGTGATTACTTTACATTGCAACACATTATTTTGCAATAATAATTAATTGTTCAAAAGTCATTTAAAATGTATTCATTCATTCCTTCATTATCTTCCGCTTTATCCTACATTAGGGTCGTGGGTGGGGTTCCCAATGCCCATCCAGGGGAGAACGTTTCAGGCGCTGGGCAGACACACCCAGGACAGGGTGCCAATCTATCGCTGAGCACATTTCAAATTTATGTTTCAAAATTATGATTATATTTCTTAACAAGTTAATGCCACACGGTATGAGCTAAGGTTATATCTGAATGTATAAAGTGAAGGGATTTCTGTCTCTTATAGACATGGATGCCTCAAGTGGATTCTTCATCAGTCATATAGTTTACCTGACCGGTCTATAATAAATAATTGGTTTCTAATAAGAGATGTACTAGATTTGTGTAAAATTGATGATAATACTGTTGATTAAATTGATCTTGTTCATAAGAAGGCTTTTTAAAAAGACAACAAGGCATAAACATCAGATCAGATGTTGTCTAACTGGTTTAAAAAGGTGCGCCTCCTGCACTGCTCAAAAGAATTATATCCTGACAAACATTTGTTTCCTACGATCTTAAAGGTTTCTGATTTGTGTGATTTTACATCTTTTTATAGGTTAACACTAAAAGCATAGAAGGATTTTAATTTTTCAAAAACTTCAAAACCTCACCGTGGTGCTAACTCTCACTCCATATCGTTCACCCTTGCTAAATGGTGGCACGTTCTTCCCAACTCTGTCCTTAAGGCGGAGTCACTTAGCATCTTTAGGAAACAACTCAAAACTCATCTCTTTCACAAAGCTATTTTTTCCTTAACTACGGACTGGTATTGTTCTCTCAGTTTGGATAAAAGCATCTGCCAAATGACTAAATGTAAATGTAAAACGTCTTAACACAAGATTTAGAACAGCCATTATTTTTTATCTCCTTATATTTATCTTTATGTATTTTGTCATCTGAAAAAGTATTTAGGCATCAGATTAAGTCAATTATTAGATAAGTTTTATGCAGAAATATCTTTCTTGGCACAAAGTCGACAAATTTTTAAAAATATCCCACAGTTATTACATAGTGGAAAGATGGCTGCAGGTTTTTTTTTATAATTTATATATTTGCATATTTAGTTCTGTACATTTCTTTATTATATACATGCATTTGTATTAATTATTCTATAGTCTAAGAGCTTTGCTTTGCTTTGTTTTTAATAGTGCCACAGTGCCACCCAGAGGCAACATTAGGTATTTAAATGTGCTCAGACCAGGTTTTTTAAATATTAAAAATATGTAGATTCTTGGCAAATTGAAGATATTAATACATTAGATTAAAGTTTAAATAAGTCGTGTATTAGTATATGTATATATTATATTATATGTATTAGTATATTAAATTACTATAAGCAAAGACCTTTAATTATGTATTATTATAATATTCTACCATCTTTGAATTACTACATAAAAGTAGTTTCTATTTTTTTTATACATCTAAACATGCTATACTTTATTAGATTCATCTTAAAAACTCCTTGGGGTGAGTTGGTGGTTGGTTTGAAACTGGTATTGTGCGTAGTTAAAATAATATAAGATAGTTAAGATAAGATAAGATAAGATAAGATAATCCTTTTGACCCCCAGGAGGAAATTCACAGCAATAAAGGGGCATTTATATATATATATCCCCTTAATCCTCTACTGGGGTCATGGGGTCCCCATGATTGATTGATTGATTGATTGACTGATAGATAGATATATAGATAGATAGATAGATAGAATACTTTATACTTTATAATATATATATAGTTATATATAGATATATATATATAGATATATATATATATATATAGATATATATTTCTTGCTGTTGACATCAGAACGTTACCACATAATATTTCTTTTTGGATCAAGGTAAATTGAATTTTTACAAAATGCCATATATACAATGTGTTTGTGTAAGTGAGTGAGTGTGTGCTGGATTGGCAGCCTGCGATAGATTGGCACCCTGTCCTGGGTGTTTCTGCCCATCGCCCAAAATCTTCTCCCCTGGATGGGCATAGGAACCCCCCTCTGCGACCCTAGTAGAGGATTAAGCGAAAGATAATGGATGGATGGACATTTGGACAGATCGCTCTTACCATCATCTCTCATGTGTTGAAGCCTGCTGATGATACATGCTTTTGAGGGAGGAAGAAATGTTGAAACCCAGTCAGTTACCATTTCTGGCAGATGACACCACATTTAGTGATCCACATTTGGAATGAAACATAGTTAAGCGTCACTATGTCACTCCAGTACACACAGACATTTTATATGACTTCCCCTGCAGATATTTAATGGAAAATATTAATTAAAGGTAAATAAATGAATGCCTAAACGTAATGCCAGAGCGTCTCATAATCCCAGCTAAACCCTCACGCCATCATGACCTGAACTTGAACTTGATGGCTCCACAATCTCTCCAATGGATTCAGTCCGTAACCTTGGTTTCATAATTGACTCACATCTTAAACTAACTGATCATGTCACCGAAATTGCCCATTCCTTCAGACTTCTTCTTTACAACATCAGGAAGATCAGACTTTTCTTAACTGAAAATGCTACTTAGCTAATGAAAACATTATTATTATTATTATTTATTTATTTATTTATTTTTTTTTTTAATGATATTTACACCGTCAAATGATAGGTGTTTGTATTTCAGGAAAAAAACTTCAGCACTGCAGAGACAGCCTACAATGAGCGTATAAAGACATTTGGACAGGTCACTTTTACCATCATCACCCATGTGTTGAAGCCTACAGACTCACAATGGCATGTTCACAACATGCAGATCCTTGACTAGATGATTCACATCATCATGCTTTTGGGGAGGAATAAATGTCAAAACCCAGTCAGTTACCTCTGGCACAGGATACAACCGTTAGTGATCCACAGTTGGAATGTAACATGGTATGTAGCTGTTTTTTTTCATAACTACTGACGTGTGTTGTTCTCATCTGTTCGTGTGTTGTTCTCATCTCGCTTTAGACAAAAGTGTCTGCTAAATGACTAAATGTAAATATAATACAAGAACGTAGTAATAAAAATAAACACATACTTGTAATGATTCACTATTTTAAACCAGAGCCATCACTAAGAACATGAACAAAGAAAAGATACTTTAAACTTGAACCAAATAAATATAAAACAAAAAACTTCAAAGAGAAAGAAAATCTGCAAACTAGGTTAAATGTGTAGCGAGAGGAGAAGAGCAGCTCACTTGATGAGATGAGATAAAATGTTTTATTATTCAGCTGTGTCACGCTTACTTCTATAGGTGACTGCTGAAACCTCAAAAGAACTCCCATTTCTTTTTGTGTGTCAGAAAACACTAAACCAGCCTTGGGTGGAGCTTAAGGACTAAAAATTCTAATTCAAATGAATTTTAACTGTACAGAGTTATATGTATATGTTCTATTAATGTTTAGTTGTCTGAGTTTCTGAAGCACAACAGTAAAAGGGGTTAGGGCGTTGTTCTATCAATCTGAAGATTGGGTGTTCAAATCCCGCAGCTACCAATAATGTGGGTCCTTAAGCAAAGCCCTTAACCCTGTGTTCTGACCCCAACAATCAAGTTGGACACTTATAAGTCGCTTTGGATAAAAGTGTCTGCTAAATGTCCAAATGTAATGGAATGTAAAACTTAAAATAAATGTATTATATGGTTTAAATTAATATAAAAATAATTTCAGGTGGCAGTGTTTTTTGTCTTTGATGTGTCGTTAGAGGCGGCACGGTGGCTTAGTGGTTAGCACGTTTGCCTCTCAGCGCTAGGGATCTCCCCGTGTCCGTGTGGGTTTCCTCCGGGTTCTTCCCACAGTACAAAAACATGGATCAAGTCAATTGAATTCTCCAAATTGCCCCATATAGAGTGTGTCTGTGTGAATGAGTGTGTGCCCAGCGATGGATTGGCGCCCTGTCCTGGGTGTATCTGCCCAGCGCCCGAAACATTCTCCCCTGGATGGGCATGGGGAACCCCACCGCGACCCTAATAGAGGATAAAGCGGGAGATAATGAATGAATGAACCTGGATAGTTATTGGACTGGCAGTCCTGCAGGATGCCCTTATATATAGTTTTACCAATTGTTAAATACAGACACCTGATCACACAATCTATATACGGCTGTCCTGCACTGTCAATGCAAGAAGGAGGAGTCCCTCACTGAGTCTTGGTCCTCCCAAGGTTTCTTCCGCAAAAAAAACCACAACAGGCTACAATTACTGAATGGAACCTGAATTTTTACTGTACTGGCAGTCCTGCAGGATGCTGTCAATGTACTTATATAGTTTTACAGTTGTTAAATATGGACTCCTGATCACACAATCTGTAAATAGATGTACTACACTGTTGATGCTGTTTCTTCCTTAAAATAACATATCAGGGAGTTTTTTCTTGCCACTGTCACTTCGGCTTTCTCCTTGGGGGTTTAAAGGCTTACAACACTGTAAAGCTGCTTTGTGAAAATGTACTGTTGTAGAAAGCGCTAAATAAAGAAATTACTTGAACTTGGCTTAGTGGTTAGCACATATTTCTCTTAGCGATGGGGATCCAGGTTCAAAATCCAATCTGGGTGGAGTTTCCCTGTGGGTTTCCTCCGGGTTCCTCCCACAGTCCATAAACATAAATTCAAGGTACTGTAAATTGAAGGCTTTAAACTGCCCCATATAGAGTTTGTGTATCTGTGTGATTGAGTGTTCCCAGCGATAGATTGCCTGAAGTGGTGGGCAGCCCTGTGTATGGCATCCGGGGAGCAATAGGGGTTAGGTGTCTTGCCCAAGGACACTGCAGCCATGGTACTTGGTGGGACCAGGAATCGAACCTTTAGGTCACATGACTGCTCCCATACCTTTGCATATAACTGCTATTTAACAGAAATGAACCAATAAACATAAAACATTAGCCTGTGGAGTATGTTTATTAAGCACTTTTATTATGTGTTGGGGGAGCTTAATGACAATAATACAAGAAAAACGCAAATTAAAAATGTCCACATTTAAGCTATTTACAATTAAACCATTATTCAAACAGCAAGGCTGTGTGATATTTTACTGAACAGAACAGATGATACAGACATGCATTATTAAATGGAAAATTAAACCAAAGGAAGATATGTGGCAGATCAACTGATGGCTAAACATTTATGAATACTGTCCAGAATTCACTTATAAAAGCTATCGATTTCTTTTCAGCCAGTTTCTTATCTTTTTCATTTCTCTTTTCAGCCAACCCATGCCTTTATTAGTCTTTACTAGACTTCAAGACCTTTGTTTTTAATCTTTCTTCTATTTTTTTTACAAATCTACCACCAGCAGTATAAAAAATAAAGTGCGGTATGCAAACACACACACACACACACACACACATTCATTTTCTCCCACTGACAACTTTGGCATAGAATTATGTATACAGTTTACAAAGCAATTTCTGTTGCACAGATCTCTATTTTTGAATGAATGGATAGAAAAAGTAGAAATTTCTTTTTAAATGGATAGTGTATAGTTTGTAAAACAAGAGTAGAGATATATGAACAGAATAAGCTCATCAAGCCTAGAAGTAGACTGAAAATGTATAATTTTTTATATTGTGAATGATATGCAAAAATAGTTTGGCTGGGTTGGGCTTAATGTATAAGAGAACTAAAAAAAACAAACAAAGTCAAACCACCGATATTTCACATTTAAAGTCAGGATAAACTGCATTGCCAAAAAACATCCAACAAATGTAAGCTCATAAGTATTATTAAGAAGTCCACGCTTTGGCATTAATAGCAGCTATTACCCTTTTGAAAATGAAGTGCAATAGAGTTTAGGGTGGGGGCCATGGGGTTTTTTAACATTCAGCCATATAAGCATCTGTTAAGTCTGGAATTGATATTGGCTGATTATAGTGTGGATGTTTTATAATTGTGCTTTCAAATAAACCCAAAGCTATTGTGTTATAACTTCCCTACACTCTTAGTAGTTAAGTGTTGAAAACATACGTTCATTTGGATGAGCTGCTTTTGCTTTGAGATGTTTCCTGCATCACAGCTAAAGCAGTCATGGGGCTTGTCAGTCTATAAATATTTACCATAATAACAAACTATAAATTCTAAAAGTTTGTGTGTGGGGATTTGGTTTTGTGAAGTATTTACTGAACATGAGAACTTGTGCCTTAATGTTTAAAACAAACCCTTGCTATACACATGGTTCAAGTATATCTAAATTTTTCCATCATACACATTCTTGCTCACATTGCCACCTACTGGCAATGCAGGATCTCTAATTCACTTAATCTACATGTTTTTGGACTAAAGGCAGGCACCAGTGCCCCTGGAGGGCAGGACTCAAGAGTTACGCACACCAAGTGATGGATGAAGCACAATCTTGCTTGAATGAGTATATAAGGCTGCTCCCAAACTATTTTGTCATGTGTCTGTAGCATCAGGAAAACAACTCAAACCTCACATATGGGGTGTTCACATACTTTGTCTGTCTGGAAAATATAGCATTACTTTCTACTTTCAGCCTGTTATTATGGTGCAGGATAATTTATAAATAATTATGCCTTTCTTTTCTGGCTTAATATAAAACAAACAAAAAAAAATTATCACATGATAGCACAATTGTGTTATCATGTTATGTCTTTTCTTTATTTTCCTTAGTGTTTTCATGTTTTTATAGCAGTGTCTCAGCAGATGCAAAAGAAAATGATAAATGTAACATGTAAGCATGAATATCTAAATGAGTTATTAATAAACAATTTTATTAAGATAATAAAGTACAGTACACATTACAGTTTTTGTCATACCTCCTTTTTGCTCCACTTACTAACCATTTTACTTCGTAGTTCTAAAATTACACTGTAGTCCAATCGTTTTGCGTTCTACAGCACATACTGTGTCCACTTTACTTTGGTCCCTAAGGGTCAGGACCCAAATAGTAGCACCACACAGCAGGCATTATTTGGTTTTTGCATTATTCATACCTCAGCAGTGTCAATGAAGTGTTCAAATGCTGCACTAAAACCCCCTCACAGCATCAATGTCACTGCAAAACTAACAATAAACAATACACTACCCAAATGATACCTGTTCTGTGATGGTCCTGACGAATAGAGAATGTGGAACCAAAAGGGGAATAAAGAGGGAAAAAAAAAAAAAAACAGTACTACTGTCTGTAATCGTAAAATAATGAAGTCCATCGAATGGTAAATGGAGAAAATAGACCATGGAGCAAGAAAGAGGTGTGTCCAAACTTTTTACTGGTACTGTATATAATATTATTTTAATCATTTTATGAATAGCATTCTCAGGCAGCTTCCAATCAGCTTTGTCTGAACCAATGTTAGAACAAAAAACAAAATTAAATTGAGCCAGTTTAAAATGCACTGAGCAAATTAACAGAAGCTGCATCGGCTTATAATCCTTGAAAGTACCAACAGCTATATCCTGAGGTTCAATTTAACAGTGTGTCTGCAGCTTTAAAGTTTGTTTTATAGTCTTGAAAATATCACTGGTAGGTCCATGTTAAATTTTGTTTACGAAAAAAAAAAAAACTCCCAATAAGCACCAAATGAAGTCCAATCTTAAATATGGCTGTAAAAAAGGCTAAACATAAAATGGTCTTAAAAAGGGTCCCACGGGGACTAAATAAAAATGTAGAGCGGGGTCTAATGGACTCCACCACTCAGGACATTAACAATATTACAATAACACAATGTAAAAATAAGACAATGTAGGCAACAAAGGTTAAAGATAATTGTAATAACAAGTACAATCTGCACACAGCACCATCAAGCAACTAAAAGTGGCTTTTTTTTCCAAAAAAGTAAAAAAAGAAAATAAATATGATGTAGGTATTTTCTATTGACATTAAATTGGAGCATGGTAATGAAGTTGGCCGATATGTGGTGTTTAATTAATGTTTTGAAAAATATGGATGGTAATATTTGTCAATGACAAAATTGTCCATTCTATTCAGTTTGAAAAATGAACATGAAACTAATTACTCCATGTATAAAAACAGCACCATAAACAAAGAAAAAGTAACTAAACATATTATGAAATGTATCGTATTCTCATTCAGAAAAAAGTGCATAAATGGCATTTTAAATATCAATACATTAAATTAAAATATTGGTGTGAATTAATGCGAGTGGGTTGTAATCACACCAGTGCAGTCTTGTATGATATGAGATCTGCTAAAAGCAAACAAATATCGTTCCATTGTGTTTGAACTTTATTAGACCTGGGATCTTCCACTATGGGTGACGTTGCAGTCAGTGACTTCCAGAAAAGTTGTATTTCCTTTCAGAATCCCTTCTGTGGATGGAAATTGTGATATTCAGCTGTAATGGGAGATTACATTACACTAGAAAACAAATCTGATCCTAGATCAAGCATGAAAAATGGCTTTGGCACATTCCCTGGAACATCTGGACAACGAATCCCTTTCGAGATGCCTGAAACAACATAGAAACAGATTTAGTAAACAAAAAATATATTTCTGTTGCATTCTATACAAGTAAACATATACAAGTATTACTCAGAACACATTAAATGGTAATAACTTGGGTACCACAACACTAAATTTTATCTGTAACACTGTTAATACATTATATGGACAAAAGTACCAAGTAAATTTCAGCAAATACTATTTTTATTAAGTTCTATTGCAACAAGTGTATGTAATTAAGTACCTAGCCATGCAGATTGAACCGTGTTTCCCAATTTGTGTAAACAGTTTCATTTTTGTAGCATGACTGTGCCCAGTGCAAAAAGAAAGACTCCTAAAGGCATGTTTGGCATGTTTTTTGAACAACAGGAACCCACAAAGAACCCTGACCTCAACATTACAGAACAAATTTAAAATGAACTAGAATGGTAATTGTGAGAAAGTTACTTGTGGTCAACATCAGTGCCTGATAAATTTGAAATTTGATAAATGTAATAACAATGGCCAAAATTAACAACATGTGAGCAGTAGTTATTAAAAACATTAGAATTAAGACATTGTATATACCAGTTACAATGGCGTCTCTTTTTTGTAGTTAAACCCTGGGTCAGACTCTTCAATCTGCAATTTTAGAGCTTGTTTAAGGCTTAATTCGGAATCCCCTATTGAGTAGCTCTCAAGAACATCCTGGTGTCCCCTATTGTGCACAGTTGTGGGAACTGAAACTCTTCCCAAAAACACTTGATTTCCCTGTAAATGGTAGTTGGGATTAGTCATTATCCCATTTCTCTTCTTCTCAGCACTGCTCTGATGTTGGATATAAAACAGTTCCTGGCTAGAATCCATCGAGGTAGAACCTCCAATCACAGATTTACAGTGGGAATCCTTTATTGTAACATTTGACGATGGCTTGTTAAACATGACCCTTTTATTAAACTGAGTCATTTCATACTCTAAAACTTGACCGTGTGGAAGAGAATTGCTGTTTTTATTTTTCTTCTTGTCGCCATCCTTTCTCGAGCAATGTTTTGTACAATTCTTTTCTCCTTTAAATGACTTCAGTCCTGGTTTGACTTGATTCCAATCAAACTCAGTGGGTGGTGATCCAGGCTGAGGACCAGTAAACTTTGTTGTTGAAGGGGAAACAATAGACTGTCTACTGCGACTACGAGGCAACGAGTGCTGTTGAATTTGCTCTGTGAAGCTGAGCGCGTGAAAGCTGTCGATGGGCACTGTCTGGGCTGTAGAGGTGGATGATGTAGTTCTCAATGAGGAATTCTTCGAGCTTTTAAGGGAGTTGTTGGAAAGAGAGGATTTCTGTCTGTCCACCGTAGAATCTGGTGATTCTGAAGGAGAGCTGAAAGCATGAACTGGTCCATTAGATAAACCTTGTTCTGATGTCTGAACATCACCTGCTCCCGTGCTGCCAGAACTATTGGATTTGATAGTAAGTGCCTGTATCTTTCCTGTATGTGCCAATGGCATCTTCTGCTCCATGGTGTGTATAGGTGAGGGACTGCAACCATTGAGATTTGAGGCACCATATTTCTCTAAAAGTTTAATGATCATTGAATGTCCTCCTTTAGCTGCAACTCTCATGGCTGTGCGACCAAATTGGTCTGCATGATTTGGATCTGCACCATGCTCAAGAAGGATTCGAACAACATCAATATGACCCTCTTGTGCGGCAATACCAAGGGCAGTGGCACCCTGATTACATGTGTGATCAACACAAGTGCCATTGTCTATTAGGAACTGTACAACATTTGTGTGACCTTGCCATGAGGCAGACTGAAGTGAAGATCGCTTCTCATTGTCACAGGAATTGACGTTTGCATGGTAGCTAATCAGCAACCGTACCATTTCCAAATGGCCTTGCCAACACGAAACATGAAGAGCGGTCCTTCCCTCTGTATCACTGGCTTCCACATTTGCTCCATTCTCTAAAAAGTATTCTGCCATGCCAAGCTGGTTTTCAAGCGCTAGGATATATAGGGTTGGGCGGCCGTCTGCGTCTTTGCAGTCAATGTCAGCGCCATGACTGAGGAGAAGCTCAACAATATCTCGATGTCCCTCCATGGCTGCCACCCTAAGAGAGTTTCTTCCATCATAACCCCGTTGGTCAATGCAGGATCTGTTTTCAAGAAGGATGTGTACACAATCATAGTGCCCTTCTTGTGCAGCCAAAGTCAATGGTATACGTCCATCGTTGTCAACCTCTGAGCATCGAGCACCTTGTTCAATGAGGGCATCGCACACCTGCCGATGTCCTTCAAATGCAGCCATGTGTAAAGGAGTCCATCCAGCATCGTCTCTGTGATTCTCATCTAAGCCTCTGTCCAGCAGAGTCCGAACCACTTCCACATTCCCTTGCGCAGAGGCAATACTTAGGACTGTCCTTCCTTCACTATCAATACTGTCAACAGCAGCACCCCAGAAAAGCAAAGTATTGACCACAGAAGAATGTCCCATAGATGCTGCAGCAAGCAAAGGCGTTCGTCCATTATTGTCTGTGTGGTCAACATCAGCTCCTCCTTCTAGAAGTAAATCCACCACATCTACATGCCCTTCATACGCTGCAACCAGAAGAGGAGTCATGCAGTCCTTATCACAGTGGTCCACTTCTGCTCCACGATCAATTAGAAGGCTGACTACTGAGGCATGGCCTTTGCTAGCCGGCACACATAATGCTGCAACAGACAATGCAGTCCGTCCATCAACATCCTCATGATTTACTTCAGCACCATGATCTAGCAGATGCTCAACAATTTCTCTGTGTCCCATGTAGGCTGCAGCTATTAGTGCAGTCCTTCCTTCATTGTCTGCCTTGTTAACCTCAGCTCCATGCTGAAGGAGGTTCAGGACAATATCCTCATGACCTCCCCATGCTGCCGCCCTTAAAGCAGTTCTGCTGTCTGCATCTGCACAGTCAACTTTAGCGCCTGCATAGAGAAGTGCTGAGACCACTTCAGAGTGACCCCCCCAAGCTGCAGATCTCAAGGCTGTCCACCCATCATGATCTGTATGGTTAATGTTGGCATCACAGCCAATTAGACAATTGACAACCTTAGTATGACCCTGTCTAGCAGCAAGTGTTAAAGCTGTCTGTCCATGGTTGTCCTGAAGCTCCATGTTGGCTCCTCGAGAAATTAGTAGGTTCAGTACATCCAAGTTGCCACTGTAAGCCGCACTGGTCAACAGAGTTCGGCCACTTGAATCACTTTGGTTTACAGATGCTCCGTTATCAAGTAAAGTGCGAATAGAGTCCTCTCGCTGCAATGCCTGCTGCACAATGCATGACACATGGTCATCTTCGTTGCTGACATGGGCTCCAGCTTTGACCAGAAGCTGTAAGACCTCTTGCTCTTTAGGGATGAATGTAGATAGAGAGTCTTTTGCAGGTGTGCCATTCCAGACCATCCAAAGAGCTAGGTTAAAAGTTTCAATTTGCAATTTGCAGTTGATCAAGTGAAAGGCAAATTCTTGCACCTCCAAAGGTTTAAGCTGCTTAGCTCTACATGTGTAGCTCATTGCCATCATACGATGACCCTCAGCAGCATTGCAAAGGTATTTTTGAGTGCAGTGCTTCACATCCAGAAGCCACTCAGCAAAGCTATAATGGAAAAGGATCTTTGTGCCACCAAGTCCATCTACAAGAAGTTTTGACAAAATGTCCATCTTTTTCTGAAACTCCTCCATGGTTAAGGTCATGTTTTTAGTCCAGACAGCATGGTATAGCTCTTTAATGGTCAATGGCCTGCAGGTAGATAAAATGACATTTAGAATGGGCTGCACTTTAGCAAATTGTTTTCTGACAAACAGTCTTTGGCAGAGCCACAGGTAGAGTCCATTTAGTGTTCCTGGAATGTCACGGATTTCGCGGAGCATGATGAAGTTTTCTACCACACCATCCAGGACACGCTCCAGGTACAGGAAACAGCCGCTGCTCTTGATATGGAGCTGGTTGAGCATTTCTGCAGTCTCCTTGGTCAGATGCTGTCTTAGTGCCTCTTCTTGGTCAAGTCTGTGTAGGATGTACTGCTGAACATCCTTAACAATGTATGCTTTATGTAGGTCATCCAGACTAATCTTGCGAAAACCTGAAAGAAAAAAAAAAGAAAAAAGAATGTGTTCAATGAATCTGTCCTAAACCCAAGTGTTGAATAAGTTAAATATGCTCATCAATTTAAGCCAGGAATGTGAAACATGAAAACAAATTTAGACCAAAGCAAGGCCAAGGTTCCCCATGCCCATCCAGGGGAGAACATTTCGGGTGCTGGGCAGATACACCCAGGACAGGGTGCCAATCTATCACTGGGCATTCAATCTAGCGCCAATCTAACACTGGCACACTCTATTTGGGGTAATTTGAAGAACTCAGTTGACCTTGATCCATGTTTTTGGACTATGGGAGGAAACCGGAGAACCGGAGGACTATGGGAGGAAACCCACATGGACACGGGGAGAACATGGAAACTCCACCCACATTGGGATTCGAACCGGGAATCCCTAGTGCTGAGAGGCAAACATGCTAACCACTAAGCCACTGTACCACCCAGCTTACTTCATAACAAGTTTATTTTTTCACTTGTTTTTACTTCTATTGATTCATCATCATGTCCAAGAAACGTACATTAAGTAATTGATGTAAAATAAACACCAGACTGAAACACCACCTTCAGGTTCTCCTAAAGAACCAGACCAAATATATTATGTGCACCTTGCTTAAACATGAGTCTCTAACAAGTAGACATGCTCATCATTCTGCAGAGTAAAATAACTGCCCTAAATCATATCTTTTAGGAATTTAAAACTGAATATCCTGTATTTGCGATTCACTGGACAGCCTGAAATGATGACCTGTACTATACTGTATTTGAAGAATAATGACCAAGTTGTTTAAAGATGACCAAAATAAATAATTTTCAAATGCAATTTTTTCACTTTGAAATGGAAGTAACGACCTCTGTGGCTCAGCAACCTTAAGGTAAACAATAGTCTGACCACCGCTATAAAAATTGTTTGGGTTTGCCCAAGTCCTGGTAACAACATCTTACCATATTTAAAGTATGATGCACCATGAAATGGTTCAGCAAAATGGTTTTGTGCAACCTCTCCGAACACAATTCAGTTTTTCGAGCATTACATTACAGGAGGTAATTTTGCAGATGTTTTTATCCAAAAAATCCACTTACATGCATCTCAACTGATACAGCACTACTAGGGTAATAAAGAAATATGGCACAAGTGGGCATGTATTATTGTGAATAAATCACTGGAAAGAGGTGTTGTTATGAAAGTGCTGCATGATCTATTAACTATAATGCACAACCAGGAGTGCCTTATTGCTTTTATAAAATGTTTACATACACTATAATAAATTTTTTTTAAGTAAACACTGATCGCTGAGTAACAGGTTTCTCCGCTGCTCCGCTCTCCTCTCCACACACACCCACTTCCACACCTACACGTTCACGCCACGCTGCTCCTCTCTCGGCTCCTCACACACCCACATCCACACCGGTCACTCATCTTGTTAATCACCAACCACCCTCTCCAGATTATTAGTTGCAGGTGCGCCTTGTTGATGACAGCGGCTTCCTAAGCCGCCGTCCCGGACTCCTCAGCGCAGAGTTTTTTGGATCGACTTCTGTCTGCGTGCTTCGCTGATTGCTCGGAGTCCGTCCTGTACGCACTCTCTCCTCGTGGCGTTTCTCGCTTTGATCGTGCTGACTCGCTACCTTTTTCTAGGAACGCATTCCTCTGTGACGTAAGGGACATCGGGGATTCCGCCGCTTACGCTCCCGCCTCCTCAGCGTTCCTCGCCGCTCGCTCTCCGCCTCGAGTGCTCTTGTGCTGCTACCGATGGTGAAGTTCTCACCAGCGTATTTGTGACTATATACATTTGAGTTGTTTGGAGCCATCACCCCTTTTTTCCCAGCTGGAGGTATAAACTTTATTTTGTTTTCAAAAAGCACGCGTCCCTCAGTTCCTCCGGCAACGGGTTGCTGACGTTTGACATAAAACTCTGCCACAATGCACCGCTGATGGCGCATGCGGATGAGGTCCTACAAGCGCAAGGACGCGCCTTAATGGAGCTCTAGAGCGGACTCAGTGAGATGACACAGGTGATCCAGACCGTTGATGGGTTGTCTGGCCGAGCTGGAGCGCGGCGACCCCAGCCCAGGGGTCGCTGGCACACCATCACAGTTACCATTGCTCCCGCCGGACACCGACGTGCCTCCCCCACCCACCGCTGCCCCTTACAGACTTTCTGAGCCCGAACATTACGACGGAGAAAATGAGAGAAATGTCGCTTCTTTTTGATGCAATGCGCCCACTACTTCCGCAGCCACCCTAGGTCCAGAAGAGGCGGATAAGATCTCACTGGTGATCTCTCGGCTGACGGGCAGGGCAAGTGAGTGGGTGACTGCCATCTGGGAGGCACAGGGCCTCAATGCCGGTCTTTTGCTGCGTTTCACGAAGGCTTCCGCACCGCCTTCGCCCACCCCCTGGAGGGAGAGGTGGTGGGTCCGCATCTTTACCGGCTTCGCCAGGGGACCCGGTCGGTGCCCGATTATGCTCTGGAGTTCCGGGTGCTGGCAGCACGGACGGGCTGGAGCGGCTCCGTCTTAACCGTCATGTCTTCGCCGGGATATCCAGCGCGAGATCACGGGACGGGACTTTGGAGCCACCCTGGACGAACTGATCCGCCTGGCAGTCCTGATGGAACAGCATCTCGCCACAGTCCCTTCATCTCGTGTTTCCAGTCTCCCTTCGCCCCGATTGCCGTGATGGAGGGAGATCGCCCCGCCACCAGCTCCACGAGAGTCGGATCCGGAACCGATGCAGCTGAGTCGGTCTCATCTGACGCCTCAGGAGCGCCGACGCCGGGTTCAGCTGGGACTCTGCTCCTACTACGGGAGTTCCTCACACACTCTATCTGACTGCGACGTGAGACCCGATCGCCGAGGACGTTCGTCACAGGCGCGATCATCTCCCCCGCGTGATGGACATACAGCCTCGGTGAGGGTATCAGCGGTAATGAGTCAGCGTTCATGTTGCCTAAATTCTGTTTTGTTTTTGAAGGACTCTATGGTGACAGCTGCTGCGCTGGTGGACTATGGGGCGGACAGCAATTTCAATTGACCGAAGCTTCTGCCATCAATGGGGCATTCCAAAAGGAGCCCCTCGAGACCACCATTTCCATCCAGGCCGTTGACGGTGGCCCTCTGCCGTCAGGGGGGGGCCAAAAGCAACACACATCCCCTATGGATAGGTATTGGAGAGGAACATTTCGAGGAGATCGTGTTTTTCATTATTTCCTCTTCCTCTGTACCTGTCATTTTAGGGCTGCACTGGCTGAGGCGACACGACCCCATTATTTCCTGGACCGAGCTGCGGATCCGGTCTTGGTCATCCCGGTGTCGACAGGTGTGCTTCCAACCCCCTCCTCACCACCTATTCTCCGCGTCCGGGGTGTATCCGGGGGCCCGGCTGCCCTCTCAGATACCTGAGGAGTATTCTGACCTCGCCGAGGTCTTCTGTAAAAACCGCGCTAATACGCTTCCTCCCCATCGTCACTACGACTGTGCTATTGACCTGGTGCCAGGGGCTAAATTACCACACGCGCGCCCTTATCCTTATCGGTAGCTGAGACGTGGGCCATGCATGCGTACATAGAGGAGGCCCATCGCAATGGATTTATTCGCCCCTCCAAGTCTCTGGCCGCTTTGGGGTTCTTTTTTGTTCCCAAACAGGGGGTCGAGTTGCGGCCGTTTATTGACTTCAGAGAACTTAACATGGTGACTAAACGTTTCCCATACCCCTTTCCACTGGTCCCGTCCAACCTCGAATTACTGCACGGGGCGCGCGTGTTCACGAAATTAGACCTTCGTAATGCATACAACCTGGTTTGGTTTCGGAAGGGAGACGAGTGGAAGACCGCATTTATTAACACCTCGGGGCATTATGAACATCATTATGTTTTGCATTATTTAGCATTGGCATTATTTTGGCCTCACCAACGCCCCTGCGGTCTTCCAACGATGTGCTTTGGGAGTTTCTACACCAGGGGGTCATCGTTTACCTTGACGACGTACTGATCTTTTCGGGTGATATGTCCTCCCATGTTACCCTAGGCCGACGAGTTCCATCACGTCTCCTCGCCAATGGGCTATACGTTAAGGGGGAAAAGTGTGTTTTCCACTGGGATTCCTCTTTGTGTTTTCCACTGGGACACCTTTTTGGGCTTTATCATCTCCCATAAGGGGATTGAGATGGACCCCGGCAAGGTGCAATCGGTCTTGGACTGGCCGACACCGACCTCACCCCTTCAACGATTTCTGGGCTTTGCTAATTTCTATAGACGTTTCATACAGGACTTTAGTCGGATCGCGCTACCTCTCACCTCCAGCCTTAGAAGTAACCCCTCTACGTTGCGCTGGAGCTCGGAGGCGGATCGGGCCTTTAACACACTTAAAAGACGTTTCACCACGAAACCAATCTTGGCCCATCCGGACCCAGAGCGCCAGTTCATCGTGGAGGTGGACGCGTCATGCAGTGGGGCCGGTGCCGTGTTATCGCAGTCCACGGGGGGACTAGCTAAAGCGCGACCTATCGGGTATTTCTCCCGTAAATTCTTGCCAGCCGAATGCAATTACGGGATCGGGGACCAAGAGCTCTTAGCTATTAAACTAGCCTTGGAGGATTGGCGACACTGGCTCATGGGGTCCCCTCACCCGGTTCTCATCCTTACTGATCATAAAAACTTAGAGTTTGTCAAAAGTGCGCGGCGCCTCAATGCCCGTCAAGCCCGTTGGTCCTTATTTTTTAATCAATTTGACCTCCAAATCTCGTTTCGTCCGGGTTCGGAGAACAGCCGGGCAGATGCGCTGTCCAGATTACACGGCCCTTCTCTGTCTGACCCGGACCGGGGTAGTCCTATAATCCCCGCTAGCAAGTTTCTAAAACGGATCTGCTGGGAGCCAGACACCCAGATCCAAGAAGCGTTGTCCCGAAGGGGATACCTACGTTCCCCTGCCCTTCCGTTCCCGCCTTATCACGTGGGCCCACTCCTCTCCCTGGTCACCCGGGTGTTTTACGCACCCTCCAGCTTGTCCAACGGAGGTACTGGTGGGAGTCCTTGCAGGCGGACGTACAATCCCTTGTATGCTCGTGTTCCACCTGCGCCGCCTTCAAGACCCCCCGGGAACTTCAGGCGGGTGGTCCCACATAGCCTTGGACTTTGTGACCGGTCTCCCCTCCTCCAACGGCTATACTACCATCCTTTCGGTCCTCGATCGGTTCTCCCGGGCGGTTAAACTTTTCCCCCTTAAGGGGCTGCCTTTGGTGTTCGAGACAGCCGAACTTTTGTTCTCAAGGGTGTTCACCTCGTTTGGGATCCCGGAGGCCATCCTTTTGGATAGAGGCCCCCAGTTCACGTCAGCTGTATGGATGGCTTTTTGCGAGAAACTGGGGTCCTCTGTCAGTCTCTCCTCGGGGTTCCACCCCCAGACCAATGGGGCCTGTGAACATTCCCACCAAGAGACAAACAAGTTCCTCCGTATCTATGCCCACTGCAATCCATCTGATACCTCCCCTGGGCGGAGATCGCCCAGAACTTGCTGCACCACTCAGCCACCGGCCTCACCCCATTCCAATGTGTTCTGGGTTATCAGCCACCCTTTGCACCTTGGGATGGGGAGGAGTCGGACACCTCGGCTGTCGGCGCTTGGTTTTCTCCCAGCTGGAGGAAATAAACTTTATTTTGTTTTCAAAAAGCATGCGTCCCTCAGTTCCTCCGGCAACGGGTTGCTGACGTTTGACATCTGTACTCTATGTCACGCATTAAAACAAATGTAAAGCAGTCAGATGTGTGCATTATTGTCAATAATGTCACGGCTGGACAAACGGCTCATCCAATCTGAATTAAGAACTACCCGTTTTATTATAAGGGTTAAGGACCTTGCTCAGGGACCCATATTGGTAATTTGAGATATAAATCACCAACTGTCAGATTAATAGCCAAACACCTAAACCCCTCAGCTACCACAAAAATTTTGTCTCTGACATGTACAACGTGAAATAAATTGTTAGATGTTTCTTATAAAGTAGATAGTGTTGTAAACTAATCTTGTAGCACTGCAGTGTTTTTTCTCCTCATACCAGTGCAGCACAAACTATCACATCAGGATCACTGCACCGCAGAGAATCATCAACCACTTAAAGTATACCTGTGCTGTAGTGGTCCTTACCATTAGAGAACAGCATACAGAAAACCAATAATGGGTCTTTACTTCATGAGAGGCTTAATAACACATCTTTTCCATGATTCATTCACAATAATGCATGCCCTCTGCATTAAAATGCAATCTAAAATTCAAACAAATAAAAATGTTGTTTTCTCATAAACAACAGTATTTTAACCTTCGATAATTTTCCATTTTATTTCTTGGTTTTAATTAAAAGTACATTTTTCTAAAAACCTTAAATGAGGTTAAATGTTAATAACACAACATTTGTAATTGCAGCAGATTTTTTTGGGAGACAAGGTGCATTTTCAGAAAGAAAGCTATGTTCGCTAATGCTGTCCATGCTTTTATTGATATTGCTGAGGAGCTGCTTTTAAAACTGTTTGGAAATACTGCAGATGTAAGACTGATCTTGCAAATTGATCTGCTTTGAGTAGCTTTTACCATTAAAGTGAGCATTTACTCTGACCCTTCCCTCAGGACCACATTCATTTTTTTAAGCCTAACTGAATCACATCTCCCCTCCAAATCCACATTAGTGCAAGAGAGGGTGGTAAAAGGCATAGGAGGAATAAGAAAAGGTGGTGATGGGTGATGCATGGTGCATAAAAAATAAATAAAAAATAAATAATTAAAAAACAATTTATACAAGCAAGCATGCTTTAAACCAACAACACCAGGGTGTTCTTTCTTGCCACTGTTGCTTTGGCTTGCTTTTGGGGGGTGTGAAGTGGTAGCTTTGCACGTCTGGCTTTGCACATCTGGCGCTGAAATGATGCTGTTCCGGGGAGCCATCTCAACTATGTAGAGTCTGCAGTATCTGCCTCTTTTAGTTATGCTGATCTAGTCAGAATCTAGATAGATTGCCCCCCTGTCCTAGGTGTATCTGCCCAGCGTCTGAAACGCTCTCCCCTGGATGGGCATGGGGAACTCCCCCACCCTAATAGAGGATAGCGGAAGATAATGGATGGATATATGGATGTTAGTATTATCAAATCAGCATAGAAAAGACGGCTTCAGATTGCCATTTTCACAGAAATTGCAGCAAATAGCAAGGTGAAAACTTGGTTTTAGTACACCCAAACACAATGGAAGTGCAATGGCTACTTGGCAAATCAAGCAAAGGCATTTTGAGTTTGACATTTCATCCTCTCACTCTAAATGAAAGTGGTATTTTAGTTATTTTGGAGCGAAGTCCTTCACTCGTCTTGACAGTCAAATAAAGTGTAAAAACACAAACAGAATGTATCTAATGTAGATGATTTGCGAGGCAGTGCTTCGGATGGAGGTGGGGCCACATACCGGTTTTGGGAACAGCGAGAAAGACGGGGAGGGGGGTAGGGGGGCAGACTGCTCGCTGGCAGAAATTGCAATTCAGAATGAATCACATTGTGTGTTAAAATGAGTGCTTCCGATACTGCGCCATGGCAATCGACCGGACACCCCTTATGCGATCGACGTATATTAGCACGCCTGATGTAAATAATGTATATATTGCACTTCTGTTTAGATGCTAACTACATTTCATTGGCCCTGTACTTGTACTCTGCACAATGACAATAAAGTTTAATCTAATCTAATCTAACCTAATTGCTCAGCATCTGAAACCACCCCCAATAGAGGATTAAGCGGAAAATAATGAAAGAATGGATAAACAACCTTGAGCACCTTATTCCTTTTATAATACAGTTACAAACCCTATAATAAAGACACCATGTTTAGTTTTGTTTACTGAAAACAAAAAACCGCCAATAAACTGGACTTCTAAAAACGTAATCTAGTCTGGTTTATAAAGTGAATGCTGGTCATGTTTCTGGGTTTTCTTACAATCAAATATCACCATCTAGTGGCCAAATTACAAAACACAGTTTATAAAATATATTGGGAAATATAATGTATTGTATATCCGTATCATTATCGGGCATACCATATTGTGCTAATTTGTGTAGTTTTTGTAGAACCTCTGTACTAAGTCATCAATTAAAATGTAGAGTTTTAGAACTGAAGAATATTCATTGCATTTCCTGCATAAGCTCGCGCTAAAAAACTAAAAAATGACAGACAGAAAGAATACTCAAAAATATATGTACATTTTAATGAGCGAGCAAATGTTTTGAGAAATCAGTCTTGACTTTTAGTTTCTTGTATGCAAAAAGCAACTACTAACAAAGAGTGTTCTGTTCCTACTGAACTACAGTAAATGAATGTCCCTTGACTTACAATTTCCACTTATGTCATCCACCTCACCACATCTAAAGCGCAGTCCCGCTGCATTGAATGAATCTTAATCTTAAAGATGACTCAGTTAAAGCAACTAAAGGTCAAAGGCTTTGATAGTGCCATGTTTTGTAAGCAGTCAGCATATAGTTTTCATTTTATAAATAAGGGTTAGTGTGTGTGTGTGTGTCCTATACAAACCTACATTGTAGCTTCAATTACCACGACATTTATCATACTTTTCAGAACCCAGCAGAGGTTTATATATGCTCTACAAATCATCAAGAAGTAACCAATTACAACATTTGTACAAAATGTCATCTCAAGCCCAGGCTTATAAGTTGCTAGCTGTGTATAACATGGTAATTATTTAAAAAGAAAGGAGCCAGAATCAAGTACAGAACTACAGAACAGCTGTCAAAATTATCTTAAAATTCAAACACAAAACAATAAGGTTGTCTAATTAATTGATTCTAATAACAGATAAAATTCTTATTCTTATCTTATTCTTTGAACAAAAAATAATAAGAGATGACTGTTGCCAAAAATGGTGGCAACAAAAAAACGCACGTCTAGCGCTCAATGCTGGGAATTCCTGGTTCTAATCCCAATCTCAGTGGGGTTTCCATGCTCTCCCCATGTTCGCATGGGTTTCCTCCTACAGTCCAGAAACATAGATTCAAGGCAAATTGAACGCTCTAAAATTTCCCCATATAGTGTGTGTTTGTGTGAGTGAGTGAGTGAGTCCAGCGATGGATTGGCACCCTGTCCTGGGTATATCTGGTCTACATCCCCCCTGATCCTAGAGGATTAAGCGGAAGATGAATGAATGAATGTTGCCAACAAAATGTGCCAATAAAAAAAAAAAAAAAACAGCATCTGTAATGAAATGAAGATGCATCAGTGCATGAATAATGCAGATTTATTCAATGAAGAATTCATTATTTAGTTTAGTTTATTTGCATTTTGCACTATAGATTTAAATGTAAATTTAAAATCTGTAACCTGTTAAATTGCCTCGTGTGAATAAACTGTCCTTTGAAGCATTTTAGTTATACTGTGTATTACTGTGTGACATAATTTCATCCTGAATTTAATTACAACACTTAAAATAAATTTAAGTGGAGTTTGAAAACAAAAGACACATATTGTGTTTGGGTGAGAGGGCATATTCTTAACTTCAAAAGAAAGTTTGGGACCTGCTATACTATATCTAATCTCAAATCTGTACTGAACCAAAGCTAAACCACTAAGCTCATTCTTCATCTCTGCCACACATGCATGCACATGCGCACATACAATTGATTGGAATGAAAGATAGACCCTGTGGGATCAACACCTGCTGCTGTGCTCGAAAAATATTCCAGACTCTACAGATCCACATAGAGACTGTTTAACATTAGCTGATATGATCATGTAATATATACAGACATGGCTGAAATTTTTTCAATTTTCCATGTTTTGTTGTAGACATATCTATTTTTGTGTGTATTGGAACAACACAAAAAGAAGGGAAGAGGATCCAAAAGTGATATAATTTCAAGGAAAACTCCAAAAATGGGCCAGGCAAAACTATTGTCATTCTCAATTTAAAATTCAGTTAATCATTTTCAGGGGTGCCAACACTTTTGGCCATAAGTGTACATGTGTGTGTTTTAGAGAACTGGTATTTCTAATGACGGTTGTGGCTATGTGGAAAAATCTGTTCAATTCCAGGGGAATTACATACATCATATTGCACAAAAAAAAAAAAAAAAAAATCACTCTCAGGTTTTCCATCATCAGACATGCACTGTTAACTCTCTTTTGCCATCTTTCAGATTGCACCTTTTTTTTTAACTGTTAATGAGGTTAGTAAAAAGTAAGACAACCATTGTAACAACCATTAGACAACTATTGTAACTTATAAAAACTCGCCTTGTCAACAGCTTTCGATATAACAGCTGTCAGAAAACAAGAAGAGAATAATATAACGGTCCAAGATATGTTTAGTGTACCCTGCTAATTTCAAATATTCACATAATTAAAACATACTTTCATGTAATTCTATCTACATTTTTTGTGTTTATTTATTAGAAAGATTATGGTAGGTTCAGACTTGACATGATTTTATTTGACAGTCTGGTTATTTGTGGCTTGATCAATGGTCACCAAGGTTACATCCCTTGTTTGTAGGGGTGTAAAGGTACAAAATAAATTCACGGTTCGGTATGAACCTCAAGGGTCAGTACGAAGTTCGTACAGTGTGTGTGTGTGTGTGTGTGTGTGTGTGTGTGTGGGGGGGTTATTGTTAAGCACTTTTATTATTATTTTATCACATCCTGCAGCTTCACTGTATTGCAGGGGTTGTTTTTTTTTTATTTAAAAAATGTTGCTAAATTTACATCGATTTAAGAGTTTAGAAAGTATTTAATAGCATTAAAAAGTGTTTTGTACGAGTGTGAGACGGGTTTATGAAGCTTTAAACATATATAAATAATACAATAATCTGGAAGTTAACACTGCAATATGTGAGGGATTATTGTACATGCTCATTTCCCACCTAGGGAGAAAAGGATTAAGCACGCACATGTTAAATAAATAAAAAATTTGAATCAGTCAAACTAGTGTTTAAATGTAGCGAAAATGTATTGTTTGGTAGCAATTTTTTTTAATTAGCTCTGGATATTGGTACATGTGGATGATTCCACTAAGTATGCTTTAGCACATCCCTAATGTTTTAAAAAAAACTTACCTCACAACTTCTGCAGAACGCAAACAAACCGTCCATGTTCAATCTACGTACGCTACTCCAGAGCTGCTGTAATTTACATTAATCCACTATCTTTCCATGTGATTGAATTGAATGAAGCAGTGTATGTAATCTGCATGTATGATTTCCACTTGCGGACCATGTTCCACCCCTAAACTGAGCTACACTTAGCATGGCAGGCTTAGGTGGTGTTTCCAGCTAAGGTGCAACTCAGCTCGGGTTTAGAGCAATTTTATTTTTTATTTTTTTAAAATAAATTTAATTTAGTTTTCTGCGTGCAAAAGCATGTACCATATGACTGGTTCACGATAAATACAACGTACTGTTAAACCCCTACTTGTTACTTTATATCCATTATGGTCTGCTTAATTATCATGTCTATTGTTTCAGAACCTTACAATTTTGCACATCTTACAATAGCGTGGCTTAGAGCAAGTATGCTTGACTGGCATACATGAAGTCTAGATCTGCCTCTTATTCAAAATGTATTATGCATTATGAGGAGGGGAATCATATAGAGAATAATTACTTAAATCATCACTTATAAGAATGTGAATAAAATCTTGACCTGTTAAAAATGATTATACATCACTGATCCCAAACCATAACTATACATACATAACACGTAAAACATAGATAATAATAATGCAGTCTCCAAGATAAAAAGAAAAGCAAAATTAAAATGCAGCAGCAGAAATAACAATATCAGTTACAGGTTAAAAGCGATCCGAAACAGATGGGATTTGGCAATGGTTAGAACAGAACAGTGACATATTTGTTTTGGGAAAGAAAAGGCTTCATTACTCCAGGTTTGCTGCTTGGTACTAATGCTGATGGACAGAAGTTTTGCATCAGAGGAGTTCTTGATTAATTGATCATGACAAAGTTTTAGCAGCTTGCTCATAAGGAGCACTCACGTATGTAACACAATGCCAAGGTAGAGAAACATAGGCAATGATCTAATAAAAAAAATATTGTGCAGCTCAAGTCTGTAAGGTATTAAAAGGCATTTTACAATCACTTTAAAGTTTGTAATTTCACAGTAAGCTTACTCACAAGTGGAAAACATAAGTCAGCTGATAATCTTCTTAGAAAGCACATCCCACAGACCATGCAAGGCTTAGAAAATGTAAAATAATCTCTACAGACCACAATTAGTATGTGAAATGTTCAAATCAACAAGAGTAGGGTTACAAAAAGACTGAATAAGAGTGACTTGTTTATAAGGGCTGTGTAAATGCCACGATGAAACAAACGGCGGGACAAAATTCCATCAGAACGATATGCATCAATAATAACACGTACAGAAAACGATTAATGAGGTTATTTCTCTTATGGTGGTTTTATTAATTCATTAAACATTCACACTTCTACTTTCACACAAGGCATTTCTATTCTGGCTTGACTTTTGTTTCAGAAATAAAATGGGATTTGTCATGTGTTGTTAATTTGACATTATATTTACCTAATCTTATAAGATTTAATGGACTACATGCTTTCTGTTATGTACTTATATGTAAAACCACAGAATTCAATAAGGGTGTCATTTGGTCACATTGTGGACTGAAAACCCGATCTGCCAGACTTTAACAGTCAGGCAGATGCAAACATTAAAAACACTTTTCAGTGCTGTGGCTAATTCTCTCTCTTTCTCTGTTTAACTCATTTATTTATATTAAAGCAATAAGGTACAGGAGGACGTGAATTATTGTGAATAAATCACAGGAAAGAGGTTTTGTTAATCACAAGGAGAAGCATTCTTTTTTTTATAATAATAATTTATAATAATAAATTTACAACCCCCGAGTGTCTTATAGCTTTTATAAAACATTTATGTAATAAATAATACAAAGGAACAAGGTTTGGAGACAAACACGCAAGCTTATATGTAAAACAATGGGTAATATGTTGTTGACCTACATAGCTTGTTTGGGATAGGCTTAATATTTATTGATGACTGACTCATGCTGGAAGCAGCAGAATGATCCTGACATGATCATTTTGACTGTAAAATTACAGGAAATGCATACAAATTAGTAGGAATCATGTAGGAATTAGTAGGAATCATGCCTGAAGACAACGATCCAAAACACATTACAAACTCAACAAAGGACTTCAGTACAGAAAACGTGGAAGTCTTTAGACTAGCCAAATAAATTACCAGATTGTAACCTCATACTAAAAGAAGAAACCAAAACAAGTTAACTAAAAAGGCTGCAGCAAAAGTCTGGAAAAGCACAGTAAATAGAGCAATCACTGACACAATTCTTGCAAAACAAAGTTATAAACAAAATATTCTTTCTATTCTTTTCTATTTATTGTTCATGCTTTACTTCATTCTTAGTCTGATGTTTGCTTGTCTACAAATTAGATGGTCCAGTACAAATTGTGCTATATGCTATATTACAAAAAAATAGCTGAAACTCTTAGCTTTTATCATATTCACACTTTGATCTCTAACCCACATCTTTACTCATTTTAGTACCTTTGGATGGCAATACACATAATTATTTTTTTTATTTGTGCATACACTTCATCAATTAGCCATACAGTGCCAGATGTTAGTAAAGTCACTATGAGGTTTTCGTCTTAATACATCCATCCATTATCTTCCGCTTTATCCTCTATTAGGGTTGCAGTGGGGTTCCCCATGCCCATCCAGGGGACAACGTCTCGGGTGCTGGGCAGATACACCCAGGACAGGGCGACAATCTATCGCTGGGCACACACTCACTCACACAAACACACTCTATATGGGACAATTTGGAGAACTCAATTGACCTTGATTCATGTTTTTGGACTGTGGGAGGAAACCGGAGAACCCGGAGGAAACCCACGCGGACACGGGGAGAACATGGTGGGAATCCCTATAGCTGAGTGACGAACGTTCTAACCACTAAGCCACTGTGCCGCTTAATACATTAACATTCAAAATATTTTATCATTCTATTTTAGCCAATAATACAATAAGCATTGGTTTCTATTGAAGTAACAGAATGTAATAATATAATGCACGTTCACATTAAGTCATATAAACTGCCTTGGCAAATAAAGCCAGACAAGAAACTAAAATCTCACAAAATGTACACAGACTAATTGCAACCAACATTCAGGGAAATAAACACAAAGGGAATAAGCTGTTGAACACATGTGATACAGAATAGGTGGGAACAGAATACATGACAACTCAATAAAAAATGTTAAATGTATTTACAAAAAGACACAGACACAGATTAGACAGAGTAGAGAAGCTACTGCATGACACTGAATAATCTACATTGTTTTCTGCTTCTAACACGATCAGGCTGTGAAAAAATGTCCCCACTAAGTCCCCACTCTCTCATGGTTTGCTCCTAAATGTTGTTTACATTCCACCATCACCATTGGATTGCCCCTAAGAGGCTATGACCTTAGATTGAGAAAATGCTGCTTTATGTTCTGCTGTTAATAGCATCAAGGTAAATTAAAATTAAATATGGAGTTTAATTAGTTACTAAATGGTTTATTTAAGTTGTATATACTGTTGCAAATTATGATTTATAATAATTAATAATTATAATATACAAGGCTATATCTGGAAGTGTTATACTTTGTAGCGGATCATCCCTACTTCTAAATCTAGTCTAAGAAATAGTAATATTGAACATCTAGAGGATAGCACGGCTTAGAGGTTAATTATAATCACCTACATTTACATTACATTACATTACATTTAGTCATTTAGCAGACGCTTTTATCCAAAGCGACTTACAAATGAGAACACCACAAGTCAGAAGCCATGGAGAAAACCAACTACACTGTAAGTTCATCAAACCTGATTGTTATTCGAAGCTGCGCCCCCCCCCCTTTTTTTTTAATTATTATTATTTATTTATTTATTTATTTTTATAACAGGTATTTGTTAAATAGATGTGTCTAGTTTCTTAAAACTGTTTAGAGATTCTGCCTTACGGACAGAGTTGGGAAGATCGTTCCACCATTTTGCCAGGCGGCAATCATCACTGGAGCGAAGTGAACGAGTCGGAGTGTATTTTGAAAAGATAGAGTGAAGGTAAGAGGGGGAAGATCCAGAAATGGTTCTGTATGCCAGAGTCAGCGACTTGTACTGAATGCGAGCAGCTACAGGAAGCCAATGGAGGGAAGTGAGTAATGGAGTGACATGAGTTCGCTTGGGCTGGTTAAACACGAGTCGGGCTGCAGAGTTTTGAATTAGTTGAAGAGGTCTGATGGTGGAAGTTGGGATCACCTAGCACCTAGCTTAGAAATACTTGACTCAGTATCATAAAATAAAAACATAACATCCCAAAACAATGTAATTTTTTTTATTAAAAAATTGAATGCCCAAAAACATAACAATTTACTTGGAAGGCAGCATGGTAGCTTAGTGTTTAGTACGTTCATCTCTCAACTCTGGAGATTCCATATTCTCCCTGTCTCCGCGTGGGTTTTCTCTGGGTCCTCCAGTTTTCACTCACAGACCTAAATTGACCCTATATAGTCTGTGTGTGTATGTGTTTATGAGTGAGTAAGTGTGTGCTTAGCGATTGATAGGCGCCCTGTCCTGGGTGCATCAGACCCGTGCATGAAATGTTCTCCCCTGGATGGGTTATAGGGAACCCACAATGCAACCCTAGTAGAGGATTAAGTGAAAGATGATGAATAAATTAATGAATTTAAGATTGAATGAAGAAGATAAATTTGAGAAAATCACAATGGGCACCCTAGCAACATTACAATAGCATCCGGATTTTTAAACAGCTTAAAACAGCTACCATTGTATCACTTAATGAAATACATTAATCTGGTTGTTTTGGATTTGATTAGTAGTGCAAAATATTAATAATAATTTATTTGATGCTTCTTACAAAACAGAATGGTCCCATAGTAGTTTTACATACATGGCATAAACAAGTAGCACATACAATCAATAAATACAGTAATTTAGAATCAGCAAATCATCAGAACATTACAAACATAACCTGAGGTAAAAAAAAAAAGTTACCAGTGTAGGCCATTGAGCAAGACTCTTATTAACCCCCTTTGTGCCAGGTTGCTGGATCCCATCTGACTTTGTTTTCCAACCTACATAGATACCTGTAAATAGCCTTGAAATAAAAGTGTCTGTGAAATGACGTAATGCAAGATTTCCCAACCACTGCTGTTGTGTCATCGGGTGTGCCATAGAAGATGAACCAATTTTATCCCATTGGTATTCTAAATGAGCGGTGTGTAGTAACAGGCAGAACAATTACATCTTTCACTAAAGCTCAGTACAACTTCTTGCTCAAGTGTGTTGCCAACCACCAATAAAACTATATCCGTCTGGGAACCAACCCGTAGCCTTGCATCCTCTGTAGTGGAAATTAGTTTTACATACATAACTATTTATATATTTGAGCTACTCTATAAATCCCTGCTGTATTATAAAGAAAACATCCTATGCTTTCCAAAGAAATTATGATTGGTTTGCATGCTAGGAACCTCCCATTTTTTTCTCTCCAAAATGGCTGCCATAAAAACAAGCACAGTTGAAAAGAGGAATGTTATGTAAAAAATTGTCTATTGATTGTTATTTATTTATTATTTAATTATTTTACATTGCAAGCAAAGGGCATTCCAGTTTATTTTCATCTTTTAAATTTAATTTGCCTTTCATACTAAACTGGATTGGAGTGAAATGGTTATGACTCTACAAGCAAAACAAGTTAATTTTTGTATTTTAAGCTTGGCTCGCTTTTAATATAAAAATGGTCTTTTTTGTCCACTTCAATGGACATGCTGTAAAATTAAAATTAAAATGAATAAAAACTCGAGTGTTTTGGATCCCCATTCTTCATTCATTCATTATCTCCCGCTTTATCCTCTATTAGGGTCGCGGTGGGGTTCCCCATGCCCATCCAGGGGAGAACGTCTCAGGCGCTGGGCAGATAGACCCAGGACAGGGCGCCAATCCATCGCTGGGCACACACTCACTCGCGCACACACACACACACACACACACACACACTCTATATGGGGCAATTTTTTTTTTTTTTTTTTTTTTTTGAGAATTCAATTGACTTAATCCATGTTTTTGGACTGGGGGAGGAAACCGGAGAACCCGAAGGAAACCCACGCAGACACGGGGAGAACATGGAAACTCCACCCAGATTGGGATTCGAACCGGGAATCCCTAGTGCTGAGAGGTGAACGTGCTAACCACTAAGCCACCGTGCCGCCCCCATTCTTCAAAGAGCATCTTAAATCTATGGAGTGCATAGCCAGAGCACTGAGGCTCTATTTAGAAAAACATTCAAATTGAGCATGGACGGAAGGATCGCAGTTTGTATCAACTTGTATAAAAAAAAATAAAATAAAAAGATGCAAACCGGATGTTAATTAAACATTAACAACACAACTACACTACACAAAAAGGAACTGTTTATTATTAAGCAACCACTTTCCCAGACATCTTTAGTTAACTGATTTTATGAAGGCAATCCTCCTCATGACAAAATTCTTATTAGATTAAGGTCAGGACTTTGAGTTTATTCTTCTTTAACAATTCTTTGGTAGAGAGACTAATGTGCTAAGAGTCATTTTCTTGCCGCGTGACTCATGTTCTCCTGAGACGTAGCTCTTGGACAGATGTCCTGACAATTTAAATTCAGAATTAATGACGACAAGCTGTCTTTGCCCAAGTGCAGCATTTTAGCATGTTCTTTTTCAAACGCACAGCTTTTATTTGCATTAAAAAAAAAATTTGGTCTCATCAACATTATTCAGGTAACCCTTGACTTTTCCAACTTAGAAAACTGAGAATGGGCAGCAATGAGTAGGTGATTTCTTCCTGCAAGTCTGCCATGCACACTGAATGTTCTCCTGATGATGGACATGAACACAAGGCTTTTAGATGCTTAGAAGTGACCTCAGGTTACTTTGTCACCCAGTAGACTATTACTTTTATCATCTTTGTTGGCCGCCCACTTCTGGAATAATTCTGTAATAGTGGTCTTGGAATTTATCATTTTTTTCCATTTATATACAATTCTTTTGAGAGATGGTATTTCATTGTCATCCCATTGTTTAAAAACATCTGACTCTAATTTTAGCTTTAAATTATATGCTAATTTCAAGGGCTTACTTATTTTTGCTATTTACAGATGCACAATATTGGGTCATTTTTCTCAGTTAACAAATAACAGTTTTTTTTGTCTGTTTAGTTTTTTTCCCCTCACACACTTTAGGACAGAAAATCTGATTAAATTTATGCAAACACACACACTTTTTATAGTTTTTTTTTCTTCTTTTTTTTTAAATAATGGCAGACAATACAAAGCAAGACTGACAGATGAACAACAGCTGCATTCAAAACGACTCTTTATGTGTGGTGTAGTATATAGTGTGTCAGCCATGTCGGGTGTCATGGTGGTGTTTGAAATTATCCTATCCCAGCAGCGTAACTGAGGTATTTGAATGAAGCTACAGCAGCACAGTTGTACTACCCCCCTTACCGCATAATTATGAGAACTGACAAAACAATCTACTTTCAGCGTTTTACCCTTTATTATTCAGGGGGCACCACAGTGATGAACTCACATTTTAGACTTCATCCATCCATTATCTTCCGCTTTATCCTCTAGTAGGGTCACGGTGGGGTTCCCCATGCTCATCCAGGGGAGAACGTTTCGGGCACTGGGCAGATAGACCCAGGACAGGGCGCCAATCCATCACTGGGCAATATTTTAGACTTGACCTAGGGTTTTACATCGGATGCCCTTCCTGACACAACCTCCACCCTTTAATGAGCCTGGAGACACACAGACTATAGGGACAATTTAGAGCAGCCAATTCATCTAAAATTCATGTTATTGGACTGTGGGAGGAAATTAGGGCTGCAACTACTGATTATTTTGATAATCGATCGATTATTTTTTGAAATAATCAATGAATTGGATTAAAAAAAAAGATCAATTAAATACATCTCACACTCACTTGCACAGGTTAAATCATTTTCGCAGATTTTGCATGTTACACGTTCTTTAGCTGTGTGATGCGTGAAGTGCTCCGACACTTTTGATGATTTAAGCAGAAGCTTTTTTTCTGCGTCAGCCATGTTTCATTTGTAGAGTTTAGTAAACTTTGTTAAACTTGTTTCGCAGATTCCACCTCCGCTCTGCTTCGTTCGGTTCTATTTTTTTTTAGCGTTGTTGAAGCGCTGCAGGTGACATAAGCGGTTACAACATTGTGAGAAACACGTAAAATGAGCGACACAATGAATCAATAACGGAATTCGTTGTCGACACTTTTCATAATCGATTTTTATCGATTCATTGTTGCAGCCCTAGAGGAAACACGGGGAAAACACGGGGACACGGGGAAAACTCTACCCAGGTCGGGATTCGAATCGGGAATCCACAGTGCTGAGAGGCGAACGTGCTAACCCACCTAAGCCACCCAGAACTGACAAACAATACACCATACAAGTTATTCCTGTTCTGTGATGGTCCTGAACAATAGAGAACAGAGAACAAACAGTGGACTGTCCAAAAAACATCAACACAGATGTACTACAGTCTGTAATAATAAAACTGCAAATTCCATTTAAATGGTAAGTGGGGAAAATGGACAATGAAGCAACAACAGCTTTACAAATCAAAATATGTGTTAGCTATAGTTCATGTAAATTATTTATCTGCATCTGTTGCACATCTGATACATTTCAAAGCTTTTTAATCCTTTACCTACAGCTTAAATAGCATACATTGTACTAATGCAAAAATCAACTAAGCAGTGAAATATTCATTAAAATAAAAAAACATTTCTGAAAATGTTCATTGATCCATAAAGAAATTCATCTTCAACTGAAAACATGGTGGCCAGCAATATAAAAACACAAATACTTTACTAAATATCTTAATATATGTAGTCTAAAAACATTTCAATTTCCTGTTCAGCACTGGAACAACATGACAGTTCTCCATAGCTAATCACTGAAAGTATGTGAAACATGCACAGTGTTTTCAACTCCTATGGTTAAACAAATATTGAATGGCTGGCCCCATGTACAGGGTTACTAATCAATTACAAGTAAATATATTTGCAATGTGACCACTCCCCACCATAAGGGCTGTTATAGAGATATCACACACCAGTTATTTTTTCCCTCTCACTAAAAGTCCATCGGATAAAAAGGTCAAAGCAGCAAGAGAAAGACTGTGTGAACCCAACGAACCCTCATCAGCTTGCATGGAACTTGCGTCCCATTTGGCAAGCAGCCACCTCAAGATAAACTGGACTCTACTTAGATTGTTAATAAACAAGGCATTTATCATGCAAAGCTTCTTGCCTCATGGCCATATATTAAAGAGAAAGTCTGACCTGTAAATGTGTTTTTATTCTAGTTTTAAGCTGCAGCTGTTTGTAAATAATTTCTTACTTCTTGTTATTCAGGGTATCCCCCCCCCCTGCCCGATATTTTGCATTCCTCGCTCTGTACTATTTTTTGGATTCCTGTCTCTTTTTATCTTCTTTGCTTTTTACTTTCTTTCTGTTCTTTTTTCAGCATTACTTTAAATCTTTATTTTCATTTCAGTTCTTTGCACTATGCCTACATAACTATGTACCAACAGCATATTAACTCAGACATTATTCTGGTTTAAGCATTCAGCACACTTTTGTAACTACTAAATACCAAGAGGCTGCTGAACTGTCTGCTCACGGCCTGACTAGTGTGTTCCAATGGCCTTGTCTGGCTCCTGTCTGCACACACCACCTACTCTGCCTACACCAATTATTAAATAAATTAAACAAAAATGTTTTTTTTTCCCTAAAATTGGTGCATTATGACAACACTGCTGAGAGGCCACAACGAATAAGAAAACCACTTCAGTCCACAGACTAGTAGCAGTATCTGTTTTCATACTCTTTTACTGTGTGTATGCCTGTGTGTGTGTGTGTGTGTGTTTTGTGTGTTTGTGTAAGAAAGGGAGAGCGTGCCATCTAACATTAGAGGTCTCAACTGAGTCAGTATAACCTGCTGACCTAAATCCTCACATAAACACACACACATTTAGACTTGAAAAAACAGGTTTAGGAGATTAATCATGTAAAAGATCATGTGTGTATGTGTGTGTGTGAGTGAGAGAGAGAGAGAGAGAGAGAGAGAGAGAGAGAGAGAGAGAGAGAGAGAGAGAGAGAGAGAGAGAGAAAGAGGGCCAGATTCCAAACAAAGGAATCACTGCATGTTTCAGTGAATACAAAGAAAAACAGCTTTTGTAATGAACATGAATTCCTTTGACCTTCACTTATAAAGCATATGTGGTGCATGTACTGATCAGTTCTTATAAGAATGCTGTGGTTGTTATACTTGTGTACTGAAGCAGTGATTTAAGTTATTATTGTGCTGGCCCGCTCACCTGTGAAATGTTTGGTGATGTTTTTGTTCTGGCGACGGGCTGAGCAGATGAGAAGGAGCCATGGTGGGAGGAGTTCATGATGAGCTGAAAGGAGCTCTGCAATGTTGTGCGGATTTGAAGAGGCGGAGCTTGACTCAGTTCCACCCGTTTGTGTCCCTTCATCCACAGAGTCGACAAGCAAAAACAGGGCTTGAGGAGGAGGGGTGCAACTCAGTAATGGCAGCAGTACGCACCTATGAGGAGAGAGAAAGAAAGAGAGAGAGAGAGGGAGAGAGAGAGAGAGAGAGAGAGAGAGAGAGAGAAATCACAAAAAGCAGTAGTTAGTAGCTGCCACTCTGGCAGCAATCACAGCTTACTGGCTCTTCAAATAGTAATTTAAAGACTTTCTTTACTTGCTTCAGATATTTTGACTCACTCTTAATTGCAGAATGCTTGCAAGTACAGAAGATCAATTTCAATTTCATGTGATCTTTAAAACACTAATGTATTTGAATCATTCCACAAGCATTTTTGCATTTCTTTTATTGCAGATGCAAAAACAGTGAACATGTTTACATAGTAATGTGTTTAAATGAAAGTAGAGAGAGGGAAAAAAAGCCTTACACAATACTCTTATCTTTCTTCTCATGGCAAGATGGTATCAAGTAGTCACAATGAGTTCCTAAGGACCTGACACAACAAGCTACACTCAACTTAAGGTTTTTTTTTTTTTTTTTTTTTAAAGAGTTGAAGCAGTAGAGTGCATCGGTGGGACAGAGGACACTGACTGGCTTTTCAGGTTGGTGAATCAGTGCATGCAAAGACTGAATCTTAAAGCCCTGCCTCTTGGATCCTTCTTTCCAAACAAAAGATGTGCTGACTCTGCAAATGACTGTCGCAACTTTTAAATCAGACATATTCTTGATTAGAGGTACCTATATCTCTCCGTGTCCGTGTAGGTTTCCTCCAGGTTTTCAAGTTTCCACTCGCAGTAAACAAACAAACAAACATGGATTTAAGGTAACTTGAGTCTGTGTGATTGCGTGTGCCTGTATGCTATGGGGAACCCCCCCCCCCACAATCATTGACTGCTCTTCAGACACAGAACATCCTAACTGGCCAGTGGAAATTAGTCTATATATTGTTACAGTGCAATAGAGGGCGAGTTTTACAGCGCAACCTTTCGACCCACACACAGGTAACTACAGTCTGTCTACATTGCAGTTAGTATTTTTAAGTGTTTTTTGGAAATGTCACTGCCTTAAATCTGCACTCTATAATTCATTAAAACCATCTGGCACCTCTGAGGAATCATTGTGAAGAACTGTAAAAGCCGATTCCCAGCAAAGACAATTCTCCAGATGAAGATTAACTAACTCTGGTCACTGTAGCTATGACTATGTCCAGATGCATTTCCCAACTGCTAGGTCACTCTAGGTTTGAAGGATGCAAAGGATATACTACAGCTTGTATACGACAGGCTTTCAATGACACAGCTTGTTTTTTTTCCTTGACCTTCAGAAGTGTGCAGTCACTAATCATGTGTCAAAGAGACAGTATGGAAATCCGCATCTCAAATACAGTCAAGGCATTTTCAGTTGTCTGTCATTTTCAAGAAATCTAAGTTTTCTTTCTCCATTCCTCCTTATCCAGCACATCAATAACTAAAGATCAGATTGAGATATTCATTCATTATCTTCCACTTAATCCTCTACTAGGGTTCCCATCCCCATCCAAGGGAGAACGTCTAAGGAGCTTGGCAGATACAGCCAGGACAGGGCTGCAATCCATCACTGGGGACACTCACTCACACACACACACACACACACACACATATATGGGGCAATTCATTCAATTTACCTTGACCATGTTTTTTGACAGTGGGAGGAAAATGGAGAGCCCAGAAAATTCCCACGCGAACATGGGGAGAACATGCAAACTGCATCTAGAAAGGGATTTGAACCTGGAATTCCCAGCACTGAGAGGCGAACGTGCGAACCACTAAGCCACTGTGTCACCCTCTAAATGTTCAAATATTACAGATTTTTAGACTAAGTAGGGATGATCAACTACAAATTATATCAACACTTCCAGATATAGCCTCATTTCATTATTTGCAACATTTTTTGACCTGTTAAGTCATACAAGAAGCAATTTTATACAAAATAATTTAATATGATGGAACAAAAGAGCACGCAAGATGCTCCTAAATAATACATCTATGAAACACTCAAGCACATGCATTATTGTGAGTAAATCACGAGAAAGCTGATCTTCCGTGACGTAATCTAGTCTGTTTTTTACCATGAATGCTGATAGCTGTGTAATAGAAATCCGTTTTTTGAAATGTATATAAAGAATGTATTGTACATAAAGCATTGATACAAATGTTAAGTGGACAGATGTGTGTGTTATTGTCAAAAATATCACAGCTGGACAAACGGCTCAGCCAATCAGATTCATTCATTATCTTCTGCTTAACCCTCTACAAAGGTTGGGGGTGGGGTTCCCCATGCCCATCCAGAGGGGAAAGTTTTGGGTGCTGGGCAGAGACACCTACGACAGGGTGCCAAACTATTGTGGGCACACTTACTCACACAGAATCACACACTATATAGAACAATTTAAAGCATTCAATTTACTTTAAATACATGTTTTTAGACTGTGGAAGGAAACTGGAGAACCCAGAAGAAACCCACGGTGGATACACGGAGAACATAGGATTTAAACTGTCCCCAGCGCTGAAAGGTGAACGTGCTAATGTGCCAGCGCCCGAAACGTTCTCCCCTGGATGGGAAACACCCCGCAACCCTAGTTAATGAATAATTAAATAAATAATAAATAATTAAATAATCTATAATGCTTGCTTGTTATCAGTAATGTTTGAAGTGAGATTAAGCACTAAATACACAAAAGTATTGGGACACCTACACATTGCACCTGCACCTAAAGGACATTCTTCTAACAGCTACAACAGCTTCTGCTCTTCTGGAAAGTATTTCCACATATTTAGAACGTGTCAGGGCGGCACGGTTAGCACTAGGGATTCCCGGTTCGAATCTCAATCTGGGTGGAGTTTCCATGTTCTCCCCGTGTCCACGTGGGTTTCCTCTGGGTTCTCCAGTTTCCTCCCACAGTCCAAAAACATGGATCAAGGTGAATTGAGTTTTTCAAAATTACCCCATATAAAGGGAGTGTCTGTGTGAGAGAGCCCGAAGTTACTAACGTGGGCCATTGAGCAAGACCCATAACACTCAAAGTACCAGGGAAATGGTATTATGTCTCTCCCTTTATTCTAACCCTAATCATTTCAGTCAGGATCCTTGTAGGTCGCTATGGATAAAAGCATCTGCTAAATTACTTCATGTCCATGACCTCATGTCTTTAGTCAGTCTGAGGTCAGGTCTCTATGCAGGCCAGTTAAGTTATTTTACAGCCCATCATGCTTTTATGGACTTTGTATTGCACACTGGGGCTGTATCATGCCGGAACTAAGAAAAGCCTTTCTCAAATTTATTCTAAATGATTAAAGCATGGTTAAGCGCTCATTTCTTATGATTTGCTGAGCTGTTTGACAAGCTGTGACATTATTGAAAATAATGCACATTCCTCAACGCTTTGCATGGTTAAACATCATTTCAAATCATGAGGGTCTGGTAGCTCAGTGGTTAAGGTATTGGGCTATCGATCTAAAGGTTGTAGGTTCAAACCCCAGGTCCTCTGAAGTTACCACCATGGGTCTTTGATCAAGACCCTTAACCCTCATTGCTCCAGGAATGCTGTGTGCTTGACCTTGTGTTCTGACCAAGTTGGGATATTGTAAGTTGTTTTGAATAAACGCATCTGCTAAATGACAAAATGAAATGTAAATTTAGTAATGAATGTCGCCTGGTCATTCTACCTCACCATGGTGCTAATTCTCACTCTGTATCATTTACCACTGCAAAATGGTGGAACGATCTCCCAAACTCTGTTCATAAGGCGGTGTCACTTGGAATCTTTAACAAACAATTAAAATGCATCTCTTTAACAAACAACTTATATAAATAAAAATATAGGGGGTGGAGTGCGGGATTGGATAATGGTCAGGTTTGATGATCCTAAAGTTGTTTTGTAGCTGTTTTTTTCATAACTACTGACTTGTGTTATCCTCTAATAAAAATAAGACTTTCTCTAAGCCTTTGTAAGCTTTGGATAAAAGCGTCTGCTAAATGACAATGTAATGTACCATAAATGGAAATACGGATTAATATAAACAGCACTAAGCTGGTATCCCGTTGCCTAGCATCCAATGTTCACTTTTAAAAAACGGACTAGGTACGTCACAGTGTTAGAAACGGTCGTTCTTCCCCGGGAGATCGGCTACGCGGGAGGGAATGCGTACACCGCTCGCGCCTAGTGAGCGTTTCCCAGGAGATCGGCTACACGGAGAAAGGATGCGTACGCCGTTCCGCTAGGTGAAACGCTCCCACGGATACAACCTGCGCGGGGATAGTGCGCAGCGTTGTACCGTAGTTGAACGCGGAAGGAGAGTGTAGGGACACCAACGGAAAGGGGGAGCAAACAAAAATGAAACTAACATCGGGATGTACCGAAACAAAGACGTGCACGGGGGAGAGGGAATACGGAAACTAAGTAAGAAAAACACCCGGTCACGTGCACAAAATAAACCAATCACCCAACGGAGTCCATGAGTAAATTAAATGAGGGACAGGTGCCCCAGGCACCTGTGACACACAGTTTATTAATAATTTAGTTTTGAATAAACACATTTATGAATTTAACCATGTCTTTTATTATTACAGTGTTTTTATAACCACTTAATAAATGCAATGAGGCACTCGAGGTTGAGCATTATTATGAATAAATCACTGGAAAGAGCATCAATGGCACTCGACTTTGCATTGTGCCAAACACAAATTAATTCCCGTGAATTATAGACTATAATACACGCCTTACAATAATGCACTACATAGGTGTCGACCTCAAGGCATGCGGATTATATCTGGCCCGAAATACAATCATATCATTTTACTTTGATCTATTATTGTTGTTATTAACAGCGATATGTTTTTTTGGACCATGCTCATATTTTGAATTTGTATGATTTTACAGGGCAGCACGGTGGCTTAGTGGTTAGCACGTTCGCCTCTCAGAACTAGGGATTCCCGGTTCGAATCCCCATCTGGGTGGAGGTTCCATGTTCTCCCCGTGTCCGCGTGGGTTTCCTCCGGGTTCTCCAGTTTCCTCCCACAGTCCAAAAACATATGAGTCAATTGAGTTCTCGAAATTGCCCCATATAGAGTGTTTGTGTGAGTGAGTGTGTGCCCAGCGATAGATTAGCACCCTGTCCTGGGTCTATCTGCCCAGCACCCGAGACGTTCACCCCTGGATGGGCATGGGGAACCCCACCACAACCCTAATATAGGATAAAGTGGAAAATAATGGATGGATGGATGGATGGATGGATGACTTTTACAAGGCGAGCAGAAATATTTTAAGATATTTCAAGTTTAAGTTTATTTTTCTAAAAGAAAAAGAAAAATTAAGGTTTTGTTTTGTTATTTTAACTTTTGTATTTAAAAAAAGCATAATATTTATTTTATTTTTTAATGTTTTTGCAGCATGTTCATAGTTGTAACTTTTATAACTATAATATATATTTTTAGAAATAGCAAAGAATTTTAAGTTTCATAAAGTTTATTTGTTGTGGGATAATATTCCTGTCTGTTTTGATTCCAATTGATGTTCAGCAAACATTTACTTTCAGTGTGTTCAATAAATCTCTATCCTGTTCGTCCATGACCTAAAGTGTGTTTTGGGTTTTGGCTCCCGGTGCATTTGAGTTTGACACCCCTGCTTTACTATAACACACTTTGGGCAATGAGACTACAGGAAATGCCGGAATTTAATGTTTAAAATTTGCAGTGACTGAACTAATAATTGAATATTGAAGAAGTGTGTATCTTTTTCCCATTGACTGTGTGCTTCCAGGCTGTTTACACAATGAGTTGTCATGCTTTCATAAATACACACAGGATCCAAAAATAGTACTAGTTTTAAAATTAACATTTGTGAAAATTCAGGAAAAAAGTATTTTTCTCCGTTTTACATACTTGGAACTTGGAAAACTTTAGATCAAATCTAATTAAACTTTAAAGTAAACAATTAAGGGCGGCACAGTGGCTTAGTGGTTAGCACGTTCGCCTCTCAGCACTAGGGATTCCCGGTTCGAATCCCCATCTGGGTGAAGTTTCCATGTTCTCCCCGTGTCTGCGTGGGTTTCCTCCGGGTTCTCCGGTTTCCTCCCACAGTCCAAAAACATGTATCAAGTCAATTGAATTCTCAAAAATTGCCCCATATAGAGTGTGTCTGTGTGAGTGAGTGTGTGCCCAGCGATGGATTGGCGCCCTGTCCTGGGTCTATCTGACCAGCGCCCGAGACGTTCTCCCTTGGATGGGCATGGGGAACCCCACCGCGACCCTAATAGAGGATAAAGCGGGAGATAATGAATGAATGAATGAGTAAACAATTGAAATAAATGCCAAAGCCATAGAAAAATGATAGCATAAGTGTGTAATGTTTACTCGATTGATACCCACCTGCACCTAGAAAATGCAATAAGCATTTCAATTTACACCACATAGCAGATTTTGTTTTTATAGCAAATTACATGACTACCATTCAATAAACACAATGTTAAATGCTATGAATCAGACTAAAACAACAATCAGCACTCACCGTTTGAAAGTCTCACTTGGGTTCCTCTCACACTCCCCAGGTTTCAGGACATTCTGGATGGTCCAGTCATGGATTTTCTCCTCGTACTGTTTTAGGAGTCCACTTCTGCAGATCTGTGTAACTAAGTTGCGTATGAATCCGCTAACACACAGTGTATCAGAATCATCCGCTCGGCAGAAATGAAAGGCGAGGCAAGACTGGTTCAGATTGTGATGATTGCCATACTGCGAGCTGGGCCACAACAACTCTGTGCAGAGTGCCGTTTTGCCACTTCCCGGTCCTCCGACCAGCAAAACACCCCATGATCCAGATTTCCGTTCACTTGATGGCTCTGTGCTCCCTGGAATGAGTGAAGCATCTCTTCCTGAGTCACAAAACATGCTTTTTTCATGGAGGCAATGTTGGATTTTGTGGAAAACCCACTCTCTGCAGTAGAAACGCTTTCCCTGCAGTAAACTTGTCTGAGCCATGATGACAATTTTTCGTAGCTAGCTACACTCAAACATTTGCATCATAGATTCATAATGAGGGCACATTGGAGTTCCGATGATCTTGATCCCTTCCACAGGACAGGCAGAAAATATCCAAGACAAACATTGAATTGTTGCGATGGTTTAAGTCACCCTGTTTTTTTCTGTCCCAGTGACATGTTGAAAATTCTACATTTATACTGCTATTATTTACACATAATGCATAATGAGTATTTATGCCTCAGGAATCAAAGCTGCATGTAAGCTTGAAGACAGGATACATTCTGTTACATGATGAGTTGTTTCTTCTCTCTAAGTAAACAAAGATGAAATGTATTTAGTCATTGGCATTTACAGCATCAACAGACATCTGTATATAACTTGATTCATAACAAGCCAAGCAATCATGGGTTGAAGACCTTGGGCAAGACCAGTTTCAGTCAGTGACACACCTGTGTTTTCTGTTGCCAAGATGCCAATACACCAGAAGTGTACCTAAATACACCTTATTTTGAGACCTCCACACTCATCAGTGTAGATATATTCACAAAGCACCAGTACTATTTAAACATCATGAAAATGTGTTTGGCATAGACACAACCTGCACAAATGTGGGCAGCTCTGGTTTTTATATTATATTAAAACATAGGTGTCAAACTCAACTCATATCCAGCCCATACTACAATTAAATCTGGCTCGCGAGATCATTTTACATTGACCTATTATTATTGTTATTAATGGCCAGGCAATCTTTTCTTTGGACGATGCTCATATTTTAAATTTGTATGATTTTGACAGGAACATTTCTATGGAGAGCAGAAACATAAAGTTTTTTTAGTAATTTAGTATTTTAGTTTTTCTAAAATGGCCCAAGAGCAAAGAAAACTGAATGTTTATATTTGTTGTTTTTTACTTTTGTGGAAAAGTATAATTTTTTATTAAATTTTTTCCATTTTTGCAGCATGTTCACTTTTATAATTTTGACAAAAACATTTTTATAGAGAGTAAAGTATTTTAAGTTATACAAAGTTTAAGTTTATTTATTGTGGAATAATATTCCTGTCTGTTTTAATTCCTATTCATGTTCAGAAAACATTTACATTTAGTGTGTTCAATAAATGGGCACGGTGGCTTAGTGGTTAGCACGTTCGCCTCTCAGCACTAGGGATTCCCGGTTCGAATCCCCATCTGGGTGGTGTTCTCCCCGTGTCTGTGTGGGTTTCCTCCAGGTTCTCCGGTTTCCTCCCACAGTCCAAAAACATGGATCAAGTCAATAGAATTCTCAAAATTGCCCCATATAGAGTGTGTCTGTGTGAGTGAGTGTGTGCCCAGCGATGGATTGGCGCCCTGTCCTGGGTCTATCTGCCCAGCGCCCGAGACGTTCTCCCCTGGATGGGCATGGGGAACCCCACCGCGACCCTAATAGAGGATAAAAGCAGAAGATAATGGATGGATGGATGTTCAATAAATGTTCATCCTAGTCAGCCAGCGACCTAAAGTGTGCAATTGAGTTTGACAGCCCTGAATTAAAATTTTCTTCCTATTTCATTGCAGCTACCTTTTATTTAAATTATATTCTTGTTACACGCTACTGTCAAGTGTGGCATACTTCATACTTGTGCTTTCAGGAGTTCAAAATCCTATAAGATGAAACATCAAGATCCCTGCATTTCTTTTACAAAATGTATCACTTCCTCCAGAGCATTCCTGCAATTAAATTTGAGATTCACTTGCTATATATTTTTTTGTTTGCACTGGAACAACACAAAGGGTAAAAGTATCTGATAGCATTCTACACAAAACTACAAAACATTGACTGGTTAAAATCATAACTTAATATATGAGTAAACCCTTTAAAATAATAAGTGAAATTAATCACATCCTGTAACCAATAAGGTGTTACTTACACCTCTCTACTGTAATTCTGAATGCTATTTTGCCAACTGTTGTAGGTCACCGAGATTTGAAGGATGCCTTCCCCCTCTTGCTGTTTTGAGATCTCTTCACAGGTGTTCAATTGTTTGTTCAATTTCATTGCCATTTTTAGCCTCTAGACTACACGTCTTCCAGCTTGTAAGACTATACATGACAAAATCATAGTGTAAATGTTTAATTTAAAAAATTAAGTAGATGTACATTCACTTTATAATCTTCATCAAATTATAGTAATTTTTAAATATAAAAAGTTCACAACTTTTTCAGGTTTATTCCCAAAGCTGTATTCAAAACCATCTGTTAAAATAGACTTACTGTTAAAATAAGTTACGTTAAGTTAGAAGGTGGACATTACAGTCTCTTCATGTTACATATTTTGTGTGATTTTTGTATGTCCTCTGATACATCTTGTTGGTATCACTGTCCCATTCGGTTTTGAACAATTGTACTTAAACAATATATGTTTTTTGTGTGACTTAAATATGGTTTTAAACGTGGCTTCAGGTCCAATGGTGTGCCACTTCTGCTGACTCAAATTTCTGGTGATTCAACAGTCCCCTGGTATTTAGCAATTAGCAGATGCTTTTATCCAAAGCGACTTACAGGGTGAGCACAGGGTTAAGCAATGAGGATGAGGGCCTTACTCAAGGACCCACATTGGTAACTTCTGCGGACCTGGGATTTGAACCCACAACCTTCAGATTGATAGTCCAATGCCCTAACCACTGAGCTACCATGCCCCAAAGCAAAGGATACATTTGTGCTTTTGATTTTAAAGAGCTTTTGTTTCATAAGAAAGTTAATTATTGTTTGAAGATCTGAACTTATTTTGTTTTATACTTACAGGCAATACTTTAAATCCAAGTTAATGAATTTTGTAGATCATAATAGGATGTGTGGTTCGGCTATTAGGGCTGCAACAACGAATTGTTGTGTCGCACGACTTGCACGTTACTCGCATTGTCATAACCGCTTACATCAACTATGAAAAAAATATTACGAGTGGGATTAACAGAACGAGGCGGAGGCGAAATCTGCGAAACAAGTTTAACAAAGTTTAATAAATTTCACAAATGTAACATGGCCGACGGAAAAGGTTCGGATTAAATAATCAAACATGTGGGCGCACTTCTCACTTCACACATCTAATGAGCGTGTAACATGCAAGCTCTGCAAAAATTATTTGACCTGGCACAGGAGCACCACGGTGATGATACAGCACCTGAAACGGAAACATATTCGAGTCACCGATGAGGATGAAGGGAGCTCAACAGCAGGGTAAGTCACTACAATATCCCAAGTTTCTTTTATTGATTCTTTCGAACTGAATCAACGTAAAGCTACACTCACACTATGCAAACCAGCATAGCACAGTTCATGCTGTTTTTGGTTGTTAACTGGATAATGACAGTGATGGACAGTTTTATTTTCGTTTAATTACTTTAAGCAGTAATTAAATGTGCTTTACAAATACATACAACTTGTACACAATAATGGAAATTAATGATTTAGCTTTATGTTTAAATTTTCTGACAATATATGAGTGAAGACACTCAGTTTGTATCAGTAAGTCAGTTTGTATGCAGCATCAGCAATGCACTTATTTTTCTTTATTTTAATTTATAAATACATTTTACTTAATTTAATTTATTAATATGTAATTATTGTAATAAATTATTTACTATGTTATATAATGTTCTGTTTCTGAATAAAGACTTTTTTTATACGATCCATTGATTAATCAGAAAAATAATCGATTAATTGATTATTAAAATAATCATTAGTTGAAGCCCTATCGGCTATAAAAATGAATGAAAGGTTTGGTATTCAGATGCTGTACCAGTAGTTTAAAAATGCTACTGCAAAGGTGACACAGTCTTGGAATTTGACCCTTTTGTGTATGACTTGTGAAGTTTAAAATATAACCTTTGATTTGTTGAAACTGTTGTTGCTAGTCTAGTGCAATAGTCCCCTAACACCGGATAGTGGACCAGTAACAGACCATGGCAGCAGGCAGCAATTAAATCATCAAAATTTGACCTTTATTTTATTTATTTATTTACGAGTAAAATATTACAACTGCCTAATAAATTAGGAATTTCTCAGAACATAATGCTGTGTCTTTGACCTTTTTTTCTTCTACAACAACAGATTTTAAACTAATCTCTCATTTGCATTCCAAAGTGATTGATGAATTTAAACTTGTAATGAAAGTTCAATACAGCTGGGTATTATGGGTTCCAGTTTTTTTTTCTTTTCCCCATAATACCTTAGTATAAGTTATATATGTCTAACATATAATGTCTAACATGTAACCCAATGTGTAGACTTTTTATTTTAATGTAATTATCTAATAGAATGCATTGGCTTTATTATCTGACTTTTATTCAGTGTTCATATGTAAGATTTCCTGGATGCTTAAGATATTATGCAAAAGTTAACAACTCCTATTGGTGTCTCATGATAATGCTTTTCATTTTGTTTCTGTTCACAACACTTTTGATTTTTGGTTTCATGTAAAACAGTCCAGTATTCAGACTGATAATCAAATTTCTACTAAAAAAAGTTTAGGTTATTAGATTTATTCTATTGAAAAAATGGTGTTTCAAGTGGGTACAATGGGTTTTTGATTTGGAAATCTCAAGACCATTTTAAATGCCCAGTCAAGAATGTAGTTTATGGTCATCTACAGTTTTCTTTGTATTACCTCCATGCACTCCCCCTTTGTTGCAAATGCACATTTACAAACTGCACAGTACACCTACATAGATTTTTTGCTAATGTTTATATAGATAGTATACTGTATCAGCCTAAGAAGAAATTGAAAAATAAAGGAAATTTGAAACAGAAATTCTAGTATCCTTGTAGAGTTTGACCTGAGTATTCTTGATTGTTTAGTTTGAGTACTATTTTTGACTCCTCCATTTCTTCAAGCTGTAACTTCTTTGCTCTATTTAGAATTGGGTGGAGTTTTACTTTAATTCACACACTCTCCAGTTCATTAGTCTGGAGCAAGTCTTCGTAATCTACTTTGATCTTCAAGCTGGCAGTTTTCATTCAATTGCTTTACTCCCCATCGGTCTTAAAGCTAAGGGATGCACAGAGATATTCTATCCTTATTAAGACCAATATGTTTGCAACCATTTATTTTTGTTAAACACATGTTCTATTCCTGGCACAGAGACACATGTTGGGGATTATGGGACAATTTTCCACTATTTGCTTTTATAAGATTTTCAAAACTAAAACAACTGGTGCAATAGTTAACTCTGTCACATCAGCAATAAGGTCATGGGTTAGATTTCCATTTGGGGTGGACAAATCCCAATCTAAGTGGAGTTCCCATGTTCTTCCCTCTAGGTTCTCCGGTTTCCTCCCACAGTCCAAAAACATGGATCAAGATAAAGTGAATGCTCTAAATTGCCTCGTATAGAGTGTGTTTGTGTGTATGTCCATGTGATTGAGTGTTCCCAGCGAAAGATTGGCGTATCTGCCCAGCGCCTGAAACAGTCTCCGATAGATGGGCATGGGGAACCTCCCCCGCGAACCTAGCAGAGGATTAAACGGAAGATAATGAATGAAAAATTGTTAAATGATCTATGGGCAGTCCAGATGTTAAACTCCAATTTAATATCAAAAGATATTATTTAATATACCTCTACAGGTAAAATGTAAATGAAATACTATACTATACTTGTTTTGGATAACATTGGGTGTTACAAAGCATTTATTGTGCATGACTTACATTTCCAGTTTGTCAGTTTGTAGATGCTTTTATCCACTGCGACTAAAATGTGGTAGAACATGGCTTCACTAAGTAATCTGATGTGCATTAGCATCAGAAACTGCCATTATGCTGTTCTGGTTCCAGGTATAAAATATGCAAACCCGAAACACCACAGAATCATGAATCTAAAGCATCATAAATGTACTCATTATGCCATCATTAAAAAAAAAACACTAAACTACATTCTTTCATGTCTAATTACAATTACAATATTAAAACAGCCATTTATTAATCATTTTAATGAAATTGTTTAGGCAAAAAAACTCCTATTCAGTCTAACAATGTGCAAAAGGTATTTCAAATAGATTGAAGGTATCGCATAACGCTGAGACTGCTGAAATAAGAGACACTAATGATTCGTTAGACAATAACTCTGTTTTGAATTTTGAGAAAAGTTTTTTTGATCACACATTAAAAGAAAATATGGCAATATTTACCATCTACTGAGGATATTACATGTACATCATCAGATACACCCAGGACAGGGTGCCAATCAAATGCTGGGCACTCACTCTCAGAGACACACACACACATACTATATGGGTCAATTTAGAGGACTCGATTTATCTTGAATCCATGTTTTTGGACTGTGTGTGTAACCAGAGAACCCGGAGGAAACACACGTGGACACGGGGAAAACATGGAAATCCACCCAGATTGAGATTCGAACCAGGAATCCCAATGGCTGAGAGGCGAACATGCTAACCACTAAGCCACCGCACCCTGGATGTAAAATTATAAAACAGAAATTTTTGTTTGCTCTGCGGGTGATATCAAGGGAACATTATCATTTTATTTCCCTTTGTAGCTGAAACAGGATTGAGTTTTAGGCTCTGTTTACATGAATACACTGAAATTTTAAAATGCAGCACGTTGGCTGTTTACGTTTTGCAACTGCTCTACCTCGTTGTTTTCAGACTCCTGCTTTTGTAAACACTGCAGGTCCCATTTTAGAAAAATCTAAGTAAAATAAATAAAAAGGAGAACAAAACAATTGTCTTGCAAGGCTCCTGCTTATCCAAATACTTAAAAAAAATTATAAATAAAAAGTTTGTATTAGAAATACTAAATGAGATTAATAATAGTTTATTTGATCTAATGTGCCTCTGGTTTGTTGTATGCTGTATTTCCTTATGAATAAATTTGAATCTATATTTGGGGTTTATTGATGTGACTTCTGATATTATCTACAGTATATCTGTTATTATAGCACAATACTACCAGCAAATTATAATTAAAAACAAAGCACGCAATGAAGGTTTAGACGAGGGGTTTTCTTTTACTTAACAGTTACAAACAGGCAAACATAGTAAAACTACAGTATTTACTCAGTTCACAGAGAGCTTTACGACTACACTGTGCGATATTTATTTACGGACATAAAAGTAATACTTAGTCAGCCTAGAATAAATAAAAAAATCTGGCATGTTTAGATTTACAAAGCTCATCTCAAACAAGGTAAAAAGAAATAAAAAGGGAGGACAAAACAGAGAATAAAAACAATTCTCTTGCAAAGCTCCTGTTTCTCCAAATACTTGTACAAAATGTATTTGTATTAAAAATACTATATGGGATTATTATGGTTTGCTTGATGTAATGTGCCTCTGGTTTGTTGCATGCTGTATTTACTTAGAAATAAATCAGAATCTATATTTGGAGTTTATTCTTGTGACTTCTGATATTATCAGTGTGTTATAGCACAACGCTACCAGCAAATTATAATGAATAAAAGCATGCAATTAAGGTTTTGACTAGGGGTTTTCTTTTACTTAATAGTTACAAACAGGCAAACATAATAAAACTACAGTATTTACTCAGTTCACAGACACCTTAACGACTAGACCATGATCTTTATGTATGTGTATATATATATATATATATGTGTGTGTGTGTGTGTGTGTGTGTGTGTGTGAGTGTGTGAAATACTGTATGGGATTAAATACAGTATATAATATAGGGTTTATATAGTCTAGGGTTTATTGTTGTGACTTCGGATATTATCAGTGTGTTACCATAGCGCAATGCTACCAGCAAATGATGATAAAAACCCAGATGAGCTTTACGACTTTACTGTATGATATTTATTTATGGATATAAAAGTAATAAGTAGTTAACCTAGAAACCGACAACTACATTTTATGCATGCAGGTTTGCAAAAATCTGGCACGTTCAGATTTACAAAGCACAGCTCTCAAACACAGAACGCCTACAGACTGCATGGAAAAGAGGGGATCTCTGTGGGAAGTTTAAATAACAAACGTCCCTACAAATAAGAGACAACAAAGCACACGTTGCATTTAAACATCTTTCCTGTCGGGTTTTCTCTGACCCGTCTTCTCCTTAGCTTAATAAATGATTTAATGGTTCTGTTCCTGCGGCCTTTCAAGAGAACCAAAGCATTGGAACGGAAGGAACTTCGACACACACACACACACACACACACACACACGCACGCAAACATTTAAAACATGTACGTTGTTTTAAGGGGATTAGAGGAAGATACGCGATTCTCGGAGGGGGACTTCGGTATAGCTCACCGTTTCGCTGCGCGCCTCACTCCGCGTCTCTCACGTTTATAATCCAATGTCCGCCATTAGAAAGTCCATTCCGTCGTACAGTAGCCGCTGCTTTCGCTGTGGAGCGAATTATAATCTTCATAATAACGTGAAAATGCAATGTAGCTGCTCTTTAGCTTCACCTCTTCGCCCCCGTTGTTTGTGGTTTGCAGCGGCTGTGTGGAGCGCACACACAGAGACGCACGAACACAACACATAACAGCAGCAGAGATGATTCCTACGTCATCGCCGCCGGAGCTCAGCGGGATAAAGAACTGACGCGATGCAAAGTCGCGGCGTTAAAGCCCAAACACGCATGCGCAGTGCCCTAAGCGTCCAATCAATTCGATGTCTTGGCTTAGTAATCATAACAAAAACGGAATAATAATAATAATAATAATAATAGTAATAATTAACAACAACGATAAAAAAAAGAATAGCGGCACGGTGGGTAGTGGTTTGCACGTTCGCCTCTCAGCGCTGGGGATCCAGGTTTGAATTCCAATCTGGGTGGAGTTTCCATGTTCTCCTTGTGTCCGCGTGGGTTTCCTCCTGGGTCTCCTGGGTTTCCTCCCACAGTCCAAAAACATGGATTTAAGGTCCACTGAGTGCTCCAAATTGCCCCATATAGAATGTGTTTGTATGTGTGTCTGTGTGTGTGTCCAGTGATAGATTGGCGCCCTGTCCTGGGTGTATCTGCCCTGTGCCCGAAATGTTCTCCCCTGGCTATAGAACCCCCTCCCTCTCCCGGATGACCCTAGTAGAAGATTAAGTGGAAGCTTAAGAATGAATAAATGAATAATAATTAGGAACAAGGCGGCACGGTGGCTTAGTGGTTAGCACGTTCGCCTCTCAGCGATAGGGATTCCCGGTTCGAATCCCCATCTGGGTGGAGTTTCCATGTTCTCCCCGTGTCTGTGTGGGTTTCCTCCGGGTTCTCCGGTTTCCTCCCACAGTCCAAAAACATGGATCAAGTCAATTGAGTTCTCAAAATTGCCCCATATAGAGTGTGTCTGTGTGAGTGAGTGTGTGCCCAGCGATGGATTGGCGCCCTGTCCTGGGTCTATCTGCCCAGCGCCCGAGACGTTCTCCCCTGGATGGGCATGGGGAACCCCATAATGAATGAATGAATTAGGAACAACAATAATAACAATATTACAAAAACAGTAATAATTCAGTACAAGGCACTGACTCTGGCTTACAGGACCATTTATTGATCTGCCCCTCTTACCTTCACTCTATATTTTCAAAATACACTCATTCACTACAGTCTAATGATGAATGTTGCCTGGTGATTCCACCTCACAGAGGTGCTAATTCTCACTCTGTTGCATTCACCACTGCAAAATGGCGGAACAATCTTCCCAACTCTGTCTGAAAGGCAGAGTCACTTAGCAGCTTTAAGAAAGAACTGAAAACACAACTCTTTCACAAACACAAAACAAAAATGTAAAAATATATATATAGAATAATGATCAGATTTAGAAATTCTACAGTGTAGCTGTTTTTTCCTTAACTACTGACTTGTGGTGTTCTCATTTGTAAATCACTTTGGTTAAAAGCATCTGCTAAATGAATAAATGTAAATATAAATGTAAATGTAATAAGAACAGGGTGTTTCTATTACCCAGCGATAGATAGACCGGGGATTAAGCAGAAAATAATGTATGAATAATTAGTAAGACTAAGGCGGCACGGTAGTTGGTGGTTAGCACTTCTGCTTCTCAGCGGTGGGAATTCCAGGTTTGAATCCCAATCTGGATGAAGTTTCAATGTTCTCCCTATGTCCACGTAGGTTTTCTCCAGGTTCTCAGATTTCGTCCCACAGTACAAAAACTCGAATTTATTGTAAATTGAATGCTCTAAATTGCCCCATATAGAATGTTTTCTGTGTGAGTGTATATGCCCAACGATAGATTTGCACCCTGTCCTGGGTGTATCTGCCCAGTGCCTGAAACATTCTCCCCTGGATGGACATGGGGAACTAAAGTGCAATTAAGTGGAGGATAATGAATGAATAAGAACAGGGTGGCATGCTAGCTTTTGGTTAGCACTGGGGATTTAGGTTCAAATCCTAATCTGGGTGGAATTTTCATGTTCTCCCTGTGTCTGTGTGGGCCTACTATGAGTTCTCTGGTTTCCTCCCACAATCCAAAAACATGGATTCAAGGTAAATTGAATGCTCTAAATTGCCCCATATAGAATGTGTTTATGTGAGTGAGTGTGCCCAGCTATAGATTGGTGCCCTGTCCTTGGTGTATCTGTCCTATAGGGATGCCCCATTTCCATTCAGGGGACAACGTTTACGGCTCTGGGGAGATACACACAAGACAAGGCGCCAATCTAGGCACAAACACACATTAGGCACACACATTAAATTGGGGCAATTTAAAGCATTAAATTTACTTTGAATTCATGTTTTTGGACTGTGAGAGAAACCGGCGAACCCGATGGAAACCCACACTGACACGGTGAGAACGTGGAAACTCCACCCAGATTGAGATTCGAACATGAAAATCACCAGCCCTGAGACATACTTAACACTTAGCTACTGTGCTGTCCTCAATGTAAATTGAATCCTCAAATTTGCCCCATATACTGTATTGTGTATTTGTGTGTATCTGTGTGTGTGTGTGTGTGTGTGTGTGTCCAGATTGGTGCCCTGTCCTGGGTGTATCTGCCCAGCGCCTGCTATGTTCTCCCCTGAATGAAGAATAAGTAAAAGAATAATGAATAATAAGATTAGAGTGGACGGTTGGCTTTGTGGTTAGCACGTTCGCCTCTCAGGTTTGAATTCCAGGAGTTTCTATGTTTTCCCTGTGTTTGTGTGAGTTTTCTCTGGGTTCTCGGGTTTTCTCTGACAGGCCAAAAACATGGATTTAAGGTAAATTTACTGCTATAAAATGCTCCTATATAGACTGAGTGTGTGAATTAGTGTGCCCAGCGATGGATTAGCATCCTGTCCTGGGCATATCTGCCCAGCGCCCAAAAGGCTCTGCCCTGGATGGGCATCGGGAACATACCCATGACCTCAGCAGAGGACTAAGCTGAAGATAATGAATAAATGATTTATAAAAACGAAAAACAATAATAATATAATAATGATGATGATTATTATCATTATATTAAAATAATAATCAACTTAAAAAATAAAGGCTTAGCATAATTTATTTTTTAACAACAAATCAATGTTTTTAGCACTACACTCTTTACTCAAGATTTTACCCACCAGTTCAACCACGGTAAACTTCTACGGTAAAGGCTGAAGACTAAGCTTGAACTATTTTGCAAAGAACAATGGGCAAAAATCTCTGTCTCTAGATGCCCACAGCTAGTAGAGATATACACAAAAAGACTTGCAGATGTAGTTGCAGCTAAAAGTAGCTCTACAAAGTATTGATCTAGTGGGGCTGAATACTTTTTGCATGTTACACTTTTTTTCATTTTATTAAAATTTTGTAAACAATGTTTCATAGTACAGTACAGACTTGAGCATGAAATTTTGAATGCAACATTTTGTCAGCAAATTGTGGGAGGAATAGACACAGTGCTCAAAACTTGGCCTTGGATGAGGCATCTGGTCACCTTTTGTTCTGTCTCGTTCCTCCTTCAAGATTTGTAAGACTTTGCTGATAGGTCTTTCTAGTTCTTCAGGTCAAAGCAATGTTATCAAATCAAATCAAATCAAGTTTATTTGTCACATACGTAGTTATACACAGTAGAGCCAGCAGTGAAATTCTCTTCCGACATCCCCCACAGTAAAAGTAAAAAAAATTGGAATTACAAATAATTACGCAAAAAATATATATTTACAATGAGCAAAGATAAAAGAAAAACTGTACAAATATGGCACTGTACAGATAAAAACAAAAAAATAAAAAATGTTTTATAACTTAGAATTAAAGTGAAAATAGTGCATCTGTGTGCAAATAATGCAGTGCAGGTTAAAACGTTGTTTGAGTTATGAAGGTGTTGTAGGTGGGATTTGTTTCCGTTTAGTCCTGGTTCAGAGTGCGAATAGCCATTGGGAAGAAACACCTTCTCATCCTCTCTGTTTGCGTTCAGGAAACGAAAACGCCATCCTGATGGCAATAGAGTGAATAGTTTGCTGTTAGAATGATCAAAGTCTTTCACAATCTTCGTGGCTTTGGACCAGCACCGCTTCCTGTAGATGGTCTGGAGGTCTGGAAGTGCTACTCGGACGGTGTGTTCAGTGTCAGGCGTCTGTCCAGATGGGTGCTGTTTTCAAACCAGGTTATGATGTGCCTTGTGAGGATGCTTTTGACGGTGCAGGAGTAGAAGTTCTGCAGGACCTTGGAGGGCAGTCTGAAGTCCCTTAGACGTTGAAGGTGGTAGAGACGCTGACGAGCCTTCTTTGCCAGGTTGTTATACTCACAAGGTGGAAGCTCCTTGTCTGTTTCTTGCTGTAGTCCACTATCAGCTCCTTAGTCTTGCTGACGTTAAGTAGATTATTATTGAGTAAATTATTATCCTGGCACCAGATTTCCAGGTATGTAATCTCCCTCAGGTAGGCCCTCTCATCGTTGTTGGAGGTCAGGCGTACTACATTACATTTACATTTGGTCATTTATTGGACGCTTTTATCCAAAGCGACTTACAAGTTGAGCACAGGGTTAATCACAACATCCCTGGAGCAATGAGGGTTAAGGGCCTTGCTCAAGGATCCACACTGTTAACTTCAGTGGACCTGGGATTTGAACCCCCAACCTTCAGATTGACAGCCCAACGCCTTAACCACTGAGCTACCGTGCCCGGTACCGCGCCTACAACGGTGTCTTCAGCAAACTTAATGATGGATGGATGAATGAGTACAGCAAAGGACTTAAAATGCACCCCTGAGGAGCCCCAATGCTGAGAGTGAGGGAGGGTGAAAGATGCTTGCTGTCTGTCTGTCTGTCTGTCAGAAAACTGGAGATCTAGTGACACAGGGATGGATGAAGTCCCAGATTCTCCAGCTTGGTGTTGAGTGTGGAAGGGATAATAGTGTTGAATGCTGAACTATAATCTACGAACAGCATTATAACATAACTATTCCTCCCAGTGTCCAGGTGAGATAGAGCAGAGTGAAGCAGGTGTGAGATGGCATCATTCATGGAGCGGTTATGGCAGTAGGCGAACTGTAGAAGTGATGAAGACTGTGATCAACTTCAAAGCACTTCATCACAACTGATGTTAGGGCTACAGGGCGGTAATATAGTTTGTTTGTGTGTGTGTGTGTGTGTGTGTGTGTGTGTGTGTGTGTGTGTGTGTGTGTGTGTGTGTGTGTGTGTGTGTGTGTGTGTGTGAATGAATTAATGTGTGACCAGCGATAGATTGGCGCCCTGTCCTGGGTGTATTTGCCTAGCACCCGAAATGTTCTTCCCTTGATGGGCCAGGGGAACTCTCCCACGACCCTATTAGAGGATTAACAGAAGATAACAAATTAATGAATGAGTTTTTTAGAAAGTTGCCTCCCCTTTGTTTGCTTTATTACTGCCATTCAGAGGCTTCTAATCCTTTCCTAATATCTTTTGAATCCCATATTGATCAATTTCTTATCCTCTAATCTTTTCCAGAAATTGTTTATATAGGTTATTCATAGCTCAATAAATATTTTACACCAATTCAGACATATTTAAGAGTCTCACTTTGCACTGAAATTGCATCCTGGTCCAAATGCACTTCTCAAGTGCATTCTCTGTCAAATATGTTTTGCTACAGTGCAAGGTGCTACAAATCTTAGTTTACTAATGTTTATCCATTCATTTATTCATTCTTTTCCAAGAATGGAAAAGGATGGGGGGAAAGGGATGGGGTGCGCTGGGCAGATACAAGTTTTAGGTGCTGCAGATACACCCAGGACAGGATAACAATCTGTCCCTGGGCACACTCACTCACACAGACACACACTATATATATATAGTGAGAACATGGAAACTTCACCCAGATTGGGATTCAAACCTGGATCCCCTGCACTGAGAGGCCATGTGCTAACCACTAATGTTTATCTGACAGTCATATATTCTAAGTAAAATTAATACAAGAGATATGCTATCCTCATGTCCTCAACTTATTAACTGCTGGTGTAATTTTTTTATGTATTTAATCAAGTTCAGGGCGGCATGGTGGCTTAGTGGTTAGCACGTTCGCCTCTCAGTGCTAGGGATTCCTGGTTTGAATCCCCATCTGGGTGGAGTTTCCATGTTCTCCTCGTGTCCGTGTGGGTTTCCTCCGGGTTTTCCGGTTTCTTCCCACAGTCCAAAAACATGGATCAAGTCAATTGAATTCTCCAAATTGCCCCATATAGAGTGTGTTTGTGTGAGTGAGTGTGTGCCCAGCGATAGGTCGGCACCCTGTCCTGAGTGTATCTGCCCAGCGCCCGAGACGTTCTCCCCTGGATGGGCATGGGGAACCCCATCGCGACCCTACTAGAGGATAAAGTGGGAGATAATGAATGAATGAATAATCAAGTTCAGTGCATCTGCAGGTCACATCATAACATTCTTGTCTTTACTACTCTACTTGCCAAAGTAATACTTAAATCAAAATGCCTCCTGCTTTTGCGGTTGTGTTTGTGCTATGTGGTTTGTTTTTAGTTCTGCAAAATGCAACAAAAAGATTTTTAGGTGGCAGTAATAAGGTGGCAGTAATAAGAAAAGGTTTCTTTGTACAGGAAGGGATATAGATGAGAATGATCACTTTAGTGATCACACTAAAATTTGTTAAAATTATATTAATTAATAATTTGCTGGGCGGCACGGTGGCTTAGTGGTTAGCACGTTCGCCTCTCAGCGTTAGGGATTCCCAGTTCGAATCCCCATCTGGGTGGAGTTTCCATGTTCTCCCCGTGTTCGCGTGGGTTTCCTCCGGGTTCTCCAGTTTCTTCCCACAGTCCAAAAACATGGATCAAGTCAATTGAGTTCTCCAAATTGCCACATATAGAGTGTGTGTGTGTGTGTGTGTGTGTGTGTGTGTGTGAGTGAGTGTGTGAACAGGCGATGGATTGGCGCCCTGTCCTGGGTGTATCTGCCCAGCGCCCGAGACGGTCTCCCCTGGATGGGCATGGGGAACCCCATCGCGACCCTACTAGAGGATAAAGCGGGAGATAATGAATGAATGAATAATAATTTGCTAAGGGCAGCATGGGGGCTTAGTGGTTAGCCTCTTAGCACTGTGAGGATCCAGGTTTGAATCCCAATCTGGGTGAAGTTTCCATGTTCTCCCCGTGTCTGCGTGGGTTTCCTCCATGTTCTCAGGTTTCCTCTCACAATCCAAAAACATGGATTCAAGTTAAATTAAATGCTTTAAATGACCCCATAGAGTGTGTTTGTGTGTGTGTTTGTGTGAGTGAGTGTGCCAAGTGATAGATTCGCGCCCTGTCCTGGGTGTCCTGCCCAACACTCGAAATGTCCTCCCCTGGATGGGCTTGGAGACCCTAGTAGTGGATTAAGTGGAAGATAATGAATGAATAATGTGCTGTACCTAAACCAGCAGTCAGAAGTTAAAGGGTGGTATTATAAAAAACCTTCAATCATGTTTTCTTTATATAGCTTATTAAGCATAGTACCAACTAACAAAGTTTGTAAGTCAGACAGTCTGCTCAGTTCTTTGAAAGCTTTAACAATGTCATAAGAACAGTCGTAACATTTACATCCACTAGGAGGAGCTAGCACCTAGAAAATGACTATAGTGTCAGGACTACATATTAAACAGTATAATAAAATTAGTTTTATTAATAAAATTAGATCATCGTCAATATTAACAATACAATTAATACATTAACTAACAATATTAACATTAACCTATTAACTATTAACATAAAACCAATAAACCACAAGCTGAAATAATAATAATAAGAAGAAGATTCGTATCCATACACAGAGTAATAATATCAATACACATAGAAATAATATCAATAGAATATTAAGGTATAACATAAAAAGTCAACAAAACTAGGCTTACTATTGAAAATCATGTTTTAGCTCTAACGCAGAATATGGGAGAAAAGCAGCTAAATGACACGTTCAAAACAAACCAGACTAGCATGTGGAAGCCAAAAAACTCTTACTGGTGCCCAGCTCAGAGAAAGAAAATACTTACAAAGAAAAGCAGAAACCAGACTGATGCGGGGAAAGCTAAAACGCTCAGCCAGAGCCCAAAAATAGAGAGCCAGAATAACACTAAACCAACAAAAAATCATTGTTGGTGAAAAGAAAACAGCGTGTTAATGTAACAGAAAAAAAATCAAAAGAGAACGAATGATGATCACCAGCTGAATCTCATAAACAGATATTAAAAGGAAACCAAGCGTGACAAGATAACAGATGGGGGGGAAAATCCAAAGTGTCCAGCAGCAGTTAATAGAATAATTTTGGGGGGTTACAGAGACCTTTGAGCTGCAGACCAAAGCAAATATGCCATCTGGCTTAACCTATTAGAATAGTCATAAAGTAAATTTAGCCACCATAATGAGAAACTTGCAACTAGGAAATGACTAATATCTAATTTATATAGCCAATTATTTTCTATAGATAGTTATGGAAAATATGGTAGCATGGTGGCTTAGTGATTAGCACGATTGCCTCTCAGTGCTGGGGATTCCAGGTTTAAATCCTAATCTGGGTGGAGTTGCTATGTTCACCTCGTGTCTGGGTGGGTTTCCCCTGGGTCCTTTGGTTTCCACCCACATTCCAAAAACAAGGATTTAAGGTAAATTGAAAGTATTGCCCCATATAGTATATGTGTTTGTGTGTGTGTCTGTGTGAGTGATAGATTGGAGCCTTGTCCTGTGTGTGTCCGCCCAGCGCCCGTAACTTTATCCCCTAGATAGGCATGGGAAACCTCCCTGCGAGTTAAGTAAAGCATTAAGTGGAAGATAAATTAAATGAATGTATAGAGGAAATTGAATATCAAGAGTAATGGCCAGTTAGCAGACAGAATGGAATAACTCACTTTAAACTTTAAAATATAACAATATCCTCATTACCCATTCTTTCAATGCAGGAAACACAGTCAGGTTAAAATTTGGATTAATAATTATTAGATCAGGGCGGCACTGTGACTTGGTTATAGGTTTGCCTCTCAGCGCTGGGGATTCCAGGTTCAAATCCCTTCTGTTCTCCCTTTGTCTGTGTGGGTTTCCTTCCACAGTCCAAAAAACATGGATTCAAATTGAATGCTCTAAATTGCACCATATTGTGTGTAAGTGTGTGTGTGTGTGTGTGTGTGTGTGTCTGCACAGCACCCGAAATGTTCGCCTCTGGATGGGCATGGCAAACCCCCCATGACCATAGTGGAGGTTAAAGCGGGAGATAATGAACGAGTAATGGAAACTGAATATCAAGAGTAATAATTGCAGACAGAATGGTATAACCCACTGACTTCAAACTGCAAAGAGACCCACAAAAATTAGATCCCAACATTTTGAGACCATGAATAAATATTTCAGCTAGCAAATAGAAAAGGCTGAAAAGTACATTATAATAATATCCTCAATACCAATACTGAATTAATGCAGAAAAGACAGTCAAGTTAAAATGTGGTTAATAATTATTAGATTAGAGCGGCATGGTGGCATAGTAGTTAGCATGCTACCTTTCATCGCTAAGGATCCAGATTCAATTCCGATCTGGGGCTTGTATGTTTCTATGTCCCAGTGGGTTTCCTCCTGGTACCTCGCACAGTCCCAAAACATTCAAGGTAAATTTGATCCTCTAAATATATAGTGTGTGTGTGTGTCTGTGTGTGCGAGTGTGTGCCCAGTGATAGATTGAGGCCCTGTCCTGGGTGTATCTGCCAGAACCCGAAATGTTCTCTCCTGGATGGGAATGGGAACCCCCCCCCCCACAGGAGAGGATTAAGTGGAAGAGAATAAATGAATGAATGAATCATTTATTACATCAGAGGGACACCTTCCACGGTCCCAAAACATGGGAATTCAAGGTGAATTTGATGCTCTAAATTGCCCCTATATATAGTGTGTAAGTGTCTGTGTGTATGAGTGGGTGTCCAGCGATAGATTGACGCTAGTTTTTGGGTATAGCAGCCCAAAATGTGGCATAATGGTTACCTGTCAGCTCTAAGGATCCAGGTTCATATCCCAATCTGGGTGGAGTTTTAATGTTCACCACGTGCCCATGTGGGTTCTTCAGTTTCCTTTCACAGTTCTCAAATATGGAAATTCAAGGTGAATTGGCAGCTCTAAATTACCCCATATTTAATTGACACTATATCATCTGTGTGAGTGAGTGTGTCCATCGCTCAACAAAAAAAGTGATTAAATGATTAAATGATTAATTAATTAATTGCAGAAAAACAAATTTATTCTTTTATAACCTCAAGATTAGATTACTGTAGGTTAGTTCTATTCTCGTTTACTTTTTGGAATTTGTACATTTGTTTTTCCTTCATTATAAAGTGCAAGATCTAATTTGATCCTATTATTAAACATAATTAGACATAATACAACTGAAAAAAGGCTCATTTCTGTCAATGCTGTACGGACAAAAAAGTGACTCAGCAAACAAGAATGTAAATTAAGAATATAAATTACTGTATACAGTATTTTTCAAATTTACTATCACAAGCCTATGAAAATATATGACCACTAGATGGGGCAACTCACATTTAAAATGAAAAAGAATTGCCTTCAGTATCTCTTATTAGGTGCATTTTATCATCACACATTTATATCATACTCCATCAGTTTAAAGTTTTTATCTAAAGAGTAATAATAGAAAAATAGCACTTTAGTTATAATTAAATATTTGAGGAGTTATGTAAGTAAATATTTTCCAGTATTCATTTGAATTAAGTAGACTATTATGATAAAATAATGTGAAACATTAATACGTAAATAATTTATTAATTACAATTAATTAAATTAATACGAAATAAATACGTAAATACAAGCTATCTGTAAATACAGAAATAAAATATAATAAAATGTAAACAATCAATTAATAGATTGTAAATGGGGACAATTCATATTTAATTACGTAATGCATTATGTTATTTCGTGCTAATATTTTTCTAATTATTAAATACAGATACACAGCAAATGTCTTATATATACAAAATACATTTCATTCTATTTCTCTTTGATTGCTCTTTGTTAATAAGCAGGAAATAAGGTATTATAATGAAACGTATGTGAAAATGGTTTTATCGCTCAATATAAATATTTTCACGTCTGCGGAATTTATCCTGATTATTTATTGTGATAAGGAATAACGGGACACGCTACCTGATGATTAGTTTGAATGGAACTTTCACTGACCAATCACAAAGCGGGAGCAAGGCTGCTTTACTCTCATTCAACCAATCTCGGCTTTGCTGGGCGGGGCTTCGCTGCGCTGAGGCTTTGTTCTTTGGAGACCGCAGTGAAGTTTGAGCTGCGTTATTGTGGAGCACTGAACTTCAGCAAGCGCACATCATTTTTTTCTGCACTTATTACACGTATTACACTCCAAGTGGATGTTTTAAATGGAGTTTGGACGGTTTTAAGTTTTTTTTTTTCTTCAATCCGAAAGCTGGAACTTTTTGACTATCCACACAATGGAAACTTTTCCATTAGTGGCTTTATGAGCAGGACAGGGAGAAGAGAGAACTGCGCGACTTATCCAGGATCGACATTCAGATGCGTTTAGAACATTTTAAACGCAGGCCTTTGGAAGCCACACATGTTAGATTTTTTTTATTTTTTTATTTTTAGTACTCCTGCTGTTTAAAGTTACCTGTTTGCACCCTGGAGATTAGTGCATTCAAATTATACAGCGAACAGTTATTATACTCTTCCTACATATACATACAGACACAGTAGGACGATTTCTGCATTGCAAAAAGTGGAAATGAAATTCATATACGGACTGCGGTTGGATCTTTGAATTTGTTTCTTATCTGTTTTTTTTCCTTCTTTTTTTCTGCTTATTTTGAGTTGGATGCATCTCTCTCTGAGAGAGCTGAACTGGTACTTTGAACATGGAGCCTTCAGGTAGGTCTATGTTTTACCTGCTTTTGATGATCTTATGGACTTTATGGCAAAGTTCCTCGGCCAGCCAAGTTCGGCATGAGTTTCATGTGCTAGAGGAGCAGCCGGTTGGAACATATGTGGGCACCGTGGAGACAAGGCCAGGATTTACATACCGTTTCGGTGAAAGTCAAAAGTTTTTCAGCATCAATGTTACATCCGGCGTCATTTGTACATCATCGGTGATTGATCGAGAGACCCTGCCGAGTGACGTAATCAACATCGTGGTGCTTTCGAGTCAGCCGACTTACCCCACAGAGGTTCGAATCGTTATTCTGGACGTTAATGACAATGCACCAGCCTTTCCTGATGCAACCATTGCTGTTTCATTCCGAGAGGATGCTGCAGGAGGCCGGCAGGTTATCCTAGATACTGCTACAGATGCTGACATTGGGGTCAATGGAGTGGATCACAACACCTACAGGATCATCAGTGGCAATGACAAGGGAACATTTCGCTTAGATATCACAGTCAACCCAAGTGGACAGGGTGCCTTTTTGCATCTTGTGACCACAGGAGGCCTGGACAGGGAATTCATTTCTTTCTATCAGCTCATAGTTGAGGTCCAAGACAAAGGGGAACCTAAAAAAACGGGCTTCCTCCAAGTAAATGTCACCATTCAGGATGTGAATGATAACCCGCCCATGTTTGATCTGGATCAGTACCAAACAAGTGTGTATGAAGATTCTGCAATAGGGTCCAGTGTTTTGCAGGTTACAGCCACTGATCAGGATGATGGAGCCAATGCAGACATAAGGTACAATTTAGATGAAGGAACACCTTTTCAAATAGACCCTAAAGCAGGTATTATTATCATTAAAGACACTTTGGATTATGAAAGTAAGAAAGAATATTCACTTACCATCTATGCCATGGATAATGGCGTCCCCTCACTGACTGGAAGGACAGAGGCAGTCATTAAACTCATGGATGTGAATGATAATGATCCTGTTGTTAAATTTAGATACTTTCCCACCACTTCCAAATTTGCCTCTGTTGATGAAAATGCACAGATTGGAACGGTAGTGGCATTACTGACTGTTTCAGATTCTGATTCCTCCACTGCTAATGGCAATATATCGGTTTCAATTCTTGGAGGTAATGAACAGAGCCATTTTGAAGTCCATACTTCACCAGTCCCCAATCTGAGCTTAATCAAAGTGGCAAGTGTGTTGGACAGAGAGCGCATATCCTCCTATAACCTTACTGTATCTGTTTCTGATAATGGAACACCTGTAGCTCGATCTTCCTTTGCTAGCCTGGTCATATTTGTGAACGATATCAATGACCACCCACCCATATTCCAAGAAACAGTGTATAGGGTTGATGTTAGTGAAGATGTTCCTAAAGGCAGCTACATTAAAGGTGTATCAGCTACTGATGGTGATTCTGGGCAGAACGCTAACCTTCGTTATTCCATTGTGTCTGGAAACAGTCTGGGTTGGTTTACTATAAGTGAGAATAGTGGTCTTGTCACTAGCTCTGCTATGCTTGATAGAGAAACAGCATCTGAGATTGTACTCAACATCAGTGCCAAAGACCAGGGCATTCAACCCAAGATATCCTACACTACACTAATAGTGAATATCACTGATGTGAATGATCAGGTGCCAAAATTCACACAAACTATGTATCACTTATCAGTCTTTGAGAATTTACCAACTGGGAGTGAACTTTTGCAGTTGTCCACACTGGATAGAGATCTTGGTGACAATGGGACGGTGCAATTCACAATTGACTTAGAAACGCCAGCTAATGTCCAGGAGTTATTCAATATAGATGCAACAACAGGAAGGTTAAGTACTGCTGCTGAGTTAGACAGAGAAGACCAGGGATCCTATTTACTTTATGTTAAAGCCACTGATGGAGGCAGGCCTCCTTTACATTCCATCACTAAAGTCAATATCACACTTAAAGATATTAATGATAACAGGCCTGTGTTTTATCCAGCCCAATATTTTGCTAGCATTAAAGAAAATGAGCCCCCGGGATCTTATGTTACTACTGTCTCAGCTTATGATCCTGACCAAGGGCAAAATGGAACAGTGAGATACTCCATTACTGATGGAGACTCATACAAGTTTCACATCAACACTAACACGGGTAAAATCACAACTGTGGTGCTTCTTGATAGGGAAGAAAAAACAACATACCAGGTTCAGGTTTCTGCAATCGATGGAGGAGATCTGCGTTCAAATAAACAAGCTGTTGTCACCATCAGTGTGATTGATACCCAAGATAACCCTCTTACTTTTAGTCAGAGTGAATACAGCTTTGTGATGTTTGAAAATGTGGCTCCTCATTCAGTGGTTGGAACTGTGTTAGCCACAACAGTTGATCTGAACACTAATGTTACTTATCTGATAGCATCAGGTGATCAAAAAGGTCTTTTTACTATTGGTAGTGGGACAGGACACATAACAGCAACTGGTTTAATTGATAGAGAAGAGCAGTCATTTTATCAGCTGAAGGTTATTGCTAAAGGTGCTGAGGTAACTGGAGGAACTTTAGTGAACATTACAGTGAAGGATCTAAATGACAACGCACCATATTTCCTTCATCCTGTCGAGCACGTGAGTGCAGTTGAAAACTGGAAAACTGGCCATCATATCTTTCAAGCAAAAGCTTTTGATCCAGATGAAGGTACGAATGGCATGATAGCATACAGTCTCCAGCAAAACCCCAAAGGATTATTTCATATACATGAAAAACATGGACTGATCACACTTACTAAACCTCTAGAAGTTTCCACAAACTCTTACAATGTTGAGATCATAGCCTCTGACCTTGGTGTTCCTCAACTCATCTCCACACTTGTCTTGACCATCAGCGTTTATGATGTCAATGACAATGCGCCTGTATTTGACCAACTCTCATATGAGGTTGGGATCCTGGAGTCAGAGCCGGTAAACAGCCGTTTTTTTAAGGTGAAAGCCAACGATAAGGACTCTGGCGTGAATGGTGAGATTGTCTATGACATCATAGGTGGGAACACAAATGATGTTTTTGGGATTTTCCCAGATGGACAGTTATACATCAAGGCAGAACTAGACAGAGAAGTACAAGACAGGTATATCTTGCTCCTTGTGGCCCGGGACAGAGCAGTGGAACCCCTAAGTGCTAGTGTTAATGTGACAATTATTCTTGATGATGTCAATGACAACCGACCACTTTTTAACAGTACCAATTATGTATTTCACTTCAATGAGGAGCAGCCACAAGGTTCATTTATTGGACAGGTTTTTGCTGAAGATAAAGATTTTGGTCTAAACAGTGGGGTCAGGTACTCTTTAGCAACATACCAGCCAAACTTTGAACTTAATACCATTACAGGAGTATTGACTAGTACATTACAGTTGGATAGGGAATCTTTAATGCGACAGCAGGGTACTGCTGTTTTTACCTTTATTGTAATTTCGTCTGATCAGGGACTTCCCAAACCTCTCAAAGACCAAGCCAAGGTGCATGTTTATATACAGGACATCAACGATAATGCACCCAAATTCTCCAAGGATATCTACCAAGCATCTATCTCAGAGCTGGCACAGAATATGACCCAGCTACTGAGGGTTTCCGCTTCTGATGTAGATGAAAACAAAAATGGTCTTGTTTCCTATCGATTCCTAGAGGGAAACGAGGAAAACAAATTTAATATTGATAGTGGTTCTGGTCAAGTCACTCTTGTTGGAAAATTAGATTACGAAACAGTTTCTTCTTACACTCTTAAGATCATAGCTGAAGATGCTGGTGTAGTCCCTCTTTCCTGTTCATGCCTGTTAACAATTAGTGTACTAGATGAGAATGATAACGCCCCATCTTTTTCCAAATCAACCATGACAGTGGATATTCTTGAAAACATGAGGATTGGAGAGTTAGTGGCATCCATCACAGCAACAGATACAGATTCAGGTTCCAACGCTGATTTAACTTATACCATCATAGCTAACAACAATCATGGCACTTTTAGTATCAGTCCAAGCACTGGGAGCATCTTTTTGGTCCGAAAGCTAGATTATGAAACTCAGTCATTTTACAAACTCAATATTACTGCCAAAGACAACGGCAAGCCACAAAGATCCTCCTCTATCCCTCTTGTAATTCATGTTAGAGATTGTAATGATAACCCCCCAGTTTTCACCCCTGGTGATTTTTTTAAGTCAATACCTGAAAACATGCCATTATCTACCTCAGTTATGACGATCACAGCCTATGACACAGATGCAGACATTAATGGGCTGCTTGAATACTCTATTGTCCAACAAAATCCAAGAGGAAACCACTTTCATATTATTCCAACCTCTGGAGTCATCCTGACAAGTAGGGAAATTGACAGAGAGTTCTCTAACATTTTTGAGCTGACTGTCAAAGCCACAGACCAAGCATTTCCTGTTGAATTTCGCCGGTTTGCAGTAAAGAACGTTACAATATGGATTACAGACCAAAATGACAATGTTCCCAACTTCATCTCACAGAATGCTCTGGTGGCTGAACCTAACATTGTGATTGGCTCAATTCTGACAGCAGTAGTGGCTGATGATCCTGATGAAGGTGCGAATGGTGAAGTGGAATACGAGTTGATCAAAGGTGACTTTGATACTTTCATCATGGATAGGTATAGTGGTGATATCCGACTGGCCTCTCAACTTGTCCCTTCAAAACTAACCTATACACTCATGGTTTCTGCTACTGACCATGGAACAGAGCGAAAAACCTCAAAAATGGAGTTAACCATCATTCTTCAAGGCACAGATGGGCCTGTTTTCTCCCAGCCCAAATACATCAGCATTTTAAAGGAAGGTCAACCTCCTGGTACCAATGTCATTTCCCTGGATGTGTCTAGTACTGGTGGCTCTGGCTCGAAAGTGGAGTATTTTATTGTTGCTGTCTGGAGTGATGGAAAAGCTGTTGGGAGGCTTTTCACAATTGGACGTCACACAGGCGTTATCCAAACAGCAATTGAGCTGGATAGAGAAAAAGGGGCAGACCTGTATCTTCTGGATGTCTATGCCATTGAAACGGAGACAAGCCAGCCACGAACTCAAAAAGTTGAGGTAAGCAATCACTGGTGTTTACTTACATTACCTTACAATGTAAAATTTTCACTGACATGATAGGTTTTTTTTTTTTTTTTAAAAGTGTAAGTTTGTAATGTGGTAGAATGTGCTTTATGCTAGAATGGCATAAAGAAATAAATTGCTGTTTTGCAACATGAGCTGAAGTCAATGACCTGGTTTTAGAGACATGTATTACATTTTTAAAAGAGACAAACTAGCAGCTTCAATGCTAGACAATTTAAAATATGCACATTTTTGTATATACATTAATTAAATTCTTGCTTCATGCACAGATCTGGGTTGTGTTAAATGTAAATAACCTTGCACTTGACTTAAGTCCTGCTTGTTGTAAGTGGGATTTTGTGTTTTTGGCAAGGGCTCTTTATTGTTCCAGCTGAAAAAAAAGGAAAAAGTGTTCAGGCTATAACTGGTTCACTGAGGCGCTTGCTGCGTTTTGTCTTAGAGAGGGAAGTGTGTGTGTATCCTGTGTTTTGTCAAGTTCCTGCCCAATCCCCCTTATCAGCTGCTGTGAATTCCACAAATCATGATGTCAGACAACTAAACTGATTACCTTTATGTAATCATGTCTCAGTCGGGGGAGTTGGACAGTGGAGAATTGTATTTTTCTCTGTTTTACTTTCAGACCTGAAAGAAAGGGGGTGACAGTGAGTGGTTTAGCCTCTTTCTGATACCTGTCCCCCACAGAGCATGGGTAATTACACTGGCTTTGAGATTTCGGCATAGATTTACAGCCGGGTGGTCCTGCTATTGTGCCATCGGCTTGAACTCAGAGGGCGATAAATGACCGTTAAATTTAGATGACCCTTTAAGTCCTTCTGAATAGAATACTTTTTTCACAGTGGCTAAAATACAAAAAATATCCAAAGCTGAAACTGTGCACTAATACGACGCCGTGATGCTTTGTAACATGCTGTTGCTAAATAGAGGCAGTAGCAGTAGATGTCTACAACTTTAGCCCGGCTTTACAGCGAATAAGGCCGAGCCTCTCCTTAAAACTAATACTACTATAAACTACTATTGGCATTTTAATAAAATTGGAGACTTTCTTGTTTGTCTGCAACACATAATAAAAAAAAGTTTTGTTTTATTAACTCATCATCTCAAAGCAGCTTTACATGTTTAAGTGTAAACTTTCTAAACAACAAGCTGTGATTATAGTGGCAAGACAAAACTGCTATCTGCTATCCATTTTATTTTTATAGGAAAATATTGCCAAGGTCATTAAGGTTTAGTCACTAAATGTTTTATGCAATATTATTATGACAAGCATTATGAAAACTGATTTATTTCTAGTTTAATAGCAAAATATCACAGAGTAACTGAATTAATTTGGTTATTTTGGTTTTGTAGTTCTTGTCTCTTGTCAAAAAGGTCCAGGGTAGCATTCCTGGGTGGAGTGGAAATATTTTTTTTTTATTTGAAGTTCACACATTTATCCCATGTCTACATGGGTTTCCTATAAAAGCATGTTTTTTTACAGTCCACATACATGGTAGTAGGTTAATTGGTGATACAACACAGACCCTGGTGTGTGTGTGTGTGTGTGTGTGTGTGTGTCTGGAATCTGGGGAGTAATTCAGGGCCTTTCTTTGCATTTTGCCCTGAGCACGGGGCGGACATTTTGTGATGGGCTAAAACGCTAATTTATATATAATATCTCTCTGCTCTTCTGTGTAAATGATCCCAAACAGTAGCTTATGTTAACACACTAAACGTTAGCACATATAAATTGTAATATAATTAAATCTTTAAAACTACATTGTTAGATTATGAATGAGAGATCACTTTAATCATTTTCTATTTTTTTTTAAATAATTTTTAAAAAGAAAGGTTAAACTGGAAGTGGCACAGAGCTGGTAACTTAGAGGTTTCTGACTCTTTGTAAAAATTTATGGGTTAATGTACCATGGGTATGGTATATAAACCATTTGATATGGTTTCTCTCTGTCATGTTACTGCTTTTTTGGATTAATTTCCATTTAAGAAGAAAAAAATTAACAGGATTGCCTTTTCATCTTCATGCTGTCATGACACAGCAATAGTGGTGGTATATTTTTGTTTGTTGCACTGGTACAAGTAGTTTAGACACTAGAGATGAGACGATTACGATTTCGCGGGTTTTATTATTGTCTAAGAAGTAATCACAATTATACGATTATTTAGATTATTATGCAACAAATAACTTCTAAATCAAAAAGGTGCCAGAAATCACAGGAACAATGCACGATTTCTTATGTTTGTCATGTATTTAATGTAAATGTAAAATATATTTTTTGTTATTAATAAAAGTCCTGACAGCACAGGGTTTTTTGCTAAATACCAACAAAAATAATTCGTTAAAACACAAAATGAAGAACATATCTATGTGTCCATCTGAAAAAAAAGAATGTCGCCATGACAATATTGAATATTGAATATTGAGGTGTCCTTATGATTATCAATTTAAAGATTTTTATTCTTGATCAACTGCAAAAACGATTTATTGTCTCATCCCTATTAGAAAAAGCTTGATATAATTGTTGAAGTGATAATAATCCACCAACCCAAAAAATCATGCCACCAACACTCTGTATCTGTAGTCTGTGATCATTGGTCTAGTTTAAGGTTTATTTCCCAATGTAGTGTTTTTACAGCAGTGTATTATCAAAAAGTAGCTTTATAATTTCTACTTATTAAGCCTAAACCTCCAGATATCATACATATGTTGTGTTTACATTTAAATGATAAGTTTAATAGATTTTTATACAAGTTATAAAAATGTAATTGGTCATTTGATTAACCACATCAAATAACCAAATTAGACTATTAAAAATTACAATTAAAAATATCAGACCGAGTTGTTTGTTTATTGAGGAATAAAATAATATCATGTTGGTAAATTAAGTGTTTCTTATTTAAGGCTACAGCAAGTTAAATTAGATTTTTTGTCTGTGATTATTGTCTGACTGAATGTTGTCGTGTTCTATGTGTATAGTGTGATTGAGTGAGTGAACGTGATGTCTTGTGTTAAACTGAAAAATATTCAGGATGAGCTCCTGCCTTGTGCTTGTATATCTAATTAACATGTTTCCACATGTTTTAGATTAAGTAAAGATGTATACACTCCATGGCCACTTAATTGTTTCGACACTCATCTCATTTTCTTGCGCTTAATCCTATACTAGATTTTGAACCGGGAATCTCTAGTGCTGAGGGGCGAACGTGCCAAAGATTACGTCAGCATGCCATTCCAGGGGGTTGAGTGATTAATATATAAATGATCTAATAAGAATAGCGACTATTGACCAGATGAGATAAGATAAGATATGACAAGACAATCCTTTATTGATCCCACAATAGACAATTATCTGGAAGATACAGTATTAGAAGAGCACAGTGTGCATTTTCAGGATGTCTTATAATGAAGTTCAGATAACTATTAACCATAAACTCTCACAGTCTAAAGCACCTGCTTTAATGAAGGGCTTTATTATTTACTAGAATGTAAGTACTTAATTTACATTACATTTGTAAGTACATATCATTTACATTCAGTAAAATGCACAGACTCTGGCCTACATGACATTCTCTGGATTCGCCCCTTACCTTCACTCTATATTTTCACTTCGCTCTAGTGATGAATGTCGCCTGTTACTTCCACCTCACCATGGTGCTAATTCTCACTCCCTATCATTTACCACTGCAAAATGGTGGAACGATTTTCCCAACCCTATCCATAAGGCGAAGTCAGTTGGCTTCTTTAGGAAACAACTCAAAACACATCTTTCACAAACACCATATATATATATACATACTATATATATATATATATATATATATATATATATATATATATATATATATATATATATATATATATATATATATATATATATATATATATAATTAAAGGGAGGGGGGGTCTGGGATTGGATAATAATCGGGTTCAATTATTCAATTATTCTATAGTGCAGCTGGTTTTTCCGTAACTACTGACTTGTGTTGTGCTTATTTGTAACAAAAAATGTTTAGTTCATCTTGCTTTATTTAGAAGATGAAAAATATACTTTAACAGCTTGAACGAGACAGTCCTGTATTCTAGTATTCTTAAGCTATGGCTCTGTGGACTGTGTTGTTAATTCAATAACTGTACGAATAAGAATCACAGCAAAAAGTAAATATACTTGCTCAACTATGTAGCTTATATTTGGAGCCGAAGACTGTTAACTTGATATCTAAGTAAATCTAAATGTTTATAACCTGATTGCTAAATAATTGTTATATAAAAAATTCCATAACAAGATGCTTGGGTTTGAAGGAAAACAGTTGGGTTTTGGCTAGTGGAGATGACACAAGAGCTTTCTGGGCTGTGTGTGCTTTTTTTTTTTACACTTGCATTTTTGTGCTGGAAGTGTTTCAGCTCTTGGTCTGGTTCAGACGTTGTTTAGAGGACCACCATATGCACGATTTCTGATCCTCTAAAATTGATGGGTTGTGTCTAGTTTAGCCTTGAGGAAATGACTTTTAGGGAGAAAAAGTAAGACGTACGTGTGTGTGTGTGTGTGTGTGTGTGTGTGTGTGTGTGTGTGTTGTGTGAGGTAAGACTATCGTGGAGCGTGCATTCTGGCCCTTTCACACAAGCACATCCAAGTGCACACACACACACACACACACACACACACACACACACACACACACACACACACACACACAGTTCATAGTTTCATGTGGCTCCTGAATAATCCAGTAGATGGTGTATGTAGGGTAAAGTTGAAGTGTGCTGTGCATGTGTTTAGGTTTTATGTTGTTGTTCAACAGTAAAATTAGAAAAAGCAATGTGTAATTATGAAAGAAATGTTTTTAACTGCATTTCCCCATCTGCAAGTTTCCCAATCTCATATATAGGCTGTGTTCAAGGCTGATTCTTAAGATGTGTCTTCAGTCATCAGATTACGCTTGGTCAAGTTTAAGAACTGCTTTCACACCTGAAATTAGAAAAGCATCTTGAGTGAGCCCTTATATTCTAATCTCACTTTCCTCTTCTATATACAAATAAACACTAAACATCATTTCCATTTCAAAACAACAAAAGTTTTAGATGACTTAAAAATTTGCCAGTAATTAATGTGGAACAAGACTAAATGTTTATAAAATAAACCTACTTTATGAATTTCATGAGTTCATGAATAAAGAACAAACTGACAAAAAAATATAAATGTAATGTATGGAAGGGGGGGCATGGTGGTTTATTGGTTAGCATGTTCGCCTCTCACCACTGGGGATTCCAGATTTGAATCCCAATCTGGGTGGTTTCCATGTTCTCCCCGTGTCCATGTGGGTTTCCTCTGGGTTCTCCGGTTTCCTCCCACAGTCCAAAAACATGGAAAGTAAATTGAATTCTCTAAATTGCACCATTTGGAGTGTGTTTGTGTGTGTCTGTGTGAGTGTGTGCCCAGCGATAGATTGGCACCCTGTCCATTGGTGTATCTGTCCATTGCCTGAAACTTTAATTCAAAAAGCCTCAAAATATAAATCAGATAGAGAGGGAACAAGGTTGTGATTTTTCTTTGTTTGAGAACATTAGTTAAGTACGCAGTAGGCAGCACTTCAGTGAAACTGTTACATGTCATGTGCTGGGTGAAGTTATTTAGCACTGAATGTGCGATGTTGTTCACTAGAATAAATCTTGTTGGCAGACATAAAATACCAGATAAAAGATAACCATGAGCTTAGGGCGATGCTGGTGGCTTAGTGATTACCACATTCACCTCTTAGTGCTGGGGATTCCAGGTTCAAATCTTAATCTGGGTAGAGTTTCTATGTTCTCCCTGTTTCCGTGTGGGTTTCCTTCTGGTTCTTCCTCCCACCTTCCAAAAACATAGATTTAAGGTAAATTGAATGCTCTAAATTGCCCCATATAGTGTGTGTTTGTGTCTTTGTGAGTGTGTGTTTCCAGTAATAGATTGGTGCCCTGCCCTGGGTGTAATGGGCATGGGGAACTAGTAGAGGATTAAGCGGAAGATAATGAATGAATGAACCATGAGCTTATTTAAACTTCTATAGGTATAGGGTGATAAACAAGCAGGTTCATTGATCATTTAAAATGCAGAATTCATGCTGTTCTTGTAAGTCTAAAATAACTAGTTTAACATTGTTACTGAAACTGCTGGAACCATTTTCAACTTTATGAATGAAAGTATAAATACAGGAAATTCTCATCCTGTTTTAATATCAGCATCGATATTTATACATATCGTATGTAATTCTATGTAACATTCTTCAAGCTGAATTTAAAATAATATAGTCCTGATTATTGGTCCCAATACCTACTAAAACACACACACACACACACACACACACACACACACACACACACACACACACACACACACACTAACATTTATGTGGGTTAATACAAGGGTCAGACAGGGCAGCTGACAGTTAGAAGATCAAACTGTGAGGCCATGATCAGCTCCATATGACCAAAACACACAAATATTCTCCCAAAGGGTAAGGGTTAGATCCAAATATGTTTCAATGGGATAATATTCTCTCACTCCCTCTTTATGTACCAGCTACAGTAACAACAAATATAAGTAGGAAAAAAGAAGCATACCCACATTTTAACACAACACGCAAAATATTCATACAGTGGGCCAAACCATTCAGAATTTGAAACAGAGCAAAACAGAATCAAGAAGTTCACACTCACACACACACACACAAACACACACACACACACACACACACACACACACACACACACACACACACACACACACACACACACACACTCTGCACAAACCCTGCACAATACAACACTCAAAAACTTGTTTCTGTTAATTAATCTTTCAAATTTCTCCCTCATCTCAAGTTGCCGTCCTGCAATTTTTTACTGTCAGTGCTTTGTGGTTTAATTACTTAGGGAGTGAGATTCACTTCCAGGTGTTACTTGTCAAAACAAAAAAAAGAGAGGCAATATAATATTTATTCTTGATCAACTGCAAAAACGATTTATTGTCTCATCCCTATTAGAAAAAGTATTATTCCATTAAATATAATAAATATGTTTGTACAGACACAGATAAAATGGCACAAGGTTAAGTTGGATACTTTTCTTTTCTTATCTTTTTTAAACTATTATCTTTCTCAGAATTAAATTCAATAAGTTTTACACACATACACACACGCACACACACACAAACCACAAGACTGGCTTTAAAATGCTATACTCCCCTGCTGTTAGATGTGTTTTGAGAGAGAGCGAAAGAGAGAGAGAGAGAGCGAGAGAGAGAGAAAGAGTCTATGTGTGTGTGAGTTGGGAGGCGGGGGGGTTGCTGCTCTGAATCCTTAAAGTTGCAAACAAAGGCTTGTAAACTCTTTAGAACGATGATTATTGCATTCATTTCTCATGATCATTGTTCAAGACAGAGTAACAAAACATTCTGCCTAATAAAACACACAAGTTCCATTACATGTTCTGTCATATTGGAGATTACTTTAGAGGCATTTTGTATTCTGGAATTTCATAAATTTCCAAACAACAATTTATTTGTCATGACATGGATAACGCGCAAACCATGATTAGGGTGAGGTTTCGGTGTTGGTATGCACTGACTTTATATCTCCGAATAGCACTGGGTTTTCCCATTAAGGATCTTTTAGTTTATCTGCACACAAACCAATGAAACAAAATATGTGTTTAAAATTCAGATGAGCTGATACATATTGAAAGCATGCAATTTGCAGGAACATGTGGGTATTTTTTGCAAATGCAGTTTGTCCATTAACACTATCTATGCATTTTATGCACTTTAACATTCTATGCTGTGCTCTTGGTGGGATCTTAGTGATTCTGCTAGTGAGAGTAGAAACAGCATTGAATTTCCTCCATGTGTAGACAGTTTGTTCTATTGTGGATTGATCTGAGCTCATGAACTAAAGCAGGTCCATGTGTGTATACACTTAGTAAAACTAAAAGTGTGTGTGTATGTGTGTGTGTGTGTGTGTGTGTGTGTGTGTGTGTGCGCGCACACTCGGGTGTGCGTGCGTGTATGTGTTACTGTGTGTGAAATGGAGAAGAATCTGTTCCAGATGTGTGTGCAAGAGAGAAGAGAGAAAGAGAGAGAGAGAGAGAGAGAGGCGCCACAATTGATAATTAATCAGAAAGTCTATAAATCTTTTTCTGTCATCTGTAACCGACCCACATCCAGCTCTTATTCCTAATCACAGCTTCAGATGATCTCCATTTGCTAAACAGAATATTAATGATGAATAGATGTTGTTTACTATTAGCCTATATACACTGATGTTTTTATATTTATTTCTGACTGCATTATTTTATCCGCTTTAATTAGGCTGAGGGTAACTCTGATGGGAAATTACTTTGAACATCTCATACAGAATATGATTAATCTCACACACACACACACACACACACACACACACACACACACACACACACACACACACACACACACATTAAATAAACCCTATTGAAATATTTAAAACTTTGCCACACTTTATTCATTATTGTTTTCTGTCCCTTCCTCCTTTCTTTAGCTTTCTTGTTTATAGTTGTTTTTTTTCACTTGTATTAATTGTATGTTTCTGTTGTTGTCCCTCTTTTCCTGTGTTTATTTAGTTTTCTTTAATATGTGTTTTAGAATCAAAACATTGTTCAGTTAAACCACAGAAACTGCCTTAAAACTCTTTCGTCAGATGGTCAGTTTCTGTTTTGAAGACAATGCATTATTTTTACTCCTAAAATCTCCAACTGCTCATTTTGTAAACCAGATTGTTATTTTTCAGATCAGTGTTAGTATATTAAAGAAGTAGCAGTGCATCTGATACTTCATTAATTCATTAATCTTATCTTCCACTTTCTCTACTATGGTCATGGGAGGGGGGGTGATTTCCATGACCATCCAGCGGAGAACGTTTTCTATAATCCTACACTAGTTTTTGGTCGCTGAGCAGATACAACCAGGACAGGGCGCCAATCTATCCCAGACACATACACAAACACACTCTATATTGGGCAATTTGGAGCATTCAATTTACCTTCAATCCATGTTTTTGGACTGTGGGAGGAAACCGAAGAACCCATAGCTGATAATTATCATCCGTAAAAGATATGAAGTCACTTAGTAGCATTTATATGAAGATCTGCTGGTTAATCTTCCCAAAAATAATACAGATCACGGAATATGCATTCAAGGAAATTCCCATTATGAATAATTGAATATTTAGTTTCTCTTCTCCATCAGTGTCACCATTTTAATCTTTTATTAGAACATCATGTCACAGAAAAGACTTTGCTGCTGCTTCTGTTTGTTTTTTCAGTAAAACTACTTTCAGATTTCTGATCTGTTTTCTTTGGTAACTTTTTGTTATTTAATCTCCTTGTTGAGCTCCTCTTTGTTAAGCTTCACTTTATTACATTTGTTTAGGTAATGCTGGATTTTCTTGCCCTTTTTTATTCCATCTTGGTCATCTTATCTAAAGGCCTAGCTTGGTTAGCTTAGCTTAGCTTAGCTTAGCTTAGCTTAGCTTAGCTTCTGTGTTAGCTTCCCTCTCTTGTCAGTCTATCCCAGGGGATCCAAACTCGTTTGCACCGGGGGCCACAATTCAAAGTACACTTTAGATCTTGGGCCGGAGTGGATTAACGTTTATTGAACACACTAAAAGCAAATATCTCTTGTCAAAATAAATTTAATAATATAAAATATGAAAATATGTAAATTACATCTATGAGCATGCTGCACAAAAACAAAAAAAAATATGCTTTTCTACAAAAGTAAAAGTAACAAATCAAAATATTCAGTTTTCCTTGCTCTTGGGTCATTTTAGAAAAATAAACTTAAACTTTAAATATCTTCAAATATTTCTGCTCTCCAAAAAAATGTTCCTGTAAAAATCCTAAAATTCAAAATATGAGCATTGTTTAGAAAACTCTGCAAATGTAAATAAAAGGTGTGCTTTCCATAAAAAAAAAATAGAAATAATGAATAAAAGCATTCAGATTCTTTGCTCTTATTCTGTTACAATTAAAAGAGACGTTACAATAGAGTTGCAGACAGTAGTGGAAGATGAATGACGTAAAGACTTGAATGACGCAGAAATTTTCCCAGGTAAAATATCAATCGGCAAGGCAGTGGTTACGCTGCATTATGAGATCTATAGTTCTTTGTGTTATTAGTACTTGATTAATAACATTAATAGAGCAATGTTATATTCCACGGGCCAGATATAATTGTATTACGGGACGGATATGGCGTAGGGGTCTTGAGTTTAACACCTATGGTCTTTCAGCTTCCTCTGCTAGCCTGGTATTGTATGGTTCTGTCCAATCTGTATTTTGGCTACTTAGCTATCTTGTGTCTGCATAAAGCGCTCGCACACCCACCCACACACACACATGCATACAGAGAATTAAGGGAACACTTAAGTCACGCTTTAAATCTCAAAGAACAAAAGATTTGGAAGTCTTTACTAAAATAAGTTTGTAGAATTGTGTAGTTAAATTTTGACAAAATATCATAACATTCAATGAAAATTTAAATCATTTACCCATAAAGGGTTGGACCATGTAAAACATCATCAATCATATGCTGATCCAATTTCCGTGAATTTCATTATGTCGCTTTTCCATTCAACCCCCACACCTCTTTTTAAATACCTACACATAGACTCTTAGCAAAACCTACATTAGGTGATTCAGTTATCTGTCTTACATCCTCTGCCCCACTTCCCATTTATAAGACTTTTGATGCTGCTGTCACAATGCTGTTAATTGCGAGCATTTTTTTAAATAAATCACAGGAAAAAGGGGCACAGCTCGAGTGCATTTACACCACTTTCCTCTGATTTATTCACAATAACGCACAAACTTCAGTGCCTTATTGCTTTTATAAAATGGTTACTATATTAAAAAACAGGGTTTGATTTATAAATATTAAAAGCATAAATATTAATAAACTGATTTTCCGCAACGTAATCTAGTCCGGTTTTTAAAGTGAACGCTGATCGCTGATAGACAGGTTTCTGGTTACTTCAGCAATTAAGCATTGCTACCCAGTGGCCAAATTACAGAATGCAGTTTATAAATAACATTGGGAAAAAATGGATTATATATTACGCATTAATACGAATGTGAAGCGGTCAGAGGTGTGTTTTATTGTCAATTATATATACGGCTGGACAAACGGCTCAACCAACCGGATTTAAGGAAGTCCATTTCTATGTAAAAGCACCTCAGTGTTTACACACCTAGTTGTTAAATTAAATGGCATAGCTTATCTTCAAAATGCGACAAAATATAAAAATCTGAATTTATTTTGTATTAGCCTACTACAGACCTTGATGCCTGCAACAGTCCCACCAGAAATAAGACAGGGCAAGATACATGTAAAATGTTTATAAAATGTTTTGTGCATGTTTTATGCCTTCTATTACTGTTGAATGTGCATGACTTTTGAGCCCTCAGCAAGCATTCCATGAGAAATTCATCCCTACTGTGATAAATATAGCTGCATAGGCTCGGAAATGCAACCTCAAACACTATCCTGAAGGAAAGCCATACATTATAGACACAGTGATCTTAGGGCAAAAGCTCTATGGATATTTCAGTTGACAGTATATTTTTATTTT